>JAVLSZ010000009.1:46932500-47422500 GCA_032313775.1 Urocyon cinereoargenteus
GCGTTTACGTACCAGGCTATTCACACCGAGTAGCCCACATATCTGATTTTAAGCTTAGTGGGCTAATACTGAGAACAACCCAAGAAAACCAAAATCAACCACGGGGTTTCTATTCTTACAAGTTGGATGTGGCAACAGGTGAGAGGGGAGCCCTAGGTGCTCAGAGCAGAGGCCCCCTCCCCAGGGATCCTGAGAGCCAAAACCAGGCCTGGATTTCTCTGGAAGGCTGACCACCCCCAACTCCCACCCCTGAGGGAGGGATCTAGGGACTTAGAGACACTTTTGAAGTGGTGCTTCCTTCTGCAGGGACAGGACCCGCACAAGCATCCCTGCCAGCCCTGCCAGCCGCATCCTAATGCCACTTCCTGTCAGTCGTTAGGATTTTGTCTCCTGGATCCAGAACATACCTCACTTTTCTGTTCTTAGCACACCTGTGTTCAGGCTCTATCTCCCTCCAATCCCAACTGTGCCCAAATCCTGTTTGGGGAGGAAAAAGTTCTATCCTCTTAGGTGTGGTGTTTGGGGGGCTGCAAATTAAAATGACAAAAGACAGGATAGCAAGAGAGAAGATGGATTTTTACGTATGTCTGTACAGATGGAGTGAACAGAAACGTGTGGGTCCAGGAGGCAGTTCCAGTTTGGGGACTTACTATTTTAAAATGATAGGGCATGGGGGGCAGAGGGACACTTCTGAGAGAACAAACGACTTCTGGGGGAGTGAAGCTAAAGAGTGCTTAGGGAGACACAGGACTTTGGAAAAATAAATGATTCCTTAGGAAAATAGACTGGAGATAGGATCGTGACAAGGTCCATTTGGTTCATTTTCATGAAGAGATTGGAGTTACTCCCTGGGAGATAATTCCTAACAACTGAATTCCTTTAGGAGGCCCTACCTGGAGGCAGACAAGGGATTTCAGGAACTCCAATCCCTGTCATTTCCTGCATCACCCTCTGGGAGGCCCCATTCCTCCATTCACCCTGCTCTGCCCTTGCAGCCTCCCCAGTGCGGCTCCATGCCTGGGGGGGGGGGGCGGGGATCAGCCCAAGCCTTCAAGCCTTTCATCCTTTCATGGATGGGCAGGGGAGCAGCCACTAAATCAGGGGCCTGTTTTGCAAGTTGGCCTTTCTCGGAAACAGGAAGTGGGATGCGCCAGGGTTCGCTCTGAGATGCCCAGACTGGAAATCCCGTGTTATGCCAACAAGTGTTGTCAGGAAGCGCGTTCTTTGCATGATCTGTGGAAGGGAGAGGTCCCTGGTGTGCGGCCACTGTAAACCAGCAAGACCCCTGAAAAAGCAGTGGTCAAAAATCGTCCCTAAATTCTCCCAGCGACCTCGGTTAGATTGCACAGAGGGGTGTGAATCCCCATCTCCCCTTCCTCACGGTGGGCCTGCACTCCCGCAGGTGCTCCCTCCTGGGCCGAGGCAGGGGCTCTGAGGCCTTCTGTCTGTTTTTTTTAATTATTATTATTTTTTAATTGGAGTTCATTTGCCAACATACAGCATAACACCCAGTGCTCATCCCATCAAGTGCCCCCTCAGTGCCTGTCACCCAGTCCCCCCACCCCCCGCCCACCTCCCCTTCCACCACCCCTAGTTCGTTTCCCAGAGGTCGGGGTCTCTCATGTGCTGTCTCCCCTTCTGTCTGTTTTTTTGTTGTGAGCCGGTGGTAAGGGGACCCTGGTGGTCTCTGGGCGGCAGTGGACTCTGCGTGCGGGGACTCGTCCTCCTTTTCTACACTAAACCCTGCGGGCCACACTGGGCTCCGTGTGAACAGGACTGGCCACTGGCTAACCCTGTTTCCTGATTCCTTTGAAGGTCGGATAAAATCGGACACAGCTTTGTTCACTTTTTGCCAACTGGGAAAATTCTTTTGAAATGCAAACGTAGCACTGGGTCCCTGAATAGCCATTACCTCCTTCCTTCTCAGCACCGGGGGCTTCTTTTCCGAGAGCGAACCGGCTCCGCATCCCTGCCCGTTCACCTGTGGCCGCTGGAGGAGTCCAGGTGAGTGGGCCGCTGCCCGAGAGGATGGTGGGCCCCTGGTTTCTGCCTCTGCGCCAGGAGCCGGGGAGGGACCTCCTGCCACGTGGGCTGCTCCGCTCACCACCTCTTGGCCTCGACCCCCCGTGGGCAGGTGGGCGACAGGGCCCCAGCGTTGGGCGTGGGGCCTGCAGCTCGGTGGCGGTGCAAACCCGCGCATGAGGCCGCCCGCAGCCTCGGCTGCACCTTTCCAACCCTGCGGCGCCGAAGTCCAGGCTTCCTGGGCACTGAGGGTGGGGGCCGGCGAGGGGACAGTCCTGGGGAGGCTCAGGGTCCCAAAGGGCCACAGGGGCGCTGGCACCAGGCAGTGATGGCTTCTCCGGTGAGAGGCAGGGGGACAAGCGGGCGACCGAGCAGCACTTTCCCTGTGAGGCCAGACATGATGCTCTCCGTCGGCTTGGGTTCCTGTTTGGGGTCGGTCCGCGGCCTCCGGGGACGGCACATCTAACTCTTCCTCTTTTGAGGTCTCGCCGCCGGCGGGCTGCCCACCCGCAGAGGAGACGTTAGCATCCGGAGGGCCCAGGTTGGGGGCCGGGGGTGCCGGGGCGCTGCCTGCCCCTGGGGACTGGAGACACCGCAGTGAGCCGCCCCCCTCCCCTCTGATCTCCCGTCGAGGAGAGAAGTGACAGGCCGGGGAGAGAAGTGACAGGCCGAGGGGGGCAGGAGGCGTGGACCCCGCAGGGCAGCCGCCGGGCACCGCTGAGGCTTGCGTTTCCTGGAAGCCAGACGCGTGCAGAAGCTGGGCGGTCAGGGAGGATTTGCTCGCTGTGCTGGCAGCGTGGAATCAGGACCCAGGATCCCAATCTCTGGTTAAATCCTGACACGTGTGTGGTGTCCTTTTACTGACTCTCTGATGCCCGACTGCAACTCACTGGGGACCCCGTATACCCGGGGACACAGTCAGGCCCGTGGGCCGAGGGCCGGCCCCCCAGCACTGCCCCCCATGCCGGCCCCACGGCCAGGCTGTCACCAGCCCGTCCTAGGCTCCCACGGCCCGTCCCTGGCCTCCACGAAGTCGCTGGAGCGGCTCACAGAGCTCGGGAGGGTTCCCTCCCTAGACCCCGGGTTTGTGATGAGAGACAGACAGGAGGGCTGCCCAGGCGGGGTCTGGGGAGGGGGCGCGGGCTCCAGGCCCCCCAGGGCCCACCGTCCCCACATCTCTTGCTCACCAACCTGCAAGCTCTCCAGACCCCATCCTTTTGGGATCTTACGAGGGTTTCGGTATGAGAACATGATGGGAAATCCATCGGTCCTTGGTGCTGGATTCAACCTGCAGCCCCTTCCCCCTCCCGGGGTAGGCGAGGGGCCGGACGTGCTAACCCTTAACACGTGATCGGTTTCCCTGGCAACCAGGCCAGGTCCTCAGGCATTTGCCAAATAGCACCTCCTTAGCATGACAAGAGATGGCTCCAGGCCCAGGTCTGGGGGGGAACCCGGGGTCGGTTAGGAGCTCCCCCAGCCGGGCCTCCTGCGGGGACTTGAGCTGGGCGGAGCCTCGGTCAGGTGGATTCCTTCTGATAAACACACCAAGCGCTGTACCCGTATTTCCTCTTATTTATGACGCTTTAAACAACATTGTCTCCTCTCTAACTTTATCCTAAGAGTACGGATAGATGCGATACATCTAATAACTTGCAAAATACATGCTCATTAGCCATGTCCGCTTTCCAGAAAGCTCTTGGTCAACAACCAGCTATGAGTCGTAGTGAAGTTTTTGAGGAATCAAAAGTCAAAAACACCAGGCGGATCTTCCACGGCGCGGGGCGTCAGCTCTCTTAACCCCGTGTAGTTCAGGGGTCTGCTGTAGGGGTCCGTCGACCGTGCGAGTAGAACGCCCGTCACTTTACCAGCAGCAGGTGGGTTTATTCGGGGATGAAAGAGTTTGACAGCCCTGGACGTAGGAGCTGTTGCCAACCTGTGGGCGAGCCCAGGGAGCAGAGGCGAGGCCTGTGTTGTGAGGGGAGAAGGGGGTTGATGAGGAAAGCGTCTCTTCTTCAGCCTGGAGCGTGGAGCGGTGTCCATGTGCAAGGCCAGGTCCACGGACACTCCCGTCTGTCTCAGCCTCTTGGGTCTCTGGTTGGCCACGAGCGTTGGGCATCCCGAGATGGCCCCAAAGGGAGAGTCCAGGAGTTCCCAAGGGCTCAGATCCGAGATTCAGGACTGATGGCAATGCCCTTGATGAACGTGTTTGGAGGGTCTCCACAAATTTTGCCGGTTGAGTCTTTGCGGTGCCGTTAGTGTGTTTAACCAACCAGGAGGATGGAGGACCCTGTGCGCGACGGAAGTGCCCTAAAACTAGCCGAACAGCACAGACTTGTCAAAGCACCTGGGTCATGGTGTAGTTCAAGAGGGGACCCCCAGGGAGGGATAAGCTTTTCTAATAGGATCGTAGTCAAAGAGGAGATGTTGGCCTGTTTACACGGCAAGGCTTCGTTCCAATATGAAAACCGTGACCCAAAACAAATCTGTATCCATGACAAGGAGGGATCTGCATGAAACCCACTGGCCAAACTTCACATGGTCCATCAGGCAACATGGGTACGTTTCCAGGGATTGTACTTTGGGCAAGGGGCACAAGCGGAGTCCCCACCCATATTGGTCCATGAATACCGTCATGCCTATAGTGGACCCGCGGTTTAATGCATATACTGGGGATTTGAAATTTTCTGGTAGGGCCAGCTTGTTATTTTGTCTAAACCCAGATTCTCAAAATAAATAAATAAATAAACAAATAAATAAATAAATAAACCCAAATTCCCTTTTATCAAACCAACAGATATCAGATTTCCAGTATCGATTCCACTTTTCTGGGGCAGGCTTTTAGGACCAGAAAGACTTATTGTAAACGGAGCAGTCACCCGGAGGCTGTCGCAAGGTTGAGCTCTAGGAGAGCTAGGAGGGCTTCTGCATGGGGCGCGGGCTCGGTGACGGTGTCTGTGGTGGCAGGCATGCTCTGGGGCGAGGGGGGGACACCTCCATGGGGCAGTGGAGGTCCCCGTGTTTTGGGGTGAGGGCTCCAAGCGCATCCCCTCAGTCTCACGCACAAAGAGAGAAAAGGGAGATTGATAATTAGGATGTCCGAGGGCAGGGGCTTTTGCTAGACTTTAATGACTCAAAGGTGTGTCATCTGCCTCTTTCCAAATAAGAGGGTCAGGTTTGTCTTTCTTTTGTAAAGATTATGCAGACTGAGCCCTGAGAGACCAGTGTGGAATCCAGTGTCCCCAGTAGCCAGGCAGCCAGGAAAGCCTCCTAACTGGCACTTGCTTTTAGGCTTTGGGAAATCCAGGATGTCTTGAAGTCCACTGCATCCACGTCGAGTCTTTGTCCGGAGATCAGATGCCACAAATACTGACTTTGTGCAAACTGCGACATTTCTTTGGAGGCTTTATGTCCCTTTAAGGCCAAAAGGGCCGAAAGATTTGACCGGGGTGGGGGTGGGGATGGGGGGGTGGAGCAGCCTGCAGGGACGTGTGCTGCCCTTGTCAGCCTCTGAGGTCTGCGGAGGTGAGAAGGATGCTGTGTCACCCTGGGCGGGACTGCTCGGTGTACTGCTGCTCTTCCCAGGTGAGGGTGGCGAGATCCTGGCTGTCCTCATCACCTGGAGTACTAGAAACACACCCAGAGGTCGGTTACAGGGACATACGTGCGGTGCGGTCGGTGGGAAGGGAGTCAGCAGCACGCGGGCATTGCGGGGGACGGTGTTCCTTCTGCACCTGCTCGGAGATCCCTGGCACAGCCGGCCCGGCCGTCGGCTTCCTCACAGGTGAGGTGGGACTGCTACAGGCACCAGGGCGGGCGGGGGAGGCCTGAGCCTGCTCTCTCAGCGGCCGGACGCCCTCAGGGCGTCTGTATGTATAGGGCTTTGATTAATTCTAGGCAGGGGTTTTGAGGGATCTATTTGAATCATGATGGCAGGTGCACCGTGGGTTGGGATTTTTGCCCTAGAAGGAGGGCGATCGCTGATCCGATTGGAATAAATGATCGGTGTCCCCAGGCTCAGCTAGGGTCCCGTCGGAGGCAGCCAATAAAAGACGTCAAAGGGTCATGTATTTACCCTGGTTGGGTACGTCGGTTGCTGCTGTCAAAGTCGTGGATTATTTTCCCCTTTGGAAAGAATGACAATTTTGGCGGTCCTTCCAGGAGGAGACTCAGCCGGGGTGCGAGCGAGCTGGTTGGCCGGGGTAATTAAACCTGGGGTGGGAGACAGAGTTTCCCATTTCATACTGGGCTTTTTAACAGAAAGGGAAAGATCCCAGGTCAGCCCAATAATAAGCACAGAGTGAAAAGGAAGACTAGAATCTTCTTTAGTTTTTTTCAAGATTTTATTTATTTATTTGAGAAAACGCAGAGAGAGAGAGAGCGCACGAGGATAAGCAGGGAGAGGGGGAAGCAGACCCCCCGCCCGCAGCTGGGGCAGGGAGCTCCACCTGGGGCTCGAGACCCCAGGACCCTGGGATCATGACCTGAGCCGAGGCAGATGCTCCACCACTGAGCCCCCAGGCGCCCCTCAGTTTTCCTTTTTAATTGTTTGCTTGCCTTGTTTAGTTTACAAACTGTATTTTGAAGAGAGGCAATGTTAGATTCCTGGTAGCGCTTGGAAGCCTCAAAATACCAATTGTAGAAGGAATTCCACTTAGTTCTGTCAGTTTTAGGACCCTAGTGACCTGATTCAGCTCTGAGAACATTAAGTTTGGCCCCATAACGGCCCCTGGCCCAGCCCATGTCTGTAAACACACATGTGGAGCAACCATGGTTTTTAAATGTAAAACCGGCCAGAGTCCCAGGAGCAGGGGGACGGGGGCCTCAAAGCATGTCGACGACTGGGATCCCATTTCTTTGAGGTTTTTCAGGAACAGCCTGGTTCCAGAAGGAATCAGAGCAAAGGCCACACAGCTTCTGGAAGAGCAGCCCGGTCGCACGCAGAACCCAGCCCGAGGGCCAGCGCGGCTCCAAGCCCACACGAATACTCTGAGATGCTAAAGGAAAAAAATAAAAAAGCTAAGGCGTTGGTAAACTAGGAATAGAGCCTGAGAGCTTGAACACAAGCACGGGGCTCAGAATCCAGGGGAACCCTTTTGCCATCAAGCCCCAGTGTCCGTGAGAAAGCAGAGGATGACCCCGCAGCCCGGGGCGGGGGGTGTGGGACTGTCTGCTCACCCGCCCCTGGCGGCCGCCGCCTACCTCTCATCCCCCCAATGATAACCCTTAAATATAGACACTGCCAGGTGCGTTGCCAGCGACAGGTGGGTTTATCCAGGAGTGAAACAGAATTCTAACTCGACCCAGCAGCTGGGGCAACACCGCAGGCAGGTCCCCGCCGGAGTAAACGGGCTGGGGGTGTGGTGGCTCCTGGTCTTCTCAGCGCTTGGGGTCTGCTGAAAATGGTTGGGGGTCGGGGGATCCGTCCCTTTCCCAGCAGCGCCCTCGGGGCTCCGTCGAGGGCTCTGGGTTTGGGCCTGGCCTGGCTGCGCGGGTCTGACTGTCCGGCTGACGACCCGGGCCTGGGGCCACCCCGGCTCTGCTTTCCTGCCCCTGCGGCAGGTCGTGGGCTGTAGTCACTGAGTCCTCAGGCTGCGATCCGCCCTGGCCTGGCGGGGCCGTGGCCGTGGCTGCGAGTTCTCCTTGGGCCGCAGGGATGCGGCCCCGCTGGTCCCCCGCCCCGGGTGGCCCTGGAGACCCGCCCTTCCAGGCGGTGGGGGCCAGGCTGGGAGAGCAGGGGACGACCCGCCCCGGCGTGTCTGTACTCAGCCCCTGCATCCACGGCCCGTGGGTCACACACCTGTGCCCACGTGCTGCGCACACCGAGCCTCTGCGGCTGGCGGGACCCTGTGACCGCCCGGGAGCCCGGCGTCCGCTCGGGTTCCTCTGGGCTCAAGTAATTGCACAAGGAGGCGTTAGACGGCGGCTCGGGCCGGGGCGGGAGGCCGAACCCTGAGGACAGCCAGGCGCAGAACCCCTGCCCGCCCGCCCGCCCGCCGACCACTGCCCGGCTCCTCTGCACCTGCTCCTCTCAAGTCTTTCCTGGGGACACCTGAGGGGCTCAGTGGTTGAGCGTCTGCTTGGGCTCAGGCCACGATGGGGGGGCGTGTCCCGAGATTGAGTCCCATGTGGGGCTCCCTGCTCCCGGGGCGTCTGTTTCTCCCGCTGCCCCTCCCCTGCTTGTTCTCTCTCTCTCTCTCTCATATATAAATAAAATCTTAAAAACGATAACAATTAAAAAGTCTTTCCCAGATCCTGAAGATGCATTCCTAACTCCTTCCAGTTTGGCGCAGCCCCGTTCCACTACATTTTTGGCAAATAAACTCTTGAGATTTTTTTATGCACCTGAGTTTATTCTGAAATAATCATGTGCTGTTTTCCCCTAGGTGAGAGAATGGCTTCCTCGGGGTCCCAGACAAAGACACGTGGCAATCACAGGTGAGGCTCCAAGGAGACGGCAGGCTGGGTGGATTTGGGGGCATATTGTGATTTTTTCCCGAGAGCCCTTGCTCCCTGGCTTCCCGTCGGCCGCGGAGAGGTGGCTGCCGTGGCGGGAGCTCCAAGGCCAGCTCAGAAGCGCGGGCTCTTCTGAAAGACATTAATTCTTAAAAAATTGTTTATTCGTTTACTTACTTCGAGAAAGAGCAGGGGAGGTGCGGGGGGAGGGAGAGGGCATCCCTGCAGATCCCCCCCCCCGGAGCGTGGAGCCCAGTGCAACTTGCTCTCCTGTCCAACCAGCTCACCACGCACAGTCCCCTCCTTCTTTTCCTCTCAGAGTTACTAATTTGGGGCCACCTGTGCGGCGGCGCAGGTGCTTGGGCGTCGGACTCTTTCTTGGCTTCCACTCAGGTCATGATCTTGGAGTCCTGGGATCAAGCCCCATGTGAGACTCAGAGCTCAGTGGGGAGCCTGCTGGGATTCTCTTTCTCTAAAATACATAGATAAAATCTTAAAAAGAAGGAAATATGCACATCTTTATTTTTTATTTTTTATTTTTTTTTGATGCACATCTTTAAAGGGAGCCTCTAGGTGGGAACACGGCTGGCGCCCAGCTTCGGGGGCGGCCGTGGGCTTTAGATGAACCACTACTGTCCATGGGCTACGAGTACTGGCATTTCTGCCGCCAAGTTGGGTGCCTACCAGGTCCTGATGTCTGTAATGCCCGAGCCCTGCGGGGGGCTGCGTGCCTGGCGCCCGGCTCTCTGTCCACCCGCTCTTCAGCCGCTGAGCGCCCGTCTCCAGTCCACACCCTGCCCCGGGAAGCTTCTGGAACCAGCCACCCACCATGTGTTTTGTGTTTCCTTCACGAAGTAGGTGCTCCAGGAATATTTGTCCCGTGAGTGAAGCAGCCAAATAAAGCAGATAAAGTAACTGCAAGGTGCATGCCGAGTAGGGAACTAGCTTTCCAAGCAAGATCTTTGACTTGGTATTTTGAAATCTTTTAAAAAGTCCATTTGAACGCGTGCCGGTTCACCGTCGCTCCTGCCCAGCTGACGCATTTTAAAACCGTTGCCGTTCCTCGCAGTCGCACCCCATTTCCTTCTCCTTCTCTTCCTGGAATCAGAGACAGAGAGGAAAAAAAAAGCATTTTCCATGTTGAAATACGTGGCGAAGTTTCCTAATCACGTCCTGTTTCGTCAGTCCTGCCTCTGTGGTCAGCCCCGCCTGGGCGTCACCTGGACAGCAGAGGGGCTGGAGGCACTGTCAGGCTGTGATGTCACAGTGCTCCTCCCAGCCCAGGGGCGGGGGCGTGGGCGGGTGAGCGAGGCCGTGGGCCGCAGGACCCCACTTCCCCGGGCTGGCCTGCCGCTCCCGTCCATGCTGCCCTCAGGAGTCCCCGCTGTGGGACCTGCCTCGGCGGAGAGCCTCGTCCCTCCGACTTGGAGCACCATGGGCCGCGGGTGCCTCGGAGTGACGGGGGCGGGGCAGGGCAGGCGCCAGCGCGGGCGGAACTCAAGCCCGACCTGCTCGCACTCCACGGGCAAACCACCCGTGTTGTCCCCTTCACCCGCCCCGTGGAAGCAAAAATACTTAAAAAAAAAAAGAAAAGAAAAGAAAAAGGGATCGGCATCATGGCTCTCCCGAGCGCCTGGTCAATGTGTGTTTTTGGTTAAATTTTGAAACACTGGGCACGGGTCCTGCACACTCCCCACCATCCGGGCGCCTCCGGCCGATCACAGGAGGCCTCTCCCCAGGGCATCCTGCGAGCCGCTCCGTGGGCCAGGCGTGGGCCCTGTGGCCGGCCTGACCAGGCTGCCAAGTCCCCTGCGCCACTGCCACGCCCCAGGACGCGAGTCTTTCTCTTGCATCGTTTCTTTCTTAGGGTTAGATTGACGGGAACCGGGTCAGGGGTTCCGGGCCGAGAGTCCGACTCGGACTCGGTGTGCGTAAGGGTGCCAGGCTGAACACTGCGCAGACCGCCACCCCTGCTCGTGGGCGTGGAACCCAAGCACGTGGGCCTGCGTGTGGTCTGTGGCCCCTTTCACGTGACGACAGCTGGGTTGCATGGTGACGGGGCCCCCTGCAGCCCGCAAAACCAAAAATATTCCCTCTCCGGCCCCGTATGAAAACAAAAAGCAAACCGCAGGCCACTGTTTGGGCCAGCAGCACGCCGTCCTGCGCGACAATAACATGAGCCCCCCACTCCAATGCGGAAGGTGGGAAGCTCTGCGGAGGAAACCAAAGGGAAGGAGGCCCGTGTCACCCCTCCCTGGACGCGCAACGAGGCAACAGAAGTGGCGCCCAGCTGTGCAGGCTGGGAAGGTGACCCCTGGGAGGGAGGGCCGGGGCAGCGCCTTGTCTCCGCTCCACCCATGTTCCCCATGCGAGTGTCGTGTTCTCCAGGTGCAGCCAAGGTCCTGAGGCGCATGCCCGCGCGGGGGGCAGCCGGCTGCACTGGTCGTCGGGCGAGGTCGCGTGGGAGGCTCCGCGTTCCTGTGCCTGGGAGAGGGAACATGTGCGGGGCTGCGGGGCCCTGTCACCCCCCGCTACGGGCCACACGCGTCTTGGGGACCCCGGCCACCTCCACTACGGCAGCCACCGGGCTCTGGTGCTCTGCAAACCTTTCGCCTTCCTCTCGTGACAGTGGCCACTTCGTACAACCCACCAACCCAAACATAGCGACGATGCCGGAGGATGTCCTGTACCACCTGAGCCTCAGCACCAGCACGCACGACCTCCCTGCCATGTTCGGGGACGTGAAGGTACAAGGCAGGGCTGCGGGGTGGCGTCTGCTGAGGCTGCCCTCACTTGCGTCTCCCCCGAGGGGGCGCCTGGATGCTCAGTCGGGAGGGCACACTACTTGGCAGTGGGGTCGTGAGTTTGAGTGCTGGGTTGGGTGTGGAGATGACTTAAAAATAAGATCTTTTTATAAAAAAAAAAAGTTATAGGGACACTTAGACGGCTCAGGGGTTGAGCGTCTGCCTTCGGCCCAGGGCGTGACCCCGGAGTCCCGGGATCGAGTCCCGCGTCGGGCTCCCCGCATGGAGCCTGCTTCTCCCTCTGCCTGTGTCTCTGCCTCTCTCTCTCTCTCTCTCTCTCTCTGGGTCTCTCAGAAATAAATAAATAAATAAATAAACAAATAAATAAATAAATAAATAAATAAATAAAATCTTTGAAAAGAAAGTAATATCTTCATCAGATTTTTGGCAAACTGTTGATTTTAAAGTATGTAAACTAGTGAGTGAGAGAGAACTCGTAAGTCCGGCCCTGTTGGGCCCTAACCCTCTGTACACCCAGCCCCACTAGGAAGCGAGTGCAGGAGACTTCCTAGCGCTCCCCTGACAAAAGGAAAAGAGGACGGGAGCGCTGCGTGGGGCAGAGGCGGCGCTGCAGCCACCCGGGCCTCCTGACCCAGCTGAGCGGCTGCAGGCCCAGAGGCCTCGGTGCTGGTGCGCCCAGGACTCCGGAAGCGGCTGTGCCAGGGGGTCAGATGCACCAGCCTTTAGATTCAACATCGAAGCAACGAGTGACCCAGGAGTGACCCAGAAGTTGCCGCTGCTCCCTGTCGGGCCCTCTTTCATCAGGGGGTCCCAGCTGCATGCTCAGCGGGTGGTGATTTCCCAGCCAACGTGGGTTCAGGGAGAGAGAGACAGAGACAGAGAGACAGAGGGAGAGAGAGAGAGAGAAGGAGAGAGAGAGACAGAGAGACAGAGACAGAGAGCGGGAGAGAGACAGAGAGACAGGGAGAGACAGACTGGGAGAGACAGAGAGACAGAGAGGGAGAGACAGACACAGAGGGAGAGAGAGACCGAGGGAGAGACAGAGACAGAGAGAGAGGGACAGAGAGAGCAGGAGAGAGACAGAGGGAGAGACAGAGACAGAGACAGAGAGACACAGAGAGACAGCGGGAGAGAGAGAGAGAGCAAGAAGAGAGAGCGGGAACGGGCTCAAGGAGGGGGACAGGAGGGACAAGCAGACACCCCGGTGGCAGGGACCCCAGTGGGCCTCGACCCCAGGCCGCGGGATCACGGGCAGGGCCTCCACCCACAGAGCCCCCCAAGCGCCCCTGCAACCTCGTCTGTTCTTTGTATTTGAGATTCTGGTTTTTTGTTTGTCTCTTTTTTTCTTAGTTTTGTTTCTTAAATTCCACATGTGAGCAAAATCCTACGGTATTTATTTTTTCCGACTTCCCTCGTTCAGCACACACCCTCCGGCTGCAGCGGCGCTGTGGCAAGGTCCTGCCGGCTCACATTCGCGTGCGTGCGTGGCTATTGGTTCACTACGCCGGGCGTGCACATAACTTCCCCGTTGGTGTTTTCGTTTCCTTGGGTCAGTGCTCAGTAGTGGAATCACGAGGCCAGAGGGTAGCTCTGGTTTTAGTTTTCTCAGGACCCTCCGCACTGTCGGCTGCAGCAGCTCGCGCTCCCACCAGCGCCCACCAGCTCCCACCAGCTCCCACCAGCAGTGCGAGAGGCTTCGCTTCCTCCACACCCTCGCCGACGCCTGTTGCTTCTTTTGTTGTTGATTTTAGCCACTCTGACAGGTGTCTGTGGGATCTCCGTGTGTTTTTTTTTTTTTATAAATTTATTTTTTATTGGTGTTCAATTTGCCAACGTATAGAATAACACCCAGTGCTCATCCGTGTGGTTTTGATTTGTGTTTCCCTGATGACGCTGAGCATCTTTTCATGTGTTTGTGGTCCATCTGGATGTTGTCTTTGGAGAAATGTCTATTCAGGTAATTTGTTGAAGATTTTATTTATTTATTCTTGAGAGACACAGAGAGAGGCAGAGACCCAGGCAGAGGGAGAAGCAGGCTCCGTGCGGGGAGCCCGACATGGGACTCGATCCCGGGACCCCGGGGTCACGCCCTGGGCCACAGGCAGAGGCTCCACTGCTGAGCCCCCCGGGGGCCCCAAGTTCTGTATATACTTTGGATATTAGCTCCTTCTGCATATGTCATGTGCAAATATATTCCCCCACTCAGCAGCTTTGTCATTTGCTTTCCTTTGCTGTTACGGTGTTTTTCCAGGTGTTCTTTTGTTATTTGCTTTCTGTGCATTACAATTTAACCTACAATTTGTTCTAGGCTATGGAAATATCTTTTGTCATGTTTAGAGACTAATAATTCCTTCAACATCAAACTGCTTAAAACTGATTTACCTACATTTCCTTCTTGTGTACAACAAATTGAAAAATGAGTTTGTAGATGTGGCGCTTGGCAGATTAAAGGCTTTGTGTCCCTGAGAGCCACCCACCCACAGGATCGCTCCTGATTGCCCAGTTCCCACGGGGCCCTGGCTCTTTCCACGCTTGGGCCATCTGGCTCTCGGGCGGTGGGTGGAGGTGATGCTCAGAAGCCCGTTTGCAGAGGGGCCCCAGTTGCACGGCGAGGAGCCCACATCGTTTTTTTCCAAACCTAGGCTCCCCCCGGGACACGGACCAAGCTGTGCACCCGATGGGCAGAGCCGGTGCAGCCATGGAGCCCGGAAGAGCAAGGGTCTGGTGTTCCCGTGTTGTGTGGGGCTGGTTATACTGTCCGGGCCTCCTGCACCGGTGCTGGTTCCGTGACCCAGTCGGTGCTTCTCAACTGAGCGAGCATCCAGAGCACCGGCACCCGAACGGCTCGCAGAAGCACCGCAGACAGCGTAGCTCTGGGTGGGGCCAGGGACCTTCGTCTCCCGTGAGACCGGGCGACACTGACGTCAGCGGGGGCCCCAGGAAGGACCCCGCTACGAGGACGGTGCGCAGTGCCCGGACTGACGGGGCTGTGTTCTCTGGCTGCAGTTCGTGTGTGTCGGGGGCAGCCCTACTCGGATGGAGGCCTTCGCCAAGTACATGGCCAAGGAGCTGGGCCTTGACCACCCAGGTGCCGAGTATCCCAACATCTGCGCGGGGACCGACCGCTATGCCATGTTCAAAGTGGGCCCCGTGCTGTCTGTGAGCGTGAGTACCTGCCCTGGCGGTGGGCTCCGGGGTCGGGCTCTGCAAGGGGTCGGGCCCTCTGTGTGCAGCCTGGTCCCCTGCACGTCTGTGTCCCGGCGGGGGGAGGCAGGGACGCGGTGAGCCGTCGACTAGCACCAGCTGTCCAGAGTGCCCCGGGGTGCAGAGACGGGTTCAGTTCCTGGAGACAAGCGGCTGCTGGTCCCCCACCGAGCCTCTCGGCGCCGCAGACGGTGGGCCGCAGACGGTGGGCCGCACTGCCTGTGGGCCGCACTGCCTGTGTGGACCTGGGCAAACGTTTGCACCTCCCAAAGTGTTCATAGTTTTAAAAAAGTGTGTTTGGAAGTCCGTCCTCTCTGGCTGTCAGCCTGAGATGCGCAGGGACACAAGGCGGCCGCCCCTTGACGCGATGCTGGCGTCTCCCCCTGGTTCTAGCACGGCATCGGCATCCCCTCCACGTCGGTCATGCTGCATGAGGTCATCAAGCTGCTGTACCATGCCCGCTGCTCCGACGTCACCGTCATCCGCATCGGCACGTCTGGCGGGATCGGTGAGCATGCGGGGCCTCCGCCGGGGCGAGCGTCCCACGCAGGACCTGGCACGGGGCGGGCCGGGCTTGGCATCTCTGAGCTAGTGCCCAGCTTTGCCCGAGGGAGCTCGTTAGCAGGAGGCATGACTAGAAGCTTGTTTGGCCATATGTCTCTCCAGCCGCGTCTTGCAGTCCGGCCCCCAGAAGCAGGTCACGGAAAGGCATGGGGCCGAGCGTGCGCAGGGCCTGGTCCTTCGGGGTGAGCGCTGCCCCCCGGCTGCCTGCCTCTCTCTCTTCCTTCTAACCGCGTCTCCGCTCTCTCCTGTCCTCCACGCCTCCCTATTCCTGCAAGGACTCGCTCGGTAGGAGGAAACCGACGGGAAAGTCAAAGGGACAGATGGCAGACAAAGTTAAGTGTCTTCAAGGTGCCTAGAGGGTCCCCAGCTGGTCCTAACCACGGTGTTTTGTCCTGTCTCTCAAAGCCGCAGAGAGCATGGAGGGAGGACAGGAGGCAGGGAGAAAGCGGGGTGGGGGGCTCGAGTGCTTGCGTGCTGCCCGCGGGGAGCTCCCGGGAGGGGCCTGGGGAGCCCCCCAGCAGCGGCGCCCGCCCTAGGGGCTCACAGCCGGAGGGGGACGGGGGCAGCAGGAGAGCCCGCATTCTGGGGGCGTCGAGGGAGCGAGAGCCGGCCACTGAGCCTCCTGGAGGTGGGAGCAACTGCAGAGTCGCTCCCCCCCTGAGCAGAGCGGGTGGAGACAGAGGCCAGGTACACGCGGGGGAGCAGGATGGACTGTGACTGTTCAGGAGGACGGCGGGCCGGCGGCCCTGGGACCATCCCCTGGCCCTCCCCCCACCCCCGCCCCTAGACATCGAAGCAGCCAGTTTCCCATTCCGGTCGTGTCAGAAAGGCTCGTGGTCAGTCTCATCCAAAGTGCTCAAAGATCAAAGACTAGGAGCAGAACGACGTCCCCCCAAGGTGGAGACGCCCCGGGAAGGTGTGCCCGGGAAGCCTAGGATGTGGAGCCGAGTATCTCAAGGGTCAAAGGCAAACGGGACTGGCTGAGAGTCGGGGGCTGCTGGGCCGGGTGCGGGGAGCACAGGGCTTCCCTAGACCGTCCTTGTCTACTTCTGCGGTCACTTGAAGTCTTAACGAGAAAGCATAAAGCAGGAACCGGGGAAGCACCGTGGTCGCCCGAGCGGTGGCATGCAGGGGACAGCAGCCAGGACTGTAGACCCGGAACCTGTAGTGGAGACAGGGCCCCCCCCCGGCAGTGTCGTCCTCTTTGCTCTTTTCTCTTCCGTATTCTCTGCACTGCTTACGCGTGACACCTATCATTTGAGTAAAAGAATTTGATGCAAAAAATGGGTCCCTACGAAGTCTGTTTCAGACCATTAGCGGGAGTCCCGGTATTTTGGTGCGTAGACGGGCCCTTTCCCCCGTGCGTGCCCTCTGCGTCTGCCCTGTGTGGCCGTGACACCTGCTGCTCCCTTCAGGTCTGGAGCCCGGCTCCGTGGTCGTCACCCAGCAGGCGGTGGATGCCTCCTTCTCGCCCATGTTTGAGCAGATGGTCTTGGGGAAGCGGGTGGTTCAGAGGACAGACCTGGACCAGGAGCTGGCGCAGGAGCTGATGCAGTGCGCCACAGACCTGCCGGAGTTCCCCACGGTCCTGGCCAAGACCATGTGCACCTCAGACTTCTACGAAGGTGATGGGCGGGCCTCCCCTCCCAGCGGCAAGTGGGGCTTCTGCGTGAGGGGCGTCCGTCCTGCCCAGGCTCCCGCCTCTTCCATGTTTCCATGGTGCACACAGCACTCGCTGTGAGCGGCTGGGGTGGGCTCCGGGGTGGGCATGGCCGGCGGGATCCCAGGTGTCCCTGTGCCCTGGCACGTAGTGCGGTGCTGGCACGCAGTAGGAGCTTCTTCTGCGCGCGTGGTCAACGCTGCCATATTTCCGCGTGTCCAGGCCAAGGCCGTCTGGACGGCGCTCTCTGCTCCTACACCGAGGAGGACAAGCAGGACTACCTACGGGCGGCCCACGCGGCCGGCATCCGCAACATCGAGATGGAGTCTTCAGTCTTGGCTGCCATGTGCAGCGCGTGTGGGATCCCAGGTAGGTGCCTCTGGTCTCCGGGGTCCCTCCTCCAGGGCCCAGCCTCCAGGCCCCTATCCCCAAGGGCCTTGCTTTCTTGAAGGTTCTTTTGGACGTGAAGGCTGGGAGGGGTCAGGCGAGAACAGGGCAGGGGCAAGCGGAGGGGACACCTTGTCCTGGGGAATCCAGGGAGAAACCAGGCGCTTCGCCCTGATGTGCTGCTTGCTCTTTGCAGTGGCCGTGGTGTGTGTCACTCTGCTCAACCGCCTGGACGGGGACCAGGTCAGTAGCCCGCATGACGTGCTGGTCAAGTACCAGCAGCGGCCACAGCGCCTCGTGAGCCACTTCATCAAGAAGCGCCTCGCGGCCACCGGGACCCTGAAAGCCTAAGGATGCGCAGCTACGATGGCTGCAAATAAAGTCACGGTCTGGGCGCCTGGCTGCCGCAGCCCGGAGGGCCCGCTACTCCTGGGAGCTCAGGAGCCTGAGTTGCAGCCCTAGTTCGGGCAAGATTACTTAAATAAATAAATACATTAAAAAAAAATTCCCCGTGAAAATCTCCTTTTGTAGAGTCTTCGTGCACACTTCCATAAGAATTTAGGGAATTGGGTTGCGGCTCAGGGGCTAAGAATCCTGCATTAGTAACACAGAAAATTTTTTAAAAGCTTCCGTGGGGTGTTTATTGACCACATTAGCTTAGCCTGGGTTGGGTCTTGCTGGAGAACGTTCCCCTCGATGCTTGAAGTATTTCTAGAGAAAACTTTCAGACTTTTAAAATCTTAGGAGAGAAAATAAATTAAAAAATTAAATAAATAAATAAGGTAAGTTCATTCTAAGGAGAGGAGCTCTCAAGTCAGGGTCCCCTCCAGAGAGAGTTTTGTGAAAAGAATTTTTTAAACGGTAAAATCCTACAGATACAGACGATCACGTGTGCTGGGAGTAAAACATTCTTGCGAATGTAGGACGCTCTGCTCCCGCGAACCAGCAGGCCGCTGCCCCACGCGCCCTAGACCGCTTGCCAGGAGGCCAGGCCGCGACTCTCATTCCGTTGTGCAGGGAAGTGGGGCTGCGGGATCCTCTGCCCTCCTGGAGGGGCGAGTGCGGGCCCGACGGCCTCCAGGGCTTGGGGCTGCACGTTCCTGGTTCCACGCGGCACAGGCCCCGGTGGATCTTACGTTGTAAAACCGAAAGGTCAGGCTCCCGGCAGCGGGTTGTTTACAAGGAGCTACTTGTGCCCTACAGGTGCCCCCGGCACAGCCCCGCACACCACGGGGTCCTCGTGCACACACAGACCTGCGTGGACACCTCCCAGCCGGCGCCCAGGTTGGCCAAGGATGCGCCCAAGCACCGTGGGAAGTCAGTCGGACGAATGTGCCGGGCCTCCCGGAGGAAGCCGCTGCCACCGCATCGTTCGGACAGACGGTGAGACAGGTGCCCGGGGGCTGCTCTCGGGACAGCAGGGCCTGCGTGGCTCAGCGGGTGAGGCGTCTGCCTTGGGCTGGGGCCTCGATCCCTGGGTCGGAGCCCACGCCCGGCTCCCTGTTCGGTTCCCCCTTGTGCTTGCTCTCTCTTCCTCTCTCTCCCAAGTCAATAAAATAAAATAAAACATAAAGAGTAAATAAATAAATGACACTGCAAACCCCAAGACAAGCCAACGGTTCCAGAATCAGGGCGACGTGAAAGGCCATGGCGGAACCATGCGGTGTTCACGGAGCCCGGGCAGCTGTGCCCCGGACCAGGGGCCGCACTCACTCCGCAGCAGGGTGCCATCTCGGCGGCGGGCTGCTCACACACAGACCCGCGGGCGCTGGGCTGCAGCTCCCTCGTCTGTAGTGTCCCCCTAGGGTCCTGGCACCTGCCCCCCTCTGCTTTTCCTGCAACATTGCTCCCCTTCTCCACCACCCAGCTGGAGACCAGGGGCTGTGGGATGGCTTTCTTAGCAGCGACCTTCATCACGTAGCTAACCCGCCTCCCCTGTGGCTGCACTGAGCTCTGCCTCGGTCTCCCCACCGCCCTGCTCCACCCAGGACCATGGGGTGTGCCAGCCCCTGCCCGGGCCGGGTGGGAGTCGGGGAGCGCGGGAGGTCTGTGTAGACGCTGGCTCTCTGGGACAGCAGCAGACTGCGTGTCCAGGGCCCAAGGGCTTCCCAGGCTCCCCAGACTCGCAGCTGTCGGGACTCACCTAAGCCTCTGGGTAAGAACGACCCCGCATGAAAAGGTGCAGCTGCGGTGGAAACTGTATCATGAGGCCTCACAAGGGACACATGCAGGAGGCCCCGGGGGCCCAGCGGCTTGAGTGCCCGACTCTTGGTTTCAGCTCAGGTCATAATCTCAGGGCAGCGCTCACAGGGCATCTGCCTCTCCCCCCCTCTGCCTCTCCCCCTGCTCTCACTCTCGCAAATAAATCAATAAATCTAGAAAGAAACGAAAGGAGGAAGGAAGGAAGGAAGGAAGGAAGGAAGGAAGGAAGGAAGGCAGGCAAGGCCTGCTCAGCAAGCCCCTCTCTGGGTATTTGCACCCGAGTCACAGGCAGGGACCTGGGCGCACCCGTCCCCCGGCCTCCAGCTGGGTGCTGCACCCCTGCATGGCCCTCAACAGATGGAGGATAGGCCGAGTGTGGCGTGTGTGCAGCGGGTGTTATTCACCCTGGAAAGGGAGGCCATGTGACACCTGCTCCGATGGGCATGAACCCGGAGGACCCGGTGCCTGGGGAAACGAGCCAGGCACAAGGTCACACGTGCACCTCTGAGGGGCCCTGGGGCGTCGCATCCTCAGAGGCAGAGAGCAGGTGCTGAGCGCCAGGGCTGGAGCTCGTTGACCAGTGAGGACCCACGGAAAGGGTCCCGGGACGGCTGCCGGGGGGCTTACACGGCTGCAGGAAGGTGCTTTGTTTTTTTAAGATTTTATTTATTTATTCCTGAGAGACACGGAGAGAGGCGGAGCCACAGGCGGAGGTTGGCCGGGCTCCGCACGTTCAGGCCTGCTCCGTAGCCTGCGCCGTCTGCGGGGACTGCCCCTTGGGCTCGGGGTCCCCCATGGCCTCGGCCCCTGGCCAGTCGGCCGGCTGGCCCTGCGGGCGTCCGGGGGCCGTGGTTGGCAGCTGGTGGCCTGACTGCACACACGCCAGATCGCCCACCTGCCGGCCTGGGCCCCCTTCCCGGTGACCGCCACCCCCGGTGGCTGAGGACCGGCTGCGATGCTGGGGTTATGCAGACGGAGATGGGGTGGGGGAAAACACTCAGCACGCAAGGCACAGAGCTCGGGCTGCATTTCAAATCCCCTGAACATGAAATCAGTTGACATCCAGCCTCTCCCCTCTGCGTGCTAGGGCCACCCCCCAACTGCGTCTCGAGGCTGCAAGCGTGTTCACGAGATTGAGTCTCTGCTTCTTTGTCTCCGAAGCCACCATATGGGACAGACCCTCCCTGGCAAAGCGTTGTGGGTTCTTGTGAGTTCAGCGTCGGGTGTCCACCTGGCGAGACCGTGGTGCCCGCATCAACCCAGTGGTCACCGTGCAGGTGGTTTGCACATGTGGTTGACAAAGAATCGCTTGACACTAATGGGAGTCCCCTGGACGATGTGGTGGGCCTCGTCTAATCAGGGGGCGGCTCTAAGGTTTCACGGAGGAGAAGGCATTCTGCTTCAGGGCTGCGGCCTAGATATCGTGCCTAGGCTTCCAGCTGGGAAGCCACCCTACGGATTACTGGCACACGCGTCCCCCGTGTCTGAGAGCCCATATTTGCTGTTGGGTCTGTGTCTCTGAGGGCTGTGACACGTATGCAGTGGCCTGGAAGGTGCACGGGACCGAGTGGGCTTGGCCGTGCCTGGGGACTGCCCCGGCTCTGTGAGGCCTGAGGGCGAGGGGCCCCCGGCAACCCCTTCCCCCTGCAGAGGACGCAGAGAATCCGCAGCCCCTCGGGAGACGGTGGGGTTCCGGGTTCGTGGGGAGGCTCCCCTACTGTCCCCCAGGCGGCGGGCTGAGTGCAGAGCGGCTCAGCAATGACACGCGGCCCATGTGGGACAGGCCCCGCCCCTCTCCCTGCCCTGTTGCGCCTCGCTCAGGCAGGGTGCACACGTCCTGCAGCCATGCTGGAGGCTGCGTCTGGCAGCTCCTGCTCTCAAGGCAGGGCCCATGTGTCCCCACATGTCCCCAGGCGTCCCCAGGCCCTGTCCCCAGGCCTCATCCCTAGGCCTCGTCCCCACACATCCCCAGGCCCTGCCCCCACACGTCCCCACATATCCCCAGGTGTCCCCAGGCCCCGTCCCCAGGCCCCGTCCCCAGGCCTCATCCCTAGGCCTCATCCCCACACATCCCCATACATCCCCACAGGTCCCCAGGCCCCGTCCCCACATCATCCCCCGCTCCTTGGACCGCATGCCTCATGGCCGTGGGTTCTCAGCACCGTGCCCGCGGCCACCCACCTCTGCCATCAGTGGGCACGGCCTCCACCCGCCCCAGAGGGACCCAGACCCCAGCCCTCAGGGGCCTTTCTGGGAGAGCTCACTGAGGGCTCCGAGGGGAAGTGCACGGGTGCTCTGCTCTTCACTACTGGGACTCCCGCACAGTGTTTTTCTGTTTTTCACAGATTTTATTCACGTGTTTGTTTGAAAAGGAGAGAGAAAGCGTGAGTGGGGGGTGGGCGCGGAGGGAGAGGGCGAGGCCGACTCCGGCTGAGCAGACCTATCAAGAATTCTTGGTCTCGGCCCCAGACCTCGCCCCACCAAGCCTCACCTGGAGTCCAAGACCTCATCCCTAGGAGCGGGCTGCTGGGTCACAAGGCATTGCCGTTTCGTTCTCTGGAAAACCACTTGGGCATAATTTTATCTCCATGCGGGAAGCCCAGGGACAATTGTAATTAGGTTGAATCTCTTTGCGGCTCCCCTTCTCACATCTGGTCCCTTCTGGAGATGGAGAGGCCATTCCAAATTTTTTAAAGATATTTAATTTTTTA
This sequence comes from Urocyon cinereoargenteus, assembly GCA_032313775.1. NCBI lineage: Eukaryota > Metazoa > Chordata > Mammalia > Carnivora > Canidae > Urocyon > Urocyon cinereoargenteus. The sequence goes on from JAVLSZ010000009.1 coordinate 46,954,469, forward strand.
TTTTAAGTAGGCTCTGTACCCATCGTGGGACTTGAACTCACAACCCCAGGACCAAGAGTCACAGGCTCTGCTGGCTGAGCCGGCCAGGCGCCCTTGATATGATCTGCCCCCGCCCGTGACCGAGGGTGGCCGGGCTCCCTGTGTTTGCAGGATGTCCCCGCCCCGGGGTCCAGCAGGTGCTCCAAGCGGGTGGCAGTGAGTCTACAGAAGGGTCCCCAGGCGAGGTGCCCAACTGCTCCCGGTGCTACATCCAGAGATGCCGTGGGTGTGTCTGTGTCACCCCCAGACACCTGGATGGGCCTTGGCTGGATATGAAGGTGGCACTAGGGGCCACCCCAGAATGTGCCCCTGTGGCCTGAGGATTAAGAAACAGCAGACACAGGGTTAACTGACAGCAGAGTAGGGCTCGCCCGTCCCTGAGGCGATCTCCGATCTCCGATCTCCGCTGGTGGGAGCCTCTTCCTCCCGGCAGGTGGGGAGCCAGGTGGGGCATCGGGGCCTCAGGGGGCTTATGGGAGCTCAGAGGGGCCAGCTGCCAGTCTGAGCTTGCATCGGGCGACCCTGGGTCCTGCGGACGAGGAGGGGACGGGGTCCTAGGACCCGTGGGCACTGCTCTGGATCCTCCCCAGGAGATACTGGGGCGCCGGGGCCAGCCGAAGCCCCCCAACTCTGATGGGAAGGGGCGGGTACTGGCGCTCACCGAAGCTGGGTGACCTGCACGACCGGTGACCTCGTGTGTGGCCCCCACACAGGGCGCCAGCCTGGGTTCAGGAGGGACGCAGTCACCTCCCCTGTGAAGTGCTGGACTACATCTCCCACGGCGCCTGCAGACGCTTCCACCCTCCTGCCTGTGATGTAATGTCCCCTCCCAAGTAGCCTGAAAACCGACTGACTCCCGACAGCAGCGTTCCCCGGTTCCCACGGGGTGTAAACCCTCCTGCATGCTGGGTCACGAGCCCTCCAAGTCGTGGGTGACTGGACTCACCGTGGGTTGGGGTCGGTTTGCATCACACAGTAAGTGAATAGAAGTATCCACTTACATTTCACCTAAAATAGAAGCAGTAAAATGTAGTAGGATTGTTGCAAAGTGGTGAGTTTTGAGGATTTATCACTTCCGCTTTTCACATAATTTGTGTGATGGTGAGTCCGTTCAGTTTTGCAGAATGGGGTTAACGACTGGCTGCTAAAATTCTCCACAGTCGACCCCAAGGCACCCACCTTCCCTGGCGCTCCCTGGCCCGTGGAGCTCCGCCTTGACCCCAACCCTAAGGACCGGAGGTTCCATCCCACGGAGCCAAGGACAAGGCCCTGACTTGACAGCAGTGCCTGTCTTTAGGCGCTGGCTGCTGGTCGGGTCCCAGGATAGGCCTACTTCGATTCTGGGGCTCCTGTCGCCCCCTCAGGGGTGCTGTCTCGTCACCAGGCTGGGCCTGGGGGTGCCCAGGTGCGGCAGCCTCCCCGGGGTTCACCCGTTCACCGTGGCTGCAGTCCCGCCAGCCCGCGGTCCAGAGTTTGCAGCCGTCTTCCCTGGTTCGACAAGACTGCAGTCGGGCGCCGCCTGGAGCTCAGGGCTGGGGAGCGGAGCCTCCAAACTCTGATCTCGGGGGGGGGTTCCCCTAAACAAGAGGAAATGACCTCTGGCAGTTCCCGAGGCGGGAGGCCCACGATCAGGCGCCTGCTGGTTCGATGCCAGGTGGGGACCCTCCTCCGCCTTCTCGCTGCGTCCTGGCTTGGGGGGCACAGGCTCTGGTCTCTTCACCTTGCAAGGTCACCAGTCTCATCATGGGGCCCCACCCTCGGGACCTCATCTACCCCGACCACCCCTGAGAGGCCTCCTAAACCATCACATGGGGGCTGGTCTCAACCTATGGGTTTGGGAGGGATGCGGACCGGGGTTGGGGTGTGAATAACACAAACCAGTCCTACCAGGGTTTTGGAGGCTGGAGGGGCGAGAGAGGGCTGGATGAAGACCAGATCTGCTGTGGGTTTTCTTTCTTTCTTTCTTTCTTTCTTTCTTTCTTTCTTTCTTTCTTTCTTTCTTTCTTTCTTTCTTTCTTTCTTTTTATGAATCATTTTTAAAAGATTTTATTTATTTATTATGAAAGAGAGAGGGCCCAAGCAGGGAAGGGGCAGAGGGAGAAGCAGGCTGCCTGCTGAGCAGGGAGCCCGACACGGGACTCGATCCCAGGACCCCCGGATCACGACCTGAGCCCAAGGCAGACACTTAACTGAGCCATGCAGGCACCCGGGAGTTTTTTCTTTCGTTGTTGAGTTTTCACAACTCTATATATTCTAAGTGTGAGTGCATCGTCAGGTATGCGGTTTGCAGGGTTTCTCCTCCCAGGCTGTGACTTGTCCGTTGGTTCCCTCAAGGGTGCTCTTTGCAGAACAAAAGGTCTTCATTTTGATAAAACCTAATTATGCATTTACACAATTTTCCTTTTGCGGGCTGTCCTTTTTGCATTGCATCTTTGTATTCTTCAGGTTTTTTTTTTTCACCAATATTTTTCTCCTGTCCTTCTGTCATCAGTGACAGGAAGGTTGGGAACTGTCACGTGGCACAGGACCCTAAGATTAAGTTCGTATTTTCACTCCCTGTTGTCCAGACCTAATCACTTCTATTGATCCATGTTCAGGTTCGCTGATGTTTTCCACCCTTTCAAGTTTGCTACGGAGCCTCTCTGGGGAATTACTTATTTCTGTCATTTTATCTTATTTTATTAAGATTTTAAGTCTACAGCCAACATGGGGCTTGAACCCACAACCCTGAGGTCGAGTCACACGCTCTACCAGCTGAGCCAGGCAGTTGTTCCTAATTCTGTCGTTTTATATCTAAGTTCTAAAATTTCCCATCTGGTTCTTTTTTATAGCTACCAATTCTTTGCTGAGAACACCTAACTTTCCAATTGTCTCAACACTCCTTGTGCTTACTCAATGGAGCAGGGTTGTTTCAATTTATTTAAAGTAGTTAGCTACTCTATTAATTCCAACCTCTGGGACATCTCGGGGGCTGCCATCAACTGGTCGCCTTTCTCTTGAGAATTTTTTTTTCCTTTTTTTTTTTTAGTTTTTCTAGTCCTTGTCTATGTTGGGTTTTATCCTGGACATTTGGACTATTCTAAGACTGGGTCCTATTAAAATCTGGGGAATGTTGATTTGCTTGCTATGCTTTTTTGTTAATTTTATTTTATTTTTTTACAGATTTTACTTATTTACTTGAGAGGCTGAGAAAGGGGGAGGTAGAGGGAGAGAGAGAAAGAGACTCAAGCAGATTCCTCACTGAGCAGGAAGCCCAACAGGGGGCCTGACCCTGAGATCACGACCTGAGCCACCTAGGTGCCCCTGTTTTATTTTGTTTTATTATTTTTTTAAGATCTTATTTATTTATTCATGAGACACACAGAGAGGCAGAGACACAGGCAGAGGGAGAAGCAGGCTCCCTGCAGGGAGCCCAATGCAGGACTCGATCCCAGGACCTCGGGATCACGCCCTGGGCCCAAGGCAGACGTCCAACCGCTGAGCCCCCCGGGCGCCCCTCATTCTGTTTTACCAGGCAGTCAACTCAGGCTTGCTCTGCAAGTCCTGACCGCATCTCCGATGGGCTGTGCACCTAATGTTAATTCAAATTTTGAAGGCTTTGCGGCGCTATTCTCGCCTACTCCACACATGTACCACCCGGGGACCGGTCGGGGTCCTGGGTAGTGTCTACTTTGGAGGTTAGTTGTTTTTTAAAAAATGTTATTTAACTTCAATTTCCCGACATACAGTATAACAGCCAGTCAGTCTGTTCTTGTAGCCTTCGCTACGTGAATTGTGTCCATTCCGGGCACGCACGGCTCAGGGGCCCGGGCTTCTCTGGCCGCGTTGCCCACAGAGCGCTTCCTGGCTCCCCGTTGCCCCGTGTCCCGGCTGTAGTGTCCCTGAGCTGCCGCCGCCACCTGCCAGGACCCAGGGATCTCCTGGCAGTGTCCTCTGGCTGGAGGCCCCCTTCCTGGAGTTTCACCCGCGTGTCTGTTCCCACTTCCAGGATTTGGGCAGCACGGGAAGAGTCACCCCAGCTCCCAACAGAAAGGAGCCTCCTGCCATATGGGTCCTGGCCGGATGTCGAAGTCTCCACCCGAAAGTCTGCTCTGGGTACTTCTCAGGGTTCTCCAACAGCTGGCGTCTACCTTCTGTGCAGGCGCTTGGGTTGCAATAGTGGAAGAGACGGTGGAATGTGCTCAACCGGGGCATGGCGGCCTAGCTTCTCTCTCTCTTTGAGGCTTATTGATCTGAGAGAGAGAGAGAGAGAGAGAGAGAGAGAGCACAAGTGGGAGCGACAGAGGGAGAATCTAAAGCAGCCTCGGCTGAGCAGGGCCCTCGATCTCATGACCCTGAGATCATGACCTGAGCTGGAACCAAGAGTCAGATGCTTAAGTGGCTGCACCACCCAGCCCTCCCCGCCCCCCCCCATCCTGGCTTATAAGTAAAAGGGTCATAGACCAGATTTAAGGTAGAATAATTTGGAGGAATATTACTGCTCTTTGATTGGTTTTGTTTTCTAGGAGCTTCGTTGTCTGAGGCAAGTGGATGGGATTGCTGGGGGAGAACAAGGGGAAGCTCCTGTGAGCCGGACCCTCGCCGCCCTGTCCCCTCCACAAGCAGCAACTGGGGTCCGAGTGTGTGGGACCGTGGTGCCCCGTTGTCCCCTGAAGCCTGGGAGGCAGTGGCCCTCCCGAGAACCAGCGCCCTCATGGCAGCAGAGTGGCGGAGAGGGCAGGGAGGTGGCAGGGGGTGGCAGCGGGGCACAGAGCCCACACCAGCCCCTCGCTGAGAGGAGCCTGCAAGTCGGGGGGGGGGGGGGGGGGGGGGGCAGCACCGGGGGCACGGCCACCAGGGGGCAGCGGAGGGCGCGTGGCCGGGACCAGGGGCCGCACCGGGCTGCAGGAGGAGGCAGGCAGGCACCACACAGTGACAGGTGCAGTGGCGCCAAGGCCCGGCCTCCCCTGGAATCGCAGGGTGGGGGCAGCGGGGTCCACAGTGGAGGGACTGCAAGGGACCTGGGGGTCCCTGTGGGGGAAAGCAGGGGCGACGGGAGTGGGGAGGGTCCTGGTGTGGGGGGGATGCGACGGGGGGGGGGAGCAGGGAGGGGGGAGAGGGGAGGGTCCTCGTTAAGGGGGGGGTCCAGGGTTGGGGGCCGGAGCCGGGACGCATGGAGCCTCCTGCAGGCAGGTCAGGCCACCCCCCCCACCACCCCCACCCTGTGTCGGTGTGAACAGGGATTGGCTTTCAGGGCTGCAGGTGCAGGAGCCAGGTGGGCTCCCTGCCACATCCTCCCGGCCAGGGGTGCAGGTTTGCGCAGGGTTCAAGGTTAGTCGGGGTCGCAGGACTTGCTCAGGGGCAGCAGATGCCTTTAGGGGGGGGAGCGCGCGCCTTCCCATCAGTTTTTTCTCTTGGAGCTGAGACACGTTGGAATTAAGGGTTTCGGTCAGAGCAAGAAGAGAAATTAATTCAGATGCATGAGAAATAATTGAAATCATCAAGATAGGATTTTAGGACAAGAGAAAGGTAAATTTTTAAAGTTACCCACAAGGTCACTTCTTCTTCAAGGCTTAGAAATCAGAATCATATAAGAAACAATCGGGCCACGAAAGTTCTATAAAGGATGACACTTCTTTTTTTTTTTTAATTTACTTTTTTTTTTAAGGATGAAACTTCTAATTGCCCATTGTCTGTCATTTTAATGAAGCTTTTTAATGGAGACAAAGAGGCAATTTTACCTGAAAGTCTGGAATAATTCTACCTTTCCCCTGCATCACCATAACCTTTCAAAGGGACCAGCGGGCGTGCACGGTGATCTCCCACATTTCAAGTTCTGGGTTCGCTCCCCTGAGGCTGTGGGTGGCTCCTAGAGCGGTCCGGCCTCGTAGGAAAGGGTTGGGGTGCGTTGCAGCCGCGCTGGATGGAGCCAGGCTGGGCAGGAGGTGGGGGGTTCAGCCCCCGAGGGCCTCTGCTCCCTGCCCCTGCATTCAGGGCTCCTTCCCTGCTCCCGCCTGCCCGGCACTCTGGCCGCCTTGCCAAGAAACAAACCTCAATTTGCAGGATGGGGTGAGGGTGGCAAAGCGCAGGTGCTGGGGCTACTCTAACCGTGGTGCAGTGATTCGTGCCCGTGACCCGCTGTCGGCTGCACAGACCATTCGTGACCCCGTGTCCACGCAGAGCGCCCGGTGTCCTCAGCCTGGGGGGTAACCGGGCAGCTGCGTGATCAGCATCCTGATCGACAGAGACAGACCCTTCTGGCGACTCCGTGACTCCTCTGTGTCTTCCAGAGTCAACGGCCCTCCCTACGGGGCCAAGGTGCAAGCGTGGACCGCGGAGTCCCTAGCCAGCCTCCTCTCCGGCGGGCAGGGCACCGCAGACCCGGCCTCCTTGTGAGCCTCCTGGGGTAGCAAGGGCCTCAGGCTGGGCCTCAGCAGCGCACCGCTGTCTACTCCGGTGAGGGGGCCGGGCTCCGAGGTCAAGGTGTGGGGAGGCTGCGTTCCTCTGGGCTCGCAGACGGTGTCCACGCGGACCTCCCTCCGGCGCGCCTGGGAAGAGAGTCACCTCTGGAGTCCCTGCCTCTCCTGGGGCACAGTCCTGTGGATCAGGGCCCCCGAGAACCACACTTAACCTTTATTACCTCCCTGGGGCCTCGCTCCCAAATCACCCCAGGGTTAGGGCTCCGGCACGGGAATTTGGGGGCACAGTTGGATCCGTGACTCCCTCCTTCTCTTTCTCCTTATGATGTTCTTTCTTCCTTCCTTCCTTTCTTTCTTTCTTTCTTCTTTCTTTCTTTCTTTCTTTCTTTCTTTCTTTCTTTCTCTTTCTTTCTTCTTCTTCTTCCTTCCTTCCTTCCTTCCTTCCTTCCTTCCTTCCTTCCTTTCTTTCTTTCTTTCTTTTTTTCTTCTTTTTTTTGGGAGAGAGCACTAACAGGAGGAGGGCAGAGGGAGAAGCAGACTCCCTGCTCAGCGGGGGTTCGATCCTACACCCTGTGATCCTGACCTGAGCCAAAGGCAGCTGCTCTGGCTGAAGCACAGAAGGGCAGGGGGCAGAGGCCTTGAGAGGGCTGAACCCCCCACCTCCTGCCCAGCTTGGCTCCATCCCGCTAGGCCACAATGCACCTCAACCCTTTCCTGGCCAGGCCTGGACCGTGCTCTAGGAGCCAACCACAGCCCCAAAAGAGGGAGCCCAACCCACCCCCTCCACGTCCTGTAATGGGAGCCTCAGAAGAGTTCCCACTTCCTGATTACTGCTGGGGCCACTGCAAGAGGGGCTGAGGAGCTGCCCTCCTGGCTTTGCCCTCTGATTGGCACGGCGGCCTTTGAACCCCACACTCCCTCTGCACGCCGGCCACTGAGGGGAGGGGGGCTCGGGGGGGCTCTGGGCAGCAGGCTGGGTCGGGGTGCTGGCGGGCAGCGGGCTGTCATGGGTGCAGGGCCGCGGGGTAGCAGCATGGGGCCGCTGGGCTGCGGTGTGCACGGCGCGCTCCCCGCTCCCCAGAGGGAGCCCCGTGAGGCGGGCCGCTGGGGCCTGTGGAGAGCCAGCCCCAGGCTGGCCTGGGCTCCTGCCTGGCCAAGTCCGGCTGCACAGCTCCTCTCCGAGGTCCCACCACGGCCAGCGCCCCCGCCTTGTAACCCAGTCCAGGCGCGCTCACTCCCGGGTGAGTCCGAAAACTTTAATTTGCAGCGCAGAAGGGAGCACATAAGGGAGCCAGGACTCGCAGGTGAGGGTGGAGGAGGTCCTGTTGTTGGGGATGAGTATTTATAGACAGGAAGCCTCGTCACCCTAGGTACAGGCGTCACCCTAGGTGGAGGGTCACCCTAGGTAGAGGCGCCCTCGGGTGCCCACAACGTATGTGATGCAAAGGGGCTTGTGCTCCTCCCTGGGGGGAGATTTTAGTCTTAGGATGAGGTGGAGGTGGCTGTGGGCCATTCCAGAGGTGCCTCCGTGGTCCCTCTGCACAGACGTGAGTCAGGTTTAGCTCAAAGGCTCTGGTCGCTCTGGGGGGCCTGGGGCCTGGGGGGTGTTTGGGGGCTTCATCAGGACAGTCGTCATCTCCTGGGCGGGGGTGGGGGGCAGTAGTCTGTGGTTTCATTTGCCTGAGTTAGGAGGAAACTGGAAAGAAGAGCTTAGGGGAAAATGTAAGGCAAAGGTTAGTGCGTCAAAGCAGGTGGGCAGTCAAGGCCAGGTTTTGGGGTTCAGCAGGTGACGGGTCACGGCTCCTCGCTCACCAGCTCCGTCTCCATCTCTGTAGGGATGTCACCATTCCTTCCTCTGTGCACTGGTGGCAGCAGGAGGCCGCCGTGTCCCTGGCTGCTGCGGGAGCGCCATGGGCAGGGGCAGATGGTGGAGCCGAGGGTCCTCCAAGGGACCTGTAGCCCCAGCAGGGGAGGGGGAGGCAGGCAGGGGGAGGAGGGAGGAGCCTCCGGAGAGAACTCTGCACACTTTGACCAAATGCCCACCTCCAGGCTCAGCACAGGGACGTTTGCATCCCGATCCCGCTCCTCGCTTGGGGGCTTCATCACGAGTGGGGCTCCCACTGTCCCCTAGGGCCCCCGCAGCAGAGCGGGGAGGGGCACCTGCATAAGGGGACCTGGACTGGAAAAGACAAATGCCCTTCTTCCCGCTCTGAGACCCGTGGGGCGCCGCTCCTGGCTGCCGCTGCGCCGTGTGGAGGGGACAGTGGCTGTTCCTGCCCCGCGGGCCCAGGCCCTGGACGCTCTGGGTCGCCACGCTGCCGCCTTCCCTGCACCCCTCCCACCCCCAGCCGCCTCTCCTGCTGTTACCACCGGCACCTGGCGGCTTCTCAAGGCTCTTTGGGGTCTGAAGGAAGGGACAGGAAGGACAGGCCCGGGAGAGGCAGAGCAGTGCTGGTTCACAGCCTCAGGGCTTCCAGGGCGGCACCTGCCACCTGCCGAGAAGACAGGCAGCCACTGTGGATGGTGGGCGCAGCTGTCAGCGCCCCGGGAACCAAAGCGACAGAACACTAACTTCTTTACAACCTGCAACCCAGTGAGAGTCCTCGGGGCCTCCCCTGGGATCCCTGGAGGGGCTCCCTCCCTCGGGGCCATGTCCTTGGGGAGGCAGATAGGACACACACTCCCAGAGCAAGGAGGGGGTGAGGGGCCGCCGGTCAGCCTCTGGACGACGACCTCCGCCAGCAGGCGGGCGCTGGGACCCTAACCCCTGTCCACGTGTGTGTCCCTGTCCTTGTGTGCGGAGCGTGGGGACCGGGGGCGCCTTCCACGCTGCAGGGGCTCCAGGCAGGATGCCACGGAGTGGACGTGCCCGCCTCTGACGGCAGGAGGGACGAGCGCCAGCCGCTGGGGAGGAGACCTTGGCCTTGGCTCCTCTAAGTGGGGGTCCAGCAGTCGCTGCCTGATGTCCTGGGGGTCGTGGCGGGATGCCAGGCGAAAGGGGCGGGAGCATGGTCGGGCCTGTCGGGCTCCAAGTGCAGACCTGCGCAGGTCACCGTAGGTTAGGGGGAGCCTGGCAAGACACCGGTGGCAAAATTCACTTAAAAAGTCATTTACTGGGATGCCTGGGGGGTCAGGGGTGGAGCATCTGCCTTCGGCTCAGGGCGTGACCTGGGGTCAAGGGATGAGTCCCGCGTCGGGCTCCCTGCATGGAGCCTGCTTCTCCCTCCACCTGTGTCTCTGCCTCTCTCTCTCTCTCATGAATAAATAAAATCTTTAAAAGACCATCCTTTATTGAGGTGAAATTCACGTAACAAAGAATCAACCGTCTGAAAGTGAAGGATCAGTGCATTCCCCACTTCTCCCTCGTTGCCTGCACTTGAAGGCACCTCTGCAGGCGCCCGGCTGGCCGGTGACTCTTGATCTCAGGGTCATGAGTTCCAGGCCCACGCCGGGTGGAGAGATTGCATGGAGATAAAGTCTTCGTCGGGAAGCCCACACCTACTTAAAGGACCCCCTGAACCCTCCCTCCCCAGGCTGTGGCACCTGCCGGGCTGCTTTCTACGCACAGGTGTGTCTATCCCGGACACGTCCATCTGTCCGGAGCACCCGGTGTGCACTGTTTCACCTGCTGGTCATTGTGAATAGTGCTGTCATGAGCGTGGATGCACATCTACTTGTTTGAATGTCTGTTTTGAATTATTTGGGGTATACACCTTGGATTGGAAATGCTAAAATATACCTTTTGAGGGTTGCCTGCATGGTTCAGTCGGTTGAGTGTCTGACTCTCGGTTTCAGCTTAGGTCATGAGCTCAGAGTCGTGAGATGGAGCTTGCGAGTCTCTCTCTCTCTGCACCTGTATGCGCAGCTGTCCTATAAAATAAAATAAATAAGATAAGAACTCCTTGAATGTTGGCAAACTGCTCTGGGTAGCAGCCCCCGCCCCCCGAGCCCCTGTGCTGTCAATGCTACGCTGGTGGCACTCTCCCATGAAAGCAGAGCGTGGAATCACACGCATGTATGCAAAAATACTGGCTGCTATGAACATTAAATAGAAAAAAACAAAACAAAAAACCCAACCCCATAGCTGGGGGCTTTGCTTTGTGCTAGAGCTAAGAAAAGTAATAATAAGGACAGTGCCCGTGATACGTTACCTGCGGAGGGAGCCCGCGATGCCTCGGGAACAGGATGGGGTTGGAGGCGGTGAAGCCAGGGGACCCCGTGGCGCTGGGGTCTGTGTGCTGGGCCCCACCTCGCCCAGGACGGCCTTCCCTCTAGTGCTGCCCAACATGTAAGAAATTTTTAAATAACGTTCTTTAAAAAAAAAAAAAACGCTTATGGGATAGTTGAGTCAATCCTTTGCTGAAGCCTATGCCCCTGTTTCCTGTTGCAAAAGTCCCCGTTGGAGCCTTCGTAGCTTGTGGAAATTGCTTTATGACTTGGAAGACCACAGGCCCTGGTTGCCTGACATTCCTCTGACCGCAGCGGGGGCCACAGGAACCCGGAGCCCCGGCCTCTGGGACGGTGGAGCAACGGGCACGCAACCGCCTGCAGCTGGTAGTGTGTGCAAGAGTCCCGGGGAGGCCCACAGGCCTGCTGAGCCTGGCACTCAGGCACGGCTGCCCCAGGGTGCTCTGCCAGGGGCCTTTATCCTGGGCGAGCGCCCCGCGTTCCTGTCCCAGCAGTGCTCCAGGGTTAGCTCACAAGCCCTAGGGCCTGACGGGACCCCTGCTCTGCGTGCCCTGCCTCCGCCTGACACACGGACCCCCGGGGGCACACGAGGAGGGGTGCAGCAGCCAGGCTGACCTGGAGCCTAACCACCCTGCTCTCCACGGGGGAGATCCACGCGGCTCCCACCTCCTTCCCCCTGCCAGGGGACCTCCCACCCGGGAAAGCTTCCGGCCGGGACTCCTGTGACAGCTGGCGAGTCGGGGAAGGGAGGAAGAGTCGCTCGCCACTGGCAAGGGCAGCGAGGGCGCCCCAGCTGGGTGCGCTCTTGGAGACGCACAGGAAAGGGCCCCAGGCCGCCCAGTAACCCAGCCCCCAACACCGGGCGCAGGGAAAGGGCAGGATTTCCCAAGGGACGCAGAACAAGAGGGACATCCGATGCCCGCCACCATAATCTGTCTTGCATCACTCACTTTTGTTGAGGTTGACTAATGCGGGCGGGCCCTGGTCCAGGCCCAGGGATATAAGGTGGCAGGGGCCTGCCCGGAGCAGCAGGCGGCATGGGGCCGGTGGGGCGCCAGTTCGGAGCCCTGCTCTGGAAGAATTGGCTCTGCAGAGTCCGGCAGCCGGTGAGTGCAGCGTGCCTCCCGTCCCGAGGGAGGGCGAGGGCACAGAGGAGGTGGGAGCCGCTGGGGGGCCCCTGCAGGGACCTGGGGAGGCCAGTGGCAGAGTCAGAACCTGTCTCAGGGCCGAAGGAGCCCCACCGTCCCACCGCGGGCAAATCCAGGCAGTGCGTCTTGTCACAACAAGGCTAGGAGAGAAAAACCCACCTCAACTAAACTAAAGGGGAGATTTGGACCCTAGTGTTTTGGGGCCTCCGCAGATCCCTCCGGTGGAAGGGACTGGCACACCTAGCATGTTACAGGCAGCGACCCCCGCCCCCGGGCAGGAGGCTGCAGGGCCTGTGCCCTCGGTACCAGTTCTCAGCCTCCTGGAAATGCATCCCAGCGACACTGCAAGGTGCTCCTGAGCGGCTCAGAATTGCCCAAACCAGCCTCGTGCTGCTGTTACAGAAGCGTTTTCACAATGCAGAAATCGCCCGTGCATCCCCAGGAGGCCCTCTGCTGTATTTCTAACCCCGCCACATTGAATGGCACCCCGGTGAATGTCATGTCCATCAGCGGTGGAGCTGCAGCTGTGGCTACAGACTTTTCAGATTTTATATTTAATTAATTAATTAATTAATTAATTTATTTATTTATTCAGGGAGACAGAGAGAGAGAGGCAGAGACAGGCAGAGGGAGAAGCAGGCTCCATGCAGGAAGCCCGATGTGGGACTCGATCCTGGGTCCCCAGGATCACGCTCCGGGCTGCAAGCGGCGCTAGACCACTGCGCCATTAGGGCGGCTCGACTTTTCAGATTTTAAGGTCTGTGCGCGGGATGTAGGGTTTTCCCACTGCCCCCTTCTTCCCTTTAAAGAAACTCAGTAATTGGCATTGAATCTCATTTTGCTGATTTCTCATTATCGAGAGCCTTCCTTCTTCCTCCAAATATGGTGAATGTCAAAAAGGGTGATTTCTTTCTCAGGCAGAGGCCTTCAGGATTCACAGGACTTCAGTCGGAAATTTGCAGGAAAGTGTTAATATCAGGAACTGACAGGGATGAGCACTGGGTGTTATTCTATATGTTGGCAAATTGAACAGCAATAAAAAATAAATTTATAAAAAAATTAAAAAAAAAAAGATCAGGAACTGACAAGCGGGGCTTCTGTGCTTTATTGTTTATGTGTTGGTGTCTGCCTAGGTGTTTTTCAATGCACGAACACCGGGTTTTATTGCCACGTGGCCTGTAAGCCGTATTTTACCGACATAAGTTCTAAGGAACTGAGCCTACTTTTCTGTGGAAGAACGTGACAGGTGGGAGTTTGTTTGCTGCGTGGCACAATTTCTGCTTCGGGCGGGCACCGGGACTGTGTGCCCTGCAGCATCGGGTGCTCTGGTGGTTCAAACACAGTCAAGGTGCTTAATGCTGCTGAGCTGAATACACCTCCGGTTAGAAATATCTAACTCGCTGATTTATCTGATGCGGCTCCTTAAGCGCTGTCCTGTATCCTGCCCTTTGCCTCCTTCTTCTCTGTAGTATTTGTGACCCCACAGCATCCCATAGATTCACAGATTCATGGATTGAGGGATTTGTGAGCTCGCTCCGGAGCCTGCCTCGGTATCTCAGATCCACAGGAGCAGGGGGTTTTGTTCTGATTCGTTCGCCAGCTTATTCAGCTAGGCCCAGGCTGTACCTGGCACAAAACAGGTGGACAGTACATACTGGTTGAGAAAGTGAAGGAAGGGAGGAATCAGTATTTCCGGCATCTCTGCTGGGTGCTAGATGCTGGGCGAGCCAGACGGACGGGTGCCCTGCCCTCAAGAAGCTGTAGCTCGGGACATGGAAAACAGGGGATCAAGTACCTATAAAATGAGCCTGCCTCTGAGGCTCGATCCTGCAGACGGGGAGTGAGTGGTACCTGCACGAGGTTATTCAGCAGGGCCTGCTCAGACAGCGACCCCGTGGGGGGCAGGAACCACACAGCCTGGAACAGTGTTTCCTAGTCAATGAGAAGCGGGCTTTGGGGCTCTGTAGGGCAAACACACTGAAGGAGCCATTCACAGGGGAGCAAATGGAACCACACCCCTGGTGAGGGGCGTCCGGGGCTCCGCAGGCTTGGTTTCAGCTCAGGTCATAATCTCGGGGTTTTAGGATCGAGCTTCCGAGTTGTCGCTCAGCAAGAAGTTGGCTTCTCTCTTGCTCTGAAATAAATAAGTGAATGTTTTAAAAAAATACAACTCACACGTATATTTCCTTTAAAAAACATAATTTTTATACACATGAATTTATATATGCACTTTTACGTTTCATCTTCATTTCATTATATTTTATTATTGTAGTTCTTTAAGAAAACGCTTTACTATGGACCCTTGAGACAGACAAAGAAAGAATAGTGTAGAATGGATGAATGGTTACCCCTTGTCTTTATCCTCATACTTAGCTTCAGAAATGGCTGACTTTCTCCTCTCCTTGGGGAAAAAAATTACTTGAAACAGGACACTGTTTTTACAACTATTTTAATATCATTTATTTTTTCTCTTGATTTTTAAATTTATTTTTTATTTTTTTGTTTTTAAAATTTTTTATATTTTTATTTTTTAAAAAAGATTTTATGTATTTATTTGAGAGAGAGAGAGAGAGAGAGAGAGAGAGAGACAGAACACAAATGAGAGGAGCACAGAGAGAGGGAGAAGCAGCCTCCCTGCTGAGCTAGGAGCCCAATGTAGGGCTCGATCCCAGGACCCTGAGATCATGACCTGAGCCAAAGGCAGACGCTTAACCCACTGAGCCACCCAGGCGCCTACTCCTGATTTTTAAAAAGGATTTAAAAAAAATAAAATTAAAAAAATAAAAAGGATTTTATTTATTTATTTAGAGAGAGAAAGAGGGAGAGTGTGAGCAGGGGAGGGGCAGAGGAAGAGAGAGAGGGAGACTCTCAAGCAGACTCTGCGCTGAGTGTAGAGGTTGATGCAGGGCTGGGTCTTGTGACCCTGACATCGTGACCTCTGCCGACATCAAGAGTCAGGTGCTTAACTGACGGAGCCCCCCATGCTCTCCCCTGATCTTTGTCTGTTGCACAGAGGACACTTTAACAATGAGGAGCCCTTTAAAAATGTCGTTCTCCTAATGCGACTGCTACTTCTTTCGTCTTTTCTTGTCGTTGGTCATATGCAATGTGCTATTTTCACATAACTGAAACCATAGCCTTTTGCTTTTTGCTTTCACTTAACATGGAGGACCAACATTTTGAACGTTTCTGTTTGGCCTTCATATTGAATGGTTTTATCACAAAATAGTTCATCAGTTGGATGCACATAATGTATTCAAGCGTCTGCTTACGCTGGACTGTAAGGTTCCTCCGGGTTCTTACCGTCGGGCCTGACATCTTTGTTACGCATGAGGGACACATCTTGGGCTAGGTCATTCCTCTTGAATGAATTCCCTGGAGCTGGTTTCTGGGTCAGAGGCACTGGGCTGAGCACATCCAGAGCCGGCGCCCCAGGAGCACCCGCACGGGCCATTCGCAAGCAAGCTGGCCAACGGTGGCAAACGGCCCAGGGCCTCGGCCAGGAGCCCTGCTGCGCGAGTCTGCGCGCTTTCACATTTCAACTGTAAATGAGTCTGATGCAACACTCCTCACTTTAATAATGTAATAACAGGGACGCCCGGGGGGCTCAGAGGTTGAGCATCTGCCTTCGGCCCAGGGCGTGACCCCGGGGCTCCGGATCGAGTCCCACATCGGGCTCCCCGCAGGGAGCCTCCCTCTCCCTCTGCCTCTGTCTCTGCCTGTCTCTCTGGGTCTCTCATGGATAAATAAAATCTTTTTAAAAATCATGTAATAACAACAAGAAGAAGAAAGAATGGAAGCCAAGTGTCTGCTGCTGGATGTCTCCTCGTGCTGCAGCTCTTGGGGGTTCCCGGGTTTTGTGAAGAGCGGAGCTGACCCGTCACCTGCACAGTGGATGGCGATGCTCGGCCCCCCACCCCCCACCCAGGGGCCCCCGCACGAGCAGGACCTAGGACCGTGCCCTGCTCTGTGGGGCCTGCGGGGCCTCCTGCACCAGGCCAGGGTTGGCCAGAGCCGCCAGGGTCGCTCCACCAGGACCGCCAGGACCCCCACCTCCCATATGGTGCCGTGCCCTGTCCCAGGCCACGTGTCGCCGGCGTGGCCGCTTCCGTTGCAGACGAGGGCGAGGGCGAGGGCGAGGGCCCGGCTCCCAGGAAGCCCTGGGGCTGAGTTGGCGCTGCCCCCTCGGGCTCCCGCTCAGCACGAAGCCGGACTCCCTCCCACAGGGGGGCCCCGGGGAGCCCCCCACCCTGGGCCCAACACCCGAGGGCCGTGTCAGCAGGAGCACCGGGCTTCCTCCGAAGAACCAGTTCCCCAGTACCTCAAGCCGCGGAGCTTTTGTGCATGAGCGTGTGTTTTCCTTGCAGGAGATCTTTGCATTTTTGTCCTGCTACCAAGCTCACCCGGGGTCAAGGAATAGTTGCCCTTCGGAAACAGTCTCCTGCCACGATTCTGGGTTCCTCTGACATTGCAGGAAGTCCTGGCTTTCCAATCCCAGGAGTTAGTAGCTCTTACTTCTTCTGGAAATTGTTTCGATCTTGGAGGCGGACAGACGCTGGCTGCTTTTGTGTCATTACAACCCACCGATTTCTTGTTGCCAGATTGACTGCAAAGATCCATAAGAGCCTTGATTGGAACCGGAGGGTCAGAGGTCAGGAGCTGACCCCTTTGCTGGCAGCTTGAAAAAAAGACCAAAGGCTGGCTCTTGACAACAGGCTGCGTTGTACGCAGGGCCGCCCCGCCGGCTCAGTCAGCGGAGCACGGGACTCCTGATCTCGGGTTGGGAGTTCGAGTCTGCTGGCTGTAGAGATTAGGTAAAAATACAATTAAAAAAAATAGCAGAGTAGCTTTATATTAGAGGAGATGAGACTGTTCAAACGTGAACTATATGCACAAACTGACGTTGCACGTGCTGCTGAAGGGATCAGGGATCTAAGAACCTCTACGTGCTTTGACGGTTTGAAAAAAGTTAAAAGTCACGGCCATGGAATCCTGGTCCTGAAGAAGGTGGCGGAGAATCATTTACCAATATTGTCTCGCCTGGGGGCCTGAGCAGGTGAGGCCTGTCCTGGGGGGGCGGCTGGGACAGTGTGGGCCCTGGCCCTCGGGGAGGAGGCCGGCCACCCCGAGGTCACGCGGGGTCACGAAGGTCGTTCAGGTACGTCTCAGCTTCCTCAGCGCGGTGGTCCAGGAAAAGCACTCAGAAGTGAATTACTGAAAAGCAGACGCCGCCTCTCTGTATCTTTAGAAGGGACACACGCTGTGTGGGTTTGTTTGCTTTGCTCCTGGTCACACTCGCGATACCAGCAGAGCCCTTTCTTTCATTTAGATGATTCTTCCCGTACTCCCAATTCCTACCCTCAGCTTCCCCCTGCCCCAGGCTGTCTCCGGGTGCTCCACGGAGCAGAGCACACAGGCCAGCTCTGAAGGGCAGCGCGCGCTCCTGGAACAGGGTCTTGTCATATTCAGAATTTTGCTCACTGTAGGCCTGGGTTTAAGGATGCGATAGTATCCAGTCTGTTGTTCGTTCATTTGTTCTTTCTTTCGTTTTTTTCTTTTTTAAAAATGTTATTTATTGAGGGCAGCCCCGGTGGTGCAGCGGTTTAGTGCCGCCTGCAGCCCAGAGCATGATCCTGGAGGCCGGGGATCGAGTCCCACGTCGGGCTCCCTGCATGGAGCCTGCTTCTCCCTCTGCCTGTGTCTCTGCCTCTCTCTCTCTCTCTGTCTCTCATGAATAAATAAATAAAATCTTTAAAAAATGTTATTTATTGAGAGAGAGAGAGGTTGGGGGGCAGGGGACAGAGGGACAAGCAGACTGACTCCCTGTTGAGTGCAGATTCCAACAGGCACTTTATCTTAGGGCCCTGAGATCGTGACCTGAGCTGAAATCAAGACTCCGAGGCTTAATGGACTGAGCCACCCAGGTGCCCCTGGTTCTGGAAGATTTCCATCAGAATGGTGAATTTGTGTGGCTCCCATGAAAAAACAAAAAACAAAAGCAACAACAACCAAACCACCAAAACCCAAAAAGGGAGCCCTCTTCTTCCCAGGGAGGTGTTTCCTCCCTACCCAGGAATGTGAGTCCTAGGAAACCTGGAGTTTCCCCGGGTTTATTTACTTTGACCTCACATAAGCCTGGGTTTCCAATTACAAGAAAGATTAACCAAACAAAACCAAACAAAACCAACCTCCTGGAAATAATAAGGCCAGAGACCAGGGCAAGGGGGCACCTCAGGCTTGTTTCAGGAGATTATACTGGAGGCCCAGGGTGGGTCCTGGGGACCCTGCAGACTGAGGAACATTGATTTTGTCACCCTGGGGCTCTGAGGTCGGCTTTGCCTTTGCCACTCAGCCGCTGGCCCTCCCCGCTGGTGTCCCGGAAGAGGTAGCCAGAGCTTATCCCCAGGTGGTGCTCACAGGTACCTGTCACCCTGTGGGTTCAGAGCTGGAGATCCTGGCCGTCTGACCCGTGCACCAGAGAGCCCCCATCTGTAAACAATCCCTCTTGGGGATGAGGGGGACGGGGCAAGGAGGTGTGTGCCCGCCACCCATCCTGATCTCTGTCCCAGACATCGGGATCCAGGCTGAGTGTGGGTCACGAGGCTGCTCGGAGGGACCCACAGAGGAAGGTCAAACAGGGAGGACCTGCAGGCCCGGCTCTTTCCTCCGCCCCAGGCCCTTCCTGCGTCCTTCCCTCCACCAACCAGCACATCCTAGCTTCCCCAGCCGGGCCCCCAGGCCTGTGTGGTCTTCCCCACGCCCCTGCAGGGCAGGACGTCTCAGTCCGACCTCACGGATGATGGAGGCTGAGAGCACCTGGGGCGCGGGGGCCGTGGTGGCGGTAGGCTCACGCCAGCCTGGCAGGACACTGCGGAGCTCCTTCCTGCTCAGCCGGGTTGGGGCTGGTCACCTGCACGCCCCACCTGGGTCTCTGTGCCGCCGGGGGCTGCTGTCTCGGGGGCTCCCTTGTTGCCAGCGAGCAGGGCCTTGCCAACGTGAACGTGCCCCCTTTCGTCACGTTGTATGAAACATAACCTTCGTGCGAGGCGGGCCGGCCCACCCCAAACACAATGGGGTTACAATGAATTCCAAATGGTGATGTCTGAGCCAGAGGCACGCACACCGCTCCGAAGGGCTGTGCGAGGCACGTGGCACCCGTGGTGGCCTGTGTGGGTGCGGGTGGTCTGTGCTGCGGGGCTTCACGCACGGCCAGGGGTGTGTTGAGGGTCATCCAACCTTCTCTTTTGACAGGTTTGTATAAAAAGGAACATGTTTATATGGATTTTCCCTTATGAAAATTGCCCATAGGGGCGCCGGGCTGGCTCCATCGGTGGAGTATGTGACTCTTGATCGCGCAGTGGGGAATTTGAGCCCCGTGTTGGGGGTAGAAATTACTTAAAAATAAAATCTTTGGGCAGCCCGGGGGGCTCAGTGGTTTAGCGCCGCCTTCGGCCCAGGGTGTGACCCAGGGGTCCTGGGATCGAGTCCCACGTCGGGCTCCCTGCATGGAGCCTGCTTCTCCCTCTGCCTGTGTCTCTGCCTCTCTCTGTGTGTGTGTCTCATGAATAAATAAATAAAATCTTTAAAAATAAATAAAATATAAATAAATAAATAAATAAATAAATAAATAAATAAATAAAATCTTTAAGAAAATAATAAATGGGGGATCCCTGGGTGGCGCAGCGGTTTAGCGCCTGCCTTTGGCCCAGGGCGCGATCCTGGAGACCCGGGATCGAATCCCACGTCGGGCTCCCGGTGCATGGAGCCTGCTTCTCCCTCTGCCTATGTCTCTGCCTCTCTCTCTCTCTCTCTGTGTGTGACTATTATAAATAAATAAAAAAAATAGCTTACTTGTTTAAAAAAAAAAAAAAAAAAGAAAGAAAATAATAAATGGCCGGTCCAATTCTTTTCCAATTGTGTAGTTAGGAGGCTGGTGATTTTCTCCTATGGTTTGGTTGTTGAGATCTTGATGGCAAGTACCTCCTCCTCGCCCCAGGTAGCTGTCCTCCTTCTTCCTTCCTTCCTTTTTTTTTTTTTAATTTTTTTGAAGATTTTATTTATTTATCTGGCGGAGAGAGAGCATGCACACAGCACGGTGAGGGCCTGGGGAGAAGCGGGCTCCCTGCTGAGCAGGGAGCCCGCACCCAGCTAGGTCCAGGCGCTTCCCCGACGGAGCCACTGGGCCCAGCCGCCCTGGCCTCTGTTTCTGTACGTGTACCGCCCGGTTTAGTCTGTGTATCTTACAGTATCACCTTTCCTTTTCCTTTGAAATAGGTCTTTTATGGTTTCAAACCTGCAGGAAGTAAGTTTTACTTACCGACAGGTTTGACCAACAGTCTACTTACTTCTGGTTTCGCTTGATTTGAGTTTGCTCTGTTTGGACTTCCATCTACTTAAAACACACCTGGGGGGACTCTGCGGAGCTTCAGTTTGTCAAGATTATCTCAGGACGTGGGCCTGGAGCTCGCTGCCCCCTGGCTGCCCCCGGCTGCCCCCCGCCTCGTGCAGTGGCCCTCCCTGCCTGCGCTAGCCAGAAGGTCACTGTGTTTGTGTTTCCAAGCGTGCTTGAGCCTGTGCTGGGAGACCCAGCGTAGGTGCCGAGTGAACATTTAAGACATGAGTGTTTTTCAACACGAAGCTCAAAAATTCGTAAGAGCAGATGACACAGGGAGGCGAGAGAGCGAGGCCACGGGTGGCTTGGGCCTGGTGGCCGCGGTGCCCCAGCTGGGGGGACCTGGGCCAGCGGGGCGCTGGGCTCCTTGGCTCCGGCCTGGGTCGTGGGGCCCCACTGCCACGCGGTGTTTTGCAGCAGGACCTCATAGAGCCTCGGGGAGGGCCCAGGCCCCAAGAGCACAGTGAATGTCACGCTCCCGCCTGTCTGTGTCAGGCCAGGGGGCACCTGGCTCAGCTCTGCTTTCTTCCCTGACACCCTGGGCCCCAGAGAGCTGCCCCCCTGGCTCGGCCTTGGGGCTCAGCGCCCCCCCCCCCACCCAGCCTCTGCCCTCCCAAGTCCTGGACGCTGTGCCTTCCCACGGACGGGTTCCATTGGCCCGAAGTGCAGGCCCGAGGCCCTGTCTGCCGCCCGGGAACTAGGCCAGGGGACGGAGCCCGGTGCGCAACCTGGCACCGAGCGGCCTCGCTGGTTGTCGGAGGTGGGACGGATGCTGCCCGTGGGCCTGTGGACACCGGCTGCGGCCAGGCTGTGAGGACGGCTCCAGCTCACCTGGGCGTTTCCACAAGAGCCTGTGCACGGACGCCCCCACGGACACCCCCACGGACACCCCCACGGACGCCCCCACGGACGCTCCCACGGCGCGTGCTGCATCTTCGCAGGCTGGACTCAGCCGACGGGGGTGCTCCAGTGCCTGACACTTGCTTTGCACCTCCTGATGAAGGGATGAAGGAAGGAAGGAAGGAATGAGTGAAAAAGTACACCGACTCTTATTATTATTCCAGTGCAAAACAATTTAATGATCGATTCTCCTGGCTTTTTGCACGACTGCCATTTTTTTGTTGTTCACGAATAATGGAAGCATTCCTCTCAATTCCTGCATATAATTACCTTCTCAAAAACTGTTAGCTTGAGGGGCGCGCGGGGGCTCAGGGGTTCAGTGTCTGCCTTCAGCCCAGGGCATGACCCCGGGGCCCAGGGATCGAGTCCCACATTGGGCTCCCTGCATGGAGCCTGCTCCTCCCTCTGCCTGGGTCTCTGCCTCTCTCTGTGTCTCTCACGAATAAATAAAATCTTTTTAAAAAAAAACCTGTTAGTGGGGATCCCTGGGTGGCGCAGCGGTTTGGCGCCTGCCTTTGGCCCAGGGAGCGATCCTGGAGACCCGGGATCGAATCCCACGTCGGGCTCCCGGTGCATGGAGCCTGCTTCTCCCTCTGCCTATGTCTCTGCCTCTCTCTCTCTCTCTCTCTGTGACTATCATAAATAAAAAAAAAAAATTTAAAAAAACCAAAACTGTTAGCTTGAACCTTTTAAATTTAATTTAAAAAATATTTTATTTATCTATCTATTTATTTGAGAGAGAGGGCGAGAGCACAAGCGGGGGCAGGAGCGGAGGGTGAGGGACAAGAGGATTTGGTGCTGAGCATAAAGCTCGCCGGGGCCTCTGTCCCGGGACCCTGAGGTCTGACCTGAGCTGAAACAAGTCAGATGCTCAACCGACTGAGCCACCCAGATGCCCTGCACCTTCTTTAAAGGCTCAAACCAATGTCATATAGATAAATTAATATGGTTCAACTTATTATATGGTTGTGGAAGTGTGTGGTCATGTAATTTGTTCGTCTTCAGATATATTAATGTCATCAGGTTGTTTTCTAAAGCTCCCACCGACACTTGGTGGTGTCAGATTGTTTAGTTTTTCCCAAACTACAGGCTGTAAAATGGTGTCTTGCTGGCGTTGGACTTGTACCTCCCTAAGGTCTGCCCACATCGAGCTTCCGCAAGGTGTTCGTACATCGCTCCCGTCGGCTCGGATCCTTTGAGTGTTTTCTGCTGGGTAGTTGTTCTTCGCATTGATTTGTAGGAATGTGTAAATATTCTGGATACGATGTCAGTCATATATGCTGAGGCAGATTCTTCACTTCTGCGCTTTGTCTCACTTTATAAAGTAGCTTTTCTGGGGCACCTGGGGGGCTCAGGCGGTGAAGCGTCTGCCTTTGGCTGAGGTTGGTGATCTCAGGGTCTTGGGATTGAGTCCCGAATCAGGGTCCTTCTGCTTCTTCCCCTCTCTCCCTCTCTTTCTGTCTTTTATGAATACATAAATAGAATCTTTAAAAAAATAGCTTTTCTGGGGGTGCCTGGCTGGCTCAGTTGGTAGAGCATGGGACTCTTGGCCTCCTGGTCATGAGTTCAACTCCCACGTGGGGTGTGGAGATGACTTAAAAATAAAATCTTAAAAAAATAAATTTCTCCAATAAAAAATAAATTTATTATTAAAAAATAGATTTCTGAGGAACAGAGATTTTAATTTTAATATGGCTTTAATTTTCCTTTGTTGTTCATGCTTTTTTCTTTCTTCTTAAGACAGACAAGACATGCTCTATGTGTTCTTGTTAACATTTTAGCTTCTTTTTCTCATTTTTTCTAGGATGAGAGCTCAGGACTGAATCCCTCCCTCCCCGACTCCCCTACTCAACAGATCACCAATGACCTGGCACGTGTTCTGAGAAGTTTTTCTCCCGTTGGCCCACTGGCCACCTTTTTCCCATATGACATTTCTGACATGCCGGCTTCTGTTCCTGGCTCCATCTGCCTTTCTTCGGGTTAAGCTCTGCACGTTGAGCTAATAGCACACAGTCCTCCTATCATTTTATAGGAAGTCTTGATATGTGGGAGGACAAATCCTTTCAACCTGTTGATGAAAATTGACTTGAATATTGACCTTCGTTCTCCCAGATTCGTTCTAGAACCAGCTCATTAAAATTGGTATCAGCAAAATCAAAATACAACAAGCAAAAACCTGTTGGAATCCCACTGGAATTGCACGGAAGTCATAGATTAGTTTGGGCAGAATTAACAGCTTTCTGATACTGAAGTTTCTTATGCATTGAGAATGTTCATCTGTTCATTTATTTAGTTTCTCTCTGGTGTCTTTCAATAAAGTTCATGATTTTATTCATCAAATAATTGCATGTATTTTGGTTAGATTTTGTTCCCGAGGTCCTTAATACTTTTATTCATAATATTAGTGGCATCTTACTTAAAAAAAAATACATTTTCTAGGTGATTTTTGCTGGTGTAGGGAATTATTGTGAGACAAGTATTGAACTTTCTCCTATGAAAGTAAATTTGTAATTTCTTTTTTTTTTTCTTAAGATTTTATTTTAGGGGGATCCCTGGGTGGCTCAGCGGTTAACATCTGCCTTTGGTCCAGGGCGCGATCCTGGAGTCCCAGGATCGAGTCCCACGTCGGGCTCCCAGCATGGGCCTGCTTCTCCCTCCTCCTGTGTCTCTGCCTCTCTCTCTCTCTCTCTATGTCTATCATAAATAAATAAATCTTAAAAAAAAAAAAAAAGATTTTATTTTAAAGTAATCTTTACACCAAACATGGGGCTTGAACTCATGACCCTGAGATTAAGAGTTTCTTGCTCCACCAACTGAGCCAGCCAAGTTGCTGCTAAAGGTCTCCTTCTGCATTTCTATCACTTGTTTTATATTTCTTGAGGATATCTAATAGGTTTATAAATGCATACAATTATTGCATCTTCCTATTCTATAACTTCTGTTATTATGTAGTGATCTTTCCTATACCTAAAAATGTTGTCTTAAATCCTCTTGTCTGATTTGACCAGCTAATTTTAATATTTACCTTGTATGTCTTTTTCAACTCTTTTTAAAAAATAAATCTTTTTTAAAAATTAATTTATATATATATTTATTATAATTTATTTTTTAAAAGTAGGTTCCACACCCAACGTGAGGCTCAAACTTACAACCCTGCAATCAAGAGTCAATGCTCTTCCTAGTGAGCCAAGCAGACACCCTCTTTTTCATCTCTTTACTTCAACCAGTCTGTGTCCTTATATTTTAATTTTATCTGTTCCAAGTAACATAAAGTTTTCTTAAATCAAGCCTGAATATTCTTGTCTTTCAAACAGTGAGTTTAATCCAAGCATTTATTGAAACTTAAGCCTATTGTTTGCAAATTTCTTTAGCATTGGTCTCCAGTTGGGTAACTTTGGTTTCTAATTCACTGAAAGTTTTCTTTTACTGTCATTCATGAGAGATCATTTTTCTGGATATTCAATTCTAGATGGACCGAATTTCTCCAAGCAATCTATAGATATTTAATTTTCTTCTGGTTTCTTACTATTGATGAGTTCTTGGCAAGTCTATTCTTTTGATATAGTGTGGCTTTATTTCTTGAATTGCTGCTGAAATCTTTTCTTGGACTTAGTTATGCTGAGGTTTTGAAAGTGGATTTGGGGGACGCCTGGGTGGCTCAGGGATTGAGCATCTGCCTTCGGCCCAGGGCGTGATCCCGGGGTCTTGGGATGGAGTCCCACATCGGGCTCCCTGCATGGAGCCTGCTTCTCCCTCTGCCTGTGTCTCTGCCTCTCTCTGTGTCTCTCATGAATAAATTTTAAAAATCTTTAAAAAAAAGAAAAAGAAAAAGAAAAAGAAATAAAGTAGATTTGGTTTCTTGGTAAATGTTATATTTCCTTTATCAATGAATTTGTGTCTTTTGTATGTTCTGGAAAATTCTCAGACATTTGTTATTTGAATACTGCCTTGCCTGCAGCCTCTTCATTTCCCTTTGGAGGGGGGGAGGCTCTCTTCTATAACTAAATCTCATACTTAAAGATTCAACTTATGACCTTTGTCTTCTCTTTGATTAATTTTTTTGTCGCTCTCCTCATCGCAGCGCTCTGGAGATTACTTTCTGGATGACCAGCATGCAACAAAAACCATGTTCTCATACAGGGGTCCTGTTTTTTCTACTTGGTGTGATACTGGAAGCCGAAGGGACGTTGCTGGATTTTATAATTTGTCCCATTTTTATATTGGCTGAATTTCATCATCAAGATATTTCCCCCTTGGGATTCATGGTTAATAAATGATCTGTGTTTTCTTATGATTGAGAATATATGTATGTCGGTTTTCTTTAAGGGCCGTTTTGGTTGGTTATCATATTAAAAAAAATTTTTTTTAAAGATCTCATGTATTTATTTGAGAAAGAGAGAGAGATAGAGAGGTCCTGAGCAGAGGTGGGGGAGAGAGATTAGCAGGCTCCCCACTGAGCAGGGAGCCTAAAGCGGGGCTCATCCCAGGGCCCCAGATCATGACCGGAGCCCAAGGCAGACGCTTCCCCAACTGACCCACTCAGGTGCCCCTTTAAAAATGTTTTAAAGAAAAAAAAAATGTTTTAAAGAGGGATCCCTGGGTGGCTCAGTGGTTCAGTGCCTGCCTTCGGCCCAGGGCGTGATCCTGGAGACCTGGGATCGAGTCCCGCATTGGGTTCCCTGCATGGAGCCTGCTTCTCCCTCTGCCTGGGTCTCTGCCTCTCTCTGTGTCTCTCATGAATAAATAAATAAAATTTAAAAAAAAGTGTTTTAAAGAAAATCACTGTTGCTATCACAAACTGTTTCTGTAATGCAGAAATCAAAATTTAACTGTCATCTCTTTGTGTGGTTTCTAAATGGTTTAGAATTCAGCAGTGATGGTTCTGTCGTTATGTATTTCTTAGATCTGCAACCTCTCTTTTCATTTACATTCTTTTTTTTTTTTTTGGAGCTCTTGTTTTCTGAATGTTCTTATTGTTTTTCTTTCTGAAACAGTTGTAAAGAAATTCCTCCTTTTCTTTGTGTTGTTTACTTTCCAGCCATGCTTTATGACTTTGGTTTGCTTATTTGTTTCTTGCCATCCAGAATGTTCAGACAGCTGTTCTGCTCTTTCTTTTAATCTGATTCATTCTTGAGAGTTCAGCTGGGTGTTTTATTTGATCTCGACTCTCTTTTTGATAAATCTAAGACTAGGCTGATTTCTCCTCCAAACTCTAGTGCTATCTCTGAGCACACCCTGTATATGCAGATTTTCCACGCAGGAGGGATGGTTTGATGAGAATGGAGATGAGTCGGGGGCTTACCCACCAGTGAGATGAGTTGCAGACGTTATTACACCAGTGGGGCTCTGGGCTCTGCTTTGGAATTTTGTCCCCTATTTTATACCATATTCACTGCATCCAGTTGGGGAAATTGTTCTTCAACTCTGGATTCTTTCCACCTGAATATGTGCAACCCTGAAATTTCCATCAGAATCAGGCTCATTGTTCACTTCTCTGTATTTCATTTATTGTTTGCAGCTGCATTTCCCTGCCTCTTGCTGGAAGGAGAGAGGCAAGGCCCTTGGGGTGCTCACTCTGCAGGTGCAGATGTTGGGGAGGGTCCTGGGACTTCAGGCTGCAGCATTACAGCTTTGGAGGTGCTGGGTGGGGTCAGGACTGAACTAGTCTTGCTTGATCTGCTCTAGAGACCCGTTTCTGGTATTTTTGTAGTTTTTGTATTCTAGAAAGACAAGTTGTCTATTTTTCCCCTCTACCTTCTTTTCTTTTTCTCTTCTCATTTTGTCTGGGAGAAGAAAAAAATCTGTGAGGAAGTTTCAATATTTCACATGTATGTTTCAGTGTATGTAGTGTTAAGGTCTTGGCAAATGCCGCTGCCTCTCAGCTGGTTTTTAAGGGGGTCCATAGGAGTCATGGCCATGGCCACTGTGGGATGTGGAAGCTGGGATGCAGAGCTGGGCACTTTTGCCATCTCCTGGTGGGCCTGAGCTGTGGGCTAAATGCGTTCCCATTTAGCAGCGATGGGATTAGAAATGTCAAGCAAGATTACAAGATAGTGAGGACACGTGAGAAGGAAAGCATGATCCAAAAATGTGAGGACAAAGAGCGGCCGCCTCTGCGTGCCTCCAGGGAAACAATCTCATGAAAGGAGGTGATTCACTTGCTCACAATGGGCAGTGACACAGCAGAACTGGGTGTTTCGATACTTCTCTTCTGACCAGAGTTATTTCAAAGTCGGAGCAATAGAAGATTTTTTTTCCTACCTGTGCTTTTCGGAGCAGCTGGTGATTGGCTTGTAATGACCCAAGATACAGTTTTTTAAAGTTTAACTGAGGTTCTCTTTTATTTCAAGATCTCCAAGAAACTTCCCAATTATACCATATAGAGTTCTATTTTTTTTGACACTGTTATTTCCATTTGTTATTGGAGATTTTCCATTGATTTAAGGACTGGACAGTTAAGTACTTGTAGCCTCACAGCTGGCACTGACTACTTTAACTTGGCCAAGACAAGGCCCCTTAAATGATGGTGGTCTCTATGTGCAGGAAGAAAATAATCCAGATGCTAGAAATAAAAAGTTTGGTACATTGGGTACATCAGAGATTTTGACAATAAAAAGGCAAATAAGACACTGAAGAAAAATATTTGTGATACTTTAAGCCAACAAAGGACCAGTTAAGGAGACTCTTAATTAAAAAAAAAAAAAATAGAAAAAAGAAAATTGGAAGCAATGATGTACAGACCAGTTTAGAAAAAAAAAAAAAAAAGAAAAAGCAGACAGGAAAAAAAATGCATCGAGTGGGTTCTGGGATAGTAAGACTGCTTCTTCAGTGTTAGACCAACTATCCTTGAGTTTTAACCTGTCGGATGTAGAATGCTATTTGTGCATTAGTGAGCACAAACAGCCCGTTTAGCGTCTGACTGTAATTTTTGTGTATATTATACATATAATAGAAACATGGACACAGGGAATAAGGAGTTAATGGACCAGGAGTTATTATATACTAGCCTATGAAAAATACTTCACGTTAAGAATTAAAGAAAAATTCTTTTTGCATATCACTTTGAGAAAACATGGACAGAAATTTAAGTTTGTTAATCTTGGGTGCCAGTGAGGGTGGTTGGAGGGAAGGATGACTGGCTTAGCTTTTACGGAGGGCCTGCTGGTTGTGTTTATCCAAATTAAAAATCAAACACGGGGATCCCTGGGTGGCTCAGCGGTTTAGCGCCTGCCTTTGGCCCAGGGCGCGATCCTGGAGACCTGGGATCAAGTCCCTCGTCGGGCTCCCGGCATGGAGCCTGCCTCTCCCTCCTCCTGTGTCTCTGCCTCTCTCTCTCTGTCTCTCTATCATAAATAAACAAATCTTTAAAAAAAAAAATCAAACGCACTTTGACTTGGTTATCTCACTTGGCAGTGGTACTCCATGAATATACTTACCAAAGGCAGCCAAACATGTGCAGAAAACTCATGATAGCAATGGCCCCAAACAGAAAACCTTCCAAGTTTCCATTGGTGACTGGTTGGATAAATTAAATTCTACAGGAGATTATCAGGTGCTCTTTAAAAACGGTGAGGTAGATCTGTAAGTGCTGATATGAAAGATTCTTTCCAAAACCATTAGTTATGCTTATTTATGTTTTTTTTTCAAAAGATTTATTGATTTATTTATTTTAGAGAGAGTGTGTATTCAGGGAGGAGGGATACAAGAAGAGGGAGAGAGTCCCAAGCAGTCTCTGTGCTGAGCGTGGAGCCCAACCCTGCTCGATCTCACAACCCTGAGGTCACCACTGGAGCCCAAACCAAGAGTCGGATATTGAACCGACTGAACCACCTGGGTGCCTTGCTTATATATGTTTTTTTAAAAATGAATTCAGGAAACTGTTCAGATAATTTATCCTTTGGGAGAGTGGTTATATTCTTTCTGTACTTTTAACATTTGCTAACCATGCAAATATGTAATTATTTATAATATCAAAAGTTGTTCTATGAATCTAGGTCTATAAACCATTTTGTTTTCTTTACAACTCTCTATCTTAAAAAATGGCTATCACATGTTGTTTAAAATTTTTAAATCAAAAAATTATGTACTTATTCTTCTTAATGATGTCAAGTCATTGTTGCATTTGAGGCACGTGTTCTGTTTTGCACATTTGTATTCAGCCAGAGTTAATTAGGGAATCCTCCCCCACCACCCCTATACTCCCATTCTTCAGGAAATTATTATTTGTTGCAGAGAAGGTGACCAGAACGGTCTGTGGTCTTCTGAGCATTCTTGACCTCTCCTTCTGGTTTAATTACCATCCTTTGAGTCAGGTGGTGGCCTCCTGCAGACACCCTCCCCGTTATCAGGATGTATGATACTGGGCTCAGTAATTGGTCAGGAACTTTTCATAATGAAGCACTTTCTGGCACAAACAATATTATCTCATGAGCTATTTCAAAGGTGGTGATTTCTTATCTTCTTTAATTACAGTAGGGGTGGGAACCTTTCCACTAGTGTTTCACCTTTATGGCTCCCAGCCACATGCACCCCACCTAATACATTTAGATGCTGTTTCATTACAGGGAAGATTAGGGACAGGCAGTTCAAAGAGCAAAGGAATTGAAGAGATTAGACGTTTGTTTTGGTTCAAAGCATAGTAACTTGGCATCTGAAATAACCTTCTTAAGTGTTAGACTGAGTATCCTTCTCTTCCTAATCTGCCGACTTAGGTTTTTCTTCCTGAATTATTGAATGCCTAACCTGCTTTGTGTCTGGTTATAAAGTTTTCTATTTGTGTGATGAATGGAAGTCTACAGGAGAACATTACCCAACATAAAAATCAAGGGAAGAATCATGACAATAAGAATAAACTGGTGATAATTGAAGATTTTCTCTTAACTAGTTTTTCACTGAACTCTACCTTGGGTATCTCTTTCTTAGATAATTAAATTCCAAGTATCAATGGTAATTCCTTTTTTCTTTTTTTACTTTGAAAATTCAAGACCATGAAAATTATTGCAATCCTTATCTGTACCCCTTTTTTCTCTGCGTGAAGAGATTTGACTCCAATAATCTGAATTTTAGGAATTTGTTCCGATCTTTTTTTTTTTTGAATTTGTTCCAATCTTAAGGAGGATTTTTATTTTTTCAAAAGAAAAATTGTTTATATGCAAAAAATATTTGTTGATGGAAGAATGTTAATTATGGTATACCCATTATGCATCAGTAAGATGCTAGTTATGAACCTCGTGCAGCAACAGCAGAAAATACTCATAAGGGGCATCTGGGTGGCTAAGTAGGTTGAGCTTCCGACTCTTGATTTCAGCTCAGGTCATGATCTTAGGGTCATAAGATGGAGCCCTGAGTTGGGCTTTGTGCTCAGTAGAAAGTCTGCTTCTCCCTCTCCCTCTTCTCCTCCCTCTGCTTGGGCTCTCTCTCTCTCTCTCTCAAATAAATAAATGAATAAGAATCTTAAAGAAAAAAAAGAAAATACTCATAAAAAGAGGTGAGTGTGTGTGTGCTACTGCTCTCTCTGGGAAAATGGCTATTTGGATGGAAAAGGCAGGAATATTAAAGAAATTAGAAAAATATTGGGCACTTCAGTGGCTCAGTCAGTTGGGCATCTGACTCTTAGCTCGGGTCTTGATCTCAGGGTTGTGAGTCAAGGCTCATGTTGGGCCCAGCGTGGAGCCCACTTAAAATAAATAAATAAATAAATAAATTAATTAATTAATTAAAAGAAAAATAGTTAACTTGTTGGAATAGGAGAAATATGAATGAAGTTATTTATTTAATTTCTTTAATGTCATGAAGTCTACCATAAATAAGAATGTGGAGAAAAAGGAAAGAAGTAGAAGACCTGCCTTTTGGGGAGAAGTATGAGGAGCTGACAGTCGTGGGTCTGGATGTAGTGACGAATGAACTGGGCCTTCTCTGTGGGTCCCTGTCCCAAATGAGTGTTTTCAGAGATGCACAGTAGGAATGACAAGGAGTTCCTTTTTATTTTTTTATTTTTATTATTTTTTATTTTTAATTTTTTTTTTCAAGGAATTCCTTTAAAGGAGGCCTGACCTGGCCAGTGTACCATCTTTCAGGAGAGGGGGATACCATCATCGTACTTTGCAGTTCATTCAATTTCTAATTTTTTTTTTTTTTTTTTTTTTTTTGGACATCTTCTCCAGGTCCTTTCTCTTGCTGAATTCTTTTGGCCATGCATCCTGTTCATGATTCTGACAGTGCTTCGCTTTCAAGAACCTCCCAGACACAGAGACAATTGTAAGTGTCACTTTTGCTATACTTGTTGAAATACAGCCCTCTGGAGAAAAAAGTGCAGCTCTCTTTCCTCTGTTCTTTATAGACCCAGAACTCTGTGTGGAGTGAATGAATATTTATTGTAATATCACAATAGCTATATTTCTGGGGTATGTGCTAGTAAGCATCAGTTTATGTTTTTTTTTCTCTTAAGAATGAGGTTCACACATGTCTGCTCCATCTAGCAGATAGATTAATTCCTCTAAACTGCCTCTTTGGCATAGGTTTCTATGATATTATACGTACATAAAGAGTAGAAGAAGTAAAAATGGGAGGTACATTTCACAGTTTGCCAACATGATACTGGTGGCAATCGTGGTTACGGTGGTGGGGAAGGTGGTGGTGGTGATACTGGTGATAGTGATGATGAAGATATTGGAGATGATGGTGATGATAAAGGCGGTGATGATGGTGATGATGGTGATGATGGTGATGGTGATGATGGTGGTGATGATGGTGTTGATGATGGTGATGGTGATGATGGTGGGGTGATGATGGTGGTGATGATGGTGGTGATGATGGTGATGGTGATGATGGTGGTGATGATGATGGTGGTGATGATGGTGGTGATGATGGTGGTGATGATGGTGATGATGATGGTGATGGGATGATGATGGTGGTGATGATGGTGATGGGATGATGATGGTGGTGATAATAGCTGATGGTGATGGTCATGATGGTGATGGTGATGGTGGTGATGGTGATGGTGATGATGATGGTGATAACGGTGAGGGTGATGATGATGGTGTTGATGATGGTGATGGTGATGATGGCGATGATGGTGGTGATGCACTGATAACCCATTACTGATTAACTTCTGCTCCAAGGGCTTTATCAGAAAGACCCTTGTGTTTATCTGGTTTGAAATCTTAGCAGCATTGCTGCTTATGAAATGGTGGCCTATTTTCTATCTATTGGATTTATGCCACTTGAAATATGGATAATGTGGCTAATTCTGAAAATGTTAATGAATAAAGGACTATTAAGGGATGGGCTTTATCTAAAATAGCACATCTCTATCCAACAAAATTCATTCATTTGCTCATTTGGCAAATATGTTTTGAGGGCCTGCTGTGTCCAAGTCCTTGCTGAAGATAGAGTAGAGTATTTTCTGTGTCCTTATAAAGAGCTTGCCGTCAGGCCAGACTAATACAACACAGTGGCAAAAATGTCACAATGGGATTCTGCAGAGGGGCCATGTAAGCACAGAGGAGAAGGCTCCTGGGGAATTGGCAAGTGATCCTTTGTTGGACTAAGGTGTGCAGGAGAGGAATGATCTGGGCAGGGCAAGCAGCTTGGGGAGAAGTGAAACTAAATGGGATTCCTTACAACTAAGAAGCAGGGACGTGGCAGGTGGAGTACACAGGTCAGATCCATAGGAGGTTTGTATGATGCTGAGGATGGTCACCTCCTAAGGGCACAGCGGAGCCATAGACCGTACAGCATGAAGGCCCAAGTCACTAGTGGCAAAATGTCCTTGAGTGGTCTCGTTGCAAATAACAAAACATTGAAAGTACTAGTGGTGCTAGTTCAGTCCTCGCAGCTGAGAAGAGCGGCCTGTGGTGGTCCTTACGTAAAAGCCTACACCTGGTCCTCGAGAGCTCATCTGCCCTCGCTCTGTATTGGGAGCCTGG
This sequence comes from Urocyon cinereoargenteus, assembly GCA_032313775.1. Lineage (NCBI taxonomy): Eukaryota > Metazoa > Chordata > Mammalia > Carnivora > Canidae > Urocyon > Urocyon cinereoargenteus. Next base: position 46,987,461 of record JAVLSZ010000009.1, read on the forward strand.
TCCCAGCAAAGAAGTGGCGAGGGGAGGCCTGGCAGCGCTTCTCACACGTTGATGCAGAAGAGCACTGGTGGGGAGGAGAGCCTCAGAGGGGCCCGGAGACCACACTGTGAAGCTGTGTGCACTCGCCGGCTGTGTAGGCTTGGGCCAGCAACCTCGCCTTTGTGATTTTAGCTGCCTCAAGAATGGCCCAAGGACTCAGTGAGAAAACCAGTAGTGAGCGTGTGGCCAGCGCGGGGCTTGGCACACAAGAGACGACCAACGCGGGGCGCCCGGGGGGCGCAGTTGCTTAAGTGTCTGCCTTTGGCTCAGGCCATGATCTCAGGGTTCTGGGGTCGGGTATTCCTCTCAATGGCAAGTCCGGGTCTCCCTCTCCCTCTGCCTCTGTGATCTCTCTTGCTCTCGCTCTCTCTCAGATACATAAATAAAATCTTAAAAGAAGGGAGAGATGACGCACACATGTCTGTTCCCCTTCCTCACCCTTCCCGCTCTCCCCAGGCCAGGACTGGAGTCCTCCATCTCTGCCCGCTGACGGCCCATTGTGGTGGCTGGCATCCCTGCCATGTCCCGGGGGTTGGTGGCACAGAGCACGTTAGGGAAACACGCCTTTTCTTACCAGCTGGCTACGACCCCAGAGCTGTGTCTGGTCTCCTCCCCAGTGCCCTGGGCCTTGTGTTAGCTCAGAACCCTGTTGGCCTCTCTAGCTTAGAAGCCCGCTGGCTCATCTTTTCTTCCGTTCTTTTGTTCTTTCTTTCTTCCTGTCATTTGCTTGTTCATTCAGTCATTGATTCACGATCCAATGTTAGGTGGCTGTCTTCTGCGTGCAGAGCATTGTGCGGAATGGACCGCGGGCATGGGGGTCTCCGCGCCTCGGGGAGTGCGATCATTTCCCAGAACAAACCAGATTCCCGGGAAGGGCCCTCCGCCAAGGCTTTACTAGCTGCCTCCCGTTAGATCCTCAGTTTCCAGGTTGCCTGGGGGCAAGGTGTCTTTGAGTACTCAGACTTTTATTTATTATTCATTTATTTATTAAAGATGGTACTTATTTATCAGAGAGAGAGCAGGGGCCAGATGGGGGAGGGGCAGAGGGCGAAGCAGGCCCCCTCTGAGCGGGGACTGGACCCCGGGACCCTGGATCATGACCTGAGCCCAGGGCAGAGGCTTCACTGACTGAGCCCCCGGGCGCCCCCAGACCGCAAGTGAATCACGGGTTGATGCTATAATAACAGCATCTCAGACACTTCCCTTCTGACCGGGGAGGCATCCGTGTCCGCCCCCAGTTACACTAACGCGCTTCTTCCTTGCTCGCACTCAGGTTTTCTGCAAGCCCGGGACCTGCCCAGCCGCGGCGTCCTCCCCTTCATGCAGGCCCTGCTCTGCAACACCGGCTCCACCTGCAGGAACGTGAGCTCCACGGCGCCCGCGGAAGGCCCTCGGCGGTAAGAGAAAGCCAGCTTCCTTTTCCGAACGCGCGGGGTTGGCCGGGCTGGAAGTGAGGCCTCAGTGGCCTGGGGTGCCCTGGGGGATGTGGGGTGGGCACGGGGCTGGTAGTGAGGCCTCCGTGCCCTGGGGGGGCCGCAGAGCCTGAAGTCCGGGAACCCGAGCGCCCGAAGGCCGGTGTGCTCCCTGGCAGCCCCTGGCAGGCTGGGGCGGCCTCCTGCCGCTTGTTCTTGGACCCACGAGGGACTGCGGACTCGCAACCACCCGCGCGACTGTTTTCCGAAGCTTAACACACTGGCTCCGACCGACCGGCGCAGTCAACTGCGGTCGTGGCACCAGGTGCCGCCGGCAGGTGTGAGTGCGAGCTGCCCACTGGGCTCTCCGGCCCGTCCGTGGCTGAGATCACCGGGCCCGCGGGGCATTCACCAGCTCGCTCGGGGCGGTGGGCTTCCGTGACCGGGCCCCTCTGGGGCTGCCTGGGGATGGGGGTCGCTCGACATCCAAGGCCTCACGGGCGGGAGTCCCTGGGTTCCCTACGAGACGACTCAGAACACAGGCTCTGGAAGCTTCTCCAGAAGACATGGGGAAGGGTGATGGCTCGGCCGCGCCGGCTGACGCTCGGCTCGGCTCCATCCTAGCCTCCAGGCCAGGCCTGTCTAGGCACTTGCATGGGAGGGGCGCTACAGCACCCCTGCACCTCCACCTCGTGACCCCGAGGGAGCCGCAGGCTTCTGGGTGACTCGTGACACACCCCGTGTGACGTTCACCTACCTGCCTGTACTGGAGACGCGTAATCGAAACGTGAGACGTAGAGAAAGTCATTTCGAAACTGTCGGATGTCGACCCGATACTCAGCGGTCGTTCTGTTCCTGCAGCAACTAAAGGGGTAACACCCTCTTTCTGGGAGTTTGGGGGGCTCAGCTCGGTGGCATCTCCTCCTGGGGTTCCCCCTCCTCTCCCTCCTCCCCTCCCCCTCCTCCTGCCCCACTTCCCTCCCCTCCTCCCCCTCCTCCTCCTGTCCTTCCTCTCTGTCCTCCCCGTCCTGTCCTCCCTCCCCTCCTTCTCTCCACCCCGGGCCCCCCCTCCTCCCCCTCCTCTTCCTCCTCCCCCTCCTGCTCTCCGTCCTCCCCCTCCTCCCCATCTTCTTCCTCCTTCCTGTCCTCTCCACCCTCCCCTCCTCCCCCTCCTCCCCTCCACCCGGGGCTCCCCCTCCTTCCCCTCCTCCTGCCCCTCCTCCCCCTCCTCCTCCTTGCCCTCCTCCCGTCCTCCCTGTCCTCCCCGTCTTCCCCCTCCTCCCCTCCACCCAGGGCTCCCCCTCCTCCCCCTCACTCAGAATGGACCCTTAGGGTCTGTCCCAGTAGGGAAAGGTGGGCTTTGCCCCCAGACGGTAGCCCTGTTTACTGCTGGGCATCTGGGGCCTCCCGGCGTCTCTGACCCGCAGGGTTCCCTCACCGGCCTCCTGGCTTGTGAGTTTGGAGGACAACGCCCGCCGGCTCTTACTTCGCCAGTGACCATGCAGATTGGCCCACAGCTGCCCTCCTCCCCCCACCTCCCTGCACCCACCTCCCTTAGCCAATACTCGGGGACCGTCCGGACCCCGGACAGCGTGTCACACCCCGTCTGGGGCCATCCGTGCCAGGCAGGGCAGCACGAAGCCTTGAACGTCGTAGCCAGGGAGGAGTGGCTCTGGGCGTCTAGAGGTGCCGAGGCAGGTCTGAGACGCACAAAGTGACGCAGGCAGAGTGACCCGCAGGCCGTGGGGGTGTGGGGGCGTGGTGGGGGGCAGAGGGGCCGCAGGTGGGTGGGGAGGACACTGGCTGCCAGCTGCAGGCTGCTGGCCTGTCCACCCCCCACCCCGTTCACCTGTGAGTGCCCTTGAGCCCCAGGGCCGCGCAGACTCCGTCTGTGGGCCTGTGGTGAGCGGCTCGGAAGCGGCTGGGTTTACACCCGCGAGAGCAAGCTTCCCCTCGGGTCTCTTCAAGCCCCATCGCGGCGGGTTTAGTGTGGAATTCCGAGCCCTGGGTCGGGCCGGAGCTTCGCTCTGGGTGGGAATCCCACATGGCATCACCGTGGGAGGTGCTCCCCGAGCACGGCTTTGGGGGGCGACCGCCCTGGGCTCCAGGGGGGTGGTCGGGGTTCAGGAGGAGTTGCCCTGAGAGCAGATCCCGAGCTGCCCGCGCCGAGGACGGGGTCCGCCTGGATTTCTGGGGGAAGCCTCTCCCGGGTGTGCGGCCCGGCCCACCTGCCCTCGCCCCGTCTGGGGCGCCCCACCTCCCTTCCCTCTGGCGTCCTCACTGCACAGCCCTCGGCTTTGTCACCTTTCTTCCTTCTCAGTCCCCGAGCCCTCGAGGGTCACCCCTGCCCGCCCCACGGTTTGCACACTTTCCCGAGCCGCCCCCATTTCGCGGCTCTGGGGTCCTTTACAAGCAGCCGGACCCTCTGCCTCCTCCCAGGGCTAGAGTTCATCCTCGCCCTGAGAAGGAGGGATGCGGGCGGCCCGGGAGATTCTGTGGGGGCCCCGACCCCGTCCCTGACGCAGATGAGACGCCGGGGCTCGAAGCCCAGGGCCCGGAAAGGGTTCTTGGGACCTCTTTGGTGCAAACAGGGTTTTATTGGAGCCCAGGGAGAGAGGCCTGTGCCGGGGGCAGGGGGAGGGAGCGTTGTAGACTCTCAGGCCGGGAGGGGTCAGGGAGCACGTGAGTCCCTGAGGAAGCGGGGTTCCAGGACCCTGGGTCGGGGGCTGGTGGGGGGAGAAGGTCAGTTATTACGTCTAACACAATCCGAGCCCTGAGCCCCTTCGGGTGGGGACGTGGGTGGGCCAGGTGCTTGGGGTGACCCTGCAGGCTTAGAGGTAAAGGGAGTTTCTAAGGGGATGTTTCTGTGTCGGAGCAGACTCACAGGGTCCTGGGGGTCGGGCCAGGATGGGGCAGCTGAGTCCCTGGAGGAGGGTCCCCCTGCCTGGCTCAGGGCACGTCACCGGGCTGCAGGCGGTAAGGAAATGTAGTGACTTCCGTCCTGCCTCTGTTTCCCCCTCAGTCCTTCTGGACACATGTCATCCCCTTCCCCTTGGTGCTGCACCCTCTGCACCCTTCACTACGCCGGGCTGCCCCCCCGCCCCGAGGTGACTCGGGGTCCCCCCCAGTGAACGCTGATGCCCAGTGGCTTCCTCCATGGCCCCTCCATGGCCTGCGGGTCGGAGTCGCCCCTCCTGGTCGGGGTCTAGCAACCAGGGGCTCCTGCGGTGGATCCTGCTCCCGACTCCGGCTGTGCCCCCCTCCCCTTGTGGCCTTGGAAATGAAGGGGCAGCGTTGGGGTGCTCGGAGGGGGGCCTCAGGACCCATTCTCGGGACGCTGGCGCCTGTCCACACGCGCTGGCCGGAGGGGCCTGGGCTGTGCGCTGGACGGACCCCGTTTCCTCGTCTTCCATGTCGGGCTGCAGCCAGGGCCCTGATTTCAGCTCCGCTGTCACCTCAGGCCTCGTCGCCCCCCTTTACAGTTTTCTCTCTGAGGAGCCACAGAGCAAAGACAGGCCGCAGGGTCCTGGGGTTCATTTCTAGGCCCTTCCCAGCACTCAGGCCACTGGCCCGGCCCACAGACGTGCTCCCCATGACCCGCAGGACGTGCTCCCCATGACCCGGGCCACCCATGTCCCCGGGTCCCTCCTCCCCATGACCCAGGCTGCCCACTTCCCCGGGTCCCTCCCTGGCGCTCTCTGATTCTCATGGGGATGCAGGGGTGTTCTGCTAACTTTCATTTGTAAATTCTTCCTCAGGAAAGCTGGTTTTATTTTTATAACATGTTAATATCCTAGTTTTAAAAAAATATTGTTCATTTATTTATTTGAGAGAGAGAGAGAGAAAGAGAGAGAGAGAGAGAATACGCAGGGGGAGGAGAAGGAGCAGAGAAGCAGGGAGCCTGCCGACAGGGGCTCATTCCCACGACTCGGAGCTCATGACCTGAGCAGAAATCAAGAGTCAGGTACTCAGCCAGCTGAGCACCCAGACGCTCACCACACACCCACCTAGATGCCCACTAGATGCCCACCAGGCACCCACCCAGGTGCCCACCAGATGCCCACCTAGATGCCCACCAGGCACCCACCATGCGCCCACCCAGGTGCCCACCACGTGCCCACCCAGGCACCTACCACGTGCCCACCTAGACACCCACCCAGGTGCCCACCAAGGCACCCACTCAGATGCCCACCCAGGCACCCACCACACGCCCACCCAGGCACCCACCACGCACCAACCTAGACACCCACGCAGGTGTCCACCCAGGTACCCACCACGCACCCACCTAGACCCCACCCAGGTGCCCATCTAGGCACCCACCACGAACCCACCTAGACACCCACCAAGGCACCTACCACACGCCCACCTAGACACCCATCATGCGCCCACCAGGCGCCCGTGCACGTTCCCTCTAAGTACAGTTGCTCCTTTCGCCCTAGTGTTGAATTCGTCTGGGCTTTGCGTCTCTGCGTGGGGTGAGGATCCAGTTGCACTTGTTTCTCCCATCAGGTGAACGATTCCTTATCTCCCCTCAGGAGCAGCTCTCCCATCCCCCACGGGTCTGCGTGGAGCTGCCCTGGAGCTGCCCGTGGACAGGCGGCCTCGGTGCCCTGTGGGCTCTGGAACCTTCTAGACGGAGCCACCCTGGCCTGTGCTCAGGGCCTTCCTCCGGAAGCTCCGCCGGGCAGGCACGCCTACCTCCCTGTGTCCCGTAGGGGAGTGTCTGTGCTTCCTCGTGCACTTTACACACGTGTTGGGGAGGGCCCCGAGAGGACGCTGCTGGGATTTTGGTCGGCGTTGCATGGATGTCCCCGCGGGGCTTGTTGGTATTTCCCCGTGAAGGCCATGGACACCTCTGCTCACACTATCCTAGTTACCGTGTATTTTTGGTTGCTGTTGCGAATGGGATCTTTTTAAGATTTTATTTATTTATTCATGAGAGACGCAGAGAGGCAGAGACACGGGCAGAGGGAGAGGCAGCTCCTGCGGGACTCGATCCCAGGACCCGGGGGCACGCCCTGAGCCCAAGGCAGACGGGCCCTGTGCCCCTTGAGCTTGAGGCACTTCCAGTTTCCCCGAAGCGTAGTCCCAGGTCACCTCGTCACCTCCTCACGTCTGGGTACCAGGGCGCCGGTGCTCCACCTGCCACCGCCTCCCGGTGTTTGGGCGCCTCCTCCTTTCGGCGGGCTCCACGTCGAGGCGCGCTGTCGGGTGTAGTCTTACCTTGTGTTTCCCGCTGTGGATGCTGTCAGGATGCGGGGCGAAGGGCGGGCGCGGCCGCCCGAATATTCCTTCCGGGTTTGCTCACAGCTTCCAAATCCCTGGCATTTCCTGGAGCTCAGGACGTAGCCCTGGGGTCTTTGTTAGGTTAATGACAGTGACTTCGGACCCACCCGGGGCTGGGGGTGGGTGGGACTCTCAGGCCAGGCTCCCCCACCCCCGCGGGTGGGATCCAGTGTTGTAGGAGCAGGCCCGCCCGGAGGCCTTCCTGCAAACTCTCAAGGATGTGGCTCGGAGCTTCTGGGCTGGAGCTGGGGGGCTGGGAGGCTGGGGGCTGGGGGGGCTGGGGAGCTGGGGGGCTGGGGGCTGGGGGGCTGGGGAGCTGGGGAGCTGGTGGGCTGGGGGCTGGGGGCTGGGGAGCTGGGGAGCTGGGGAGCTGGGGGGCTGGGGGCTGGGGGCTGGGGAGCTGGGGAGCTGGGGAGCTGGGGGGCTGGGGGCTGGGGGGCTGGGGGCTGGGGAGCTGGGGAGCTGGGGGGCTGGTGGGCTGGGGGCTGGGGGCTGGGAGGCTGGGGACTGGGGAGCTGGGGGGCTGGGGGGCTGGAGGGCTGGGGGGCTGGGGAGCTGGGGGGCTGGGGGGCTGGGGGGCTGGGGAGCTGGGGAGCTGGGGGGCTGGGGGCTGGGGGGCTGGGGAGCTGGGGGGCTGGTGGGCTGGGGGCTGGGGAGCTGGGGGGCTGGGGGGCTGGGGGGCTGGGGGCTGGGGGGCTGGGGGCTGGGAGGCTGGTGGGCTGGGGGCTGGGAGGCTGGGGGCTGGGGGGCTGGGGGGCTGGGGGGCTGGGGGGCTGGGAGGCTGGGGGCTGGGGGGCTGGGGAGCTGGGGGGCTGGGGGCTGGGGGCTGGGGAGCTGGGGGGCTGGGGGGCTGGGGAGCTGGGGAGCTGGGGGGCTGGGGGGCTGGGCCCTGGCACCTCCCAGGCCCCCAAGGGCAACTGGTCCTCCCCACTCTGATTCAAATCCTGTCATATCGTCATAAACTGGCAAAGGTAAGTACGTGTTTCCCGAGTTCCCTGCGTCGTCCTAGCCACTTAACCTAAGGCAGTGGTGGCGGCGGCCTGTTGCTGGCACCGGGCTGGGACGGGCTGGGGCGGGGCTAGGGACAAGGGCTGCCACTGGGCAGGTGGTGTTGGCAGTGACTTGGCTTCTTGGGCACCTCCTGGTGTCTGACAATTGCTTGATGTGGTGATGGGGGCGCCCGCCCAGGCGGGAACCGGTCGTGGCATCTTCCCCGTGTCTGTTGTTCGCGTGAACTCTTGGTTCAATTAATCATTAAGTTGTGATCTTTGTTTTTACCGAATTCCTACTGTCCCTTACATATTCTGGATACAAGTCTTTCATCGGGAAATTGTACTGTGAATACTTTCTTCCAGTTCGTGACCTGCCTTTGAGGAGCAGCAGATTTCTTTCCTGTTGCGTTTTGTCTGGGTTTGGGTTTCTCTGTTGTTCCGGAACAGAAATATTCACCTCCTGGGAGATCGTGGTTTCCTCCCAGAGGAAGGCAGGTTTCCTCCTGCTTCTAAATTTTACAGGTTTAGCTTCTGTTTCGGTGCACGGTCCGTTTTGAGTTGATTTTTGTGTTTGAGGTGGGGCGAGTGTTGAGCTTCGTGTGCCTCGGGGAGCTCGCCGGTGCTCCACGCGCGGCAAAGCCTGTCCTCTGCCGTCACGCCGCGTTGGTGCCTTTGCGGAGGGTGGGGAGCCCGCTACGCAGAGCACCCCGTAGTCCTTCCTGCTCTCGCGTCTCAGCGACCCTGAAACTCGCCCGAGGCAGATAGTCTCAGCTGTAGAGAAAGCCTCAAAATCAGGTGATATAAGAGCTTCATTTTTTTTTTTTAAGATTTTATTTATGGGCAGCCCTGGTGGCTCAGCCGTTTAGTGCCGCCTGCAGCCCAGGGCGTGATCCTAGGGACCCAGGATTGAGTCCCGCATCGGGCTCCCTGCATGGAGCCTGCTTCTCCCTCTGCCTGTGTCTCTGCCTCTCTCTCTCTCTCTCTCTCTGCATCTCTATGAATAAGTAAATAAAAGCTTTAAAAAAAATAAGATTTTATTTATTTATTTGAGAGCGAGCGAGCCCGAGCAGGGGGAGGGGCAGAGGGAGAGGGAGAGGCAGACGCCGGCTGAGCTGGGAGCCGACGGGACTCGATCCCAGGACCCCAGGGCCGGGATCCTGACCTGAGCTGAGGGCAGACACCCACTGACTGCATCACTTACATTTCTCTGGTGGTTACCGATCTTGAACTTTTTTTTCTTTTTTCTTTTTTTTAAGTAGACTTCCTGCCCAACGCGGAGCTTGAGTCGTGATTCTCAGATCGAGGGTCACACGCTCCCCTGATGGAGCCACCCGGGTGCCCCCGTTTAACCATTTGTTAATGTGGACAATCCCCGCTGGTGGCTTTGTAACAGATCCCTTAGGCCACGCCGCCTGGAAATCCAGTTTTACTTCTTGCTTTTCTTGCCTGGACGCCTCTTCTTTCTTGGGAAGTGTCACTTGTTCCTGTTCACGCACGTTCTTCATGTTCAGGTCGTTGATTTTAGACCTTTTCTAATGTAAAGATTAAAAGCGGGCAGCCTGGGTGGCCCAGCAGTTAGCACCACCTTCGGCCCAGGGCGTGACCCCGGGGTCCCGGGATCGAGTCCCGCGTCGGGCTCCCTGCATGGAGCCTGCTTCTCCCTCTGCCTGTGTCCCTGCCTCTCTCTCTCTCTCTGTGTGTGTCTCTCCTGAATAAGCAAATAAAATCTTTTTAAAAAAAAATATTAAAAGCTTTGCGTTTCTTCCCGGGCATAGCTTCACACCCTCAGAGATCCTGATGGGACGTATTTTCATTTGCACGAAGTTAAAAACACAAACTGAAGGCTGTGGGCTCTGCTTTGACTCGTGGGTTACTTGCAGGTCAGATGCTTGACCTTTAACCATTAGGACATTTTCCTTGAGGCCTTTTATTACTAATCCATACGCAATTCCACGGTGGCCAGGGGACGCTCGTGATGAAGGTCTTTTCTACTTCATCGAGGCTCCGCTTCTCCTGCAAAATAACAAGAAAGGAATCGAAATCGAAATCTTGATTGTAGACTTTTTTTATTTCTTTCAGTTCTATGGTGCTTTGCCACGTTTACTCTGGGGCCGTGCGGTCGGTGTGCACGTGGGACCATTAGGGGTTCGGTGGCGCCGGGCAGTGCCCCCAGCGCCCGGGCCGCGCCACACACGCACCTTAGGCTGTGCGAGCCCTGCCCTGGGCATCGTCCACGTCTGAAGTCGGAGTTCTGTGGTGTTTGTGCAGACGGAGCTTTCCTCGGCCCGATGTCTCGTGCCATCCTTCTCCGTCCTTCTCCTTTCTGGCTGCCCGTGGCTTCACGCTGACGACCCAGACGGCGCGTGGCCACTTCTGTCTCTCCCGTCCTGACAGTTGCCATCTAACCTACGGACGGTTTACCCTGAATATATTGGATTCATGTACCAGCACGTGCTTTCTGCTTTTATTGTCTCTTGTGTACTCTGGTTTTCCTCTTTATTGCCTTTTTTATGTAAGTGGAGTATTTTTTACTTCACTTTTCTACACGACTGACTTATTAACTCTAGCATCTTGCTGTATTTTTCTTTTCTTTTTTTTTTTTTAGGATTTTATTTATTTATTTGACAGAGAGAGTGAGTGTGCACACACAAGCAGGGGGAGCAGCAGGTGGATGGAGAGGGAGAAACAGGCTCCCCGCCAAGCAGGGAGCCCCCCATGGGGCTCGATCCCAGAACCCCGGGATCATGACCCCAGCGGAAGGCAGGCGCCCAACCAGCTGAGCCACCCAGGCACCCCTTGCTGTATTTTTCTAACGATTCCTGCCATTTCATGCTCGTGCATGTGTGTCTACAGGAGTGATTTCTAGGAGCAGAATTACAAGTCAGGAGATGAGTACATGTGCGATTTTGATGGTGTTTCCCAAATGCTCCTTATGGGGGTTGTAGTATTTTGCATTCTGTCTTCCAAGGTGTGAGGATATCTCTACCCCGTGGTGAGACCAGGAGCGGTCTGTGTGGGCTTCTACATTTCTGTCAGTCTGATTTCTCATCGTTCCCGATGAGAAATGATCTATCAGTGTGGTTTTATTTGCATTTTTCTCATTATGGGGATGTCGGGCCTATTTTTATATCTCCATGTGCAGTTTATCCTTGTTTTCCGGAAAAATGTTTACTTGTGTCCTTTGTCCATTTTTTTCTCTTGGATTGTTATTTTTATTCTTGATTTCCAGAGGCTCTTTACATACAAAGGAGCTAAACCCTTTGTCATAGAAGTTCTAAATATCCTACGTGAGTTTGTCATTTATTTTTTGACTTTTTTTTAACTTCCATCTTGAAGTGATTATAGACTTTAAAGAGTCGTAAAATAGGACTTTGAGTTCAGCTTCCTCAAATAGTGACATCCTGTTCGACAATATCGAACCTGGGAAATTGACGTTGGTGCCATATTGTTAAGTAGACTGTAGGTTTTGTTCTGTTTTCACCTGTTTTAGCTGCACTCCTCCATGTGTGTGTATTGTTAGACAGTTTGATCTCTTGCGTGTAGGTTCACGTAACCACCACCACAATCAATACGCATCTTGTGTTCAATCAATATCTTGTATTGGTTTGATCACAGATAATCTCCAGTCTCTCCCTGTATAGCCATGAGCACCCCTCCTTCAAGTTCTAGCGTGTTCTCTGCCTCCATACTCTTTGCATTTGGAGCTATAATTATATATGCATTATATCGTGTATAATTTACAGAGTTTAGATAAATTTACGTGAGGTCACATAAGTTGAATTACATAGACTATAGCTTCAGGAGATTGGTTTGCTGTTTTCTGCTGAGACTGTGCTCTTAAGTTCCACCTATCGTACTGGGTGCGCCAGCTGTTGGCTCTTATTACTGAAGAGCGTTTCAATTTATGTTTCCATACAAGTTCTTTTTTTTTTTTTAACAGTTATTTTATCGGTAGTTTTTAAACAGCTGAAAATTGCCCTGTGTCCCTGAAGAACGAAGGCCGGTAAGCAGAGATTTCTTGCACCAGCGCCAAAGCTGTCGGGCCTTGGGGAGCAGTCTCTTCCCACCGTGTCGTGAAGTGGTTAGAATTTGCATGAACTCCGCCGTGTCTCGTGTCCCCAGACGCTGTCTTGCTGTCACTTGGGACCGTTTCCCTCCCCATCTGACTGTTGACTCGCTTCTGGTCTCTCCAGCAGCTCTTTCCCCAGAGAACCCGGGAAACAGTCCAAGACCTCCGAGTTTCAGGGGCGGGGGCGGGGAGGGAATCCCCGTGCGAAGGAGGCGGGGGAGTCCAAGAGGGTGCTGGGGACACGGATTCTGTTTTCCTTGATGACAGCCAATGTGCGGTGCAGCCTGCGTCCTTTCTGGAAGAGATCTGAACAGAGATCCTTTACACATTAAAAAAAAATTAAATTCAATTAATTAACATGTGCTGTGTTGTTAGTGTCAGAGGCCGAGGTCAGTGATTCACCAGGGCTCACCCCGTCCCGGGCCCCCCAGTGACCCTGTCCCCCCTCTCCTCCCGCGACCCCATTTGTTTCCTGTCATTAAGAGCCTCTCATGGTTTGTCTCCATCTCTGATTTTGTCTTGTTTGATTTTTTCCTCTCTTCCCCTGTGATCCTCTGTCTTGTTTCTCAAATTCCACAGGAGTGAAGCCATGTATGTGTCTTCCTCTGACTTAGCTCACTTGGCGTCGTACCCTCTAGCTCCAGGCACGTTGCTGCAAATGGCAAGATTTCATTGTCGGGATGGCCGAGTAATATCCCGTCGTGTGTAGACCCCATCCTCTGTAGCAACCGTGTGTCGGCGGACCTGTGGGTGCTCTTCAAGGACGCCTCCGGGCTGAGAGTGAGGCGGCAGGGAGACAATTCTTGCTTTTCTGTCGTCGGGTGGACTTGCCGCAAGCTCGGACGCTCCTTTACACCCAGGCTACAGCAGGTTTCAAAAGCCACTTCTCCCGGGAAGGTCCCTGTGCGCCAGCGGGGGACAGTCACGGTGGCGACTTGCACGTCTTTCCTCTGGAGCCCCCTGGAAAGGGAGCAGTGTGCGAGCCACCCAAGGGTGTTCCTAGAATTATGTATGTTTGCCTTTGGATCTGGTTGCCTTAAGAATTAATCCTAATTCTCTAAGAGCCCACCTTATTTGTAAAGTAATAAGGAAAATGAGCGCAGATCGTGATGGAAACAATTACTCCACTGCTTTCTCTTGCTCCCTGGTCCCTGCAGCTCAGGCTGGAAACGCGTCACGTGCTAGCACCGCCGTTCGCTCTTATTTACAGAGCGCGGGGGGCTGGACTCGGGGCTCAGATCTTACATACGCTCCCCGTGCTGACCCTCACCAACCCTGGTGGGTGGAAAATACTAGGATTCTGTTCCGCTTTATTTTTTTTAAAGATTTTATGCATTTATTTGACAGAGAGAGAGAACGAGCTGGAGGATGGGCAGAGGGAGAAGCAGACTCCTCGCTGAGCAGGGAGCCCGACTCCGGGCTCAATCCCAGGACCCTGAGATCACTCCCTGAGCCAAAGGCAGACACTTCACCGACTGAACCACCCAGGCTCCCCAGGATCCTGTCTTAAGGAGGATTTTGCAGGGCACTGGGATGGTTCAGTCGGTTGAGTGCCTGACTCTATTGCAGCTTAGGTCTTGACCTCAGGGTCGTGAGTTCGAGGCCTGCTTTCCATGCTGGGTGTGGAGCCTACTTAAAAAAATAAGATGAAATAAAGAGGATTTTCCGAGGGTGACTCTGAGGCCAGGGGAACGTTCATGGGGAAACTGAAGGGTGAGCCTGAGCACTTTTCGGGCTTCTAGGATCCTCAGACTCTTGGCTGGGAACCTGTTGAGTGTTGCCAGAAGCAACCATTGCTTCCTGGTCCTCTGGGAGGGCCGTTTCGTTAGTCTTCTGGGGGCTGAGAAAGAAGCTGGTCAGCTGGCAGTGGCCTCTTGTGAGTCCTGCCCCCCGCCCCCCGCCATTCTGCATCTTGCAGATCAAACATTCCTTGGTAACAGGCCAAAGGCGGATCTGGACTCAGGAGGATGGAAATTCTCTACACCCCAATCCGACGGCCCCTCTGGGATTTCCCTGGGCAAGCTCGGTCTCTCCTGCTTGCTCGCTTTCTCTCCCACCTGCACACACCAGTGAGCACACACACACAACGCACACAACACACATCACTATTTAACTCAGGATTTTCTTTGTATTTATTGGTGTTCAATTTGCCAACATACAGCATATCACCCAGTGCTCATCCCCTCAGTTCCCGTCACCCAGTGCCCCCGTCCCCCTGCTCTCCTCCCCTTCTACTCCCCCAGTTCATTTCCCAGAGTTAGGAGTCTTTCATGTTCTGTCTCCCTTTCTGATATTTCCCACTCATTTTTTCTCCTTTCCCCTTTATTCCCTTTCACTATTTTTTATATTCCCCAAATGAGTGAGACCATATAATGTTTGTCCTTCTCCGATTGACTTACTTCACTCAGCATAATATCCTCCAGTTCCATCCACGTCGAAGCAAATGGTGGGTATTTGTCGTTTCTAATGGCTGAGGAATGTCCCACTGTCTACATAGACCACAGCTTCTCTATCCATCATCCTTGATGGACACCGAGGCTCCTTCCACAGTTTGGCTCTTGTGGACGTTGCTGCTATAAACAACCCTGAAACCTGGGATTTTCTATGTATTTATTCTCCTGCAAACGTTTGTCATGTTAGTAATAATTCATAATCTGGTCTTATGGACAATTGAGGTGGTTTTGAAATAATAATTAGAAAAAGAACATACGGGGCGCCCAACTGGCTCAGCCGGTGGAGGAAGCGACTGCTGACCTTGGGGTTGTGAGTTTGAGCCCCACGCTGGATGCAGACACCTGTTGTCCTGGCAAAGCCAGTCCCAGCTCTTGCTCCGGGGCCCACACAGGGTCCTTCCCGTCCCGGGTCTTCGCACCTGCTCGCTCTGCCCCCGTCGTCCGTGGCTCGCCATTTCGCTCTCAGATTCCAGCTGGAGAGAACGGGGAGGCGGTCCAGCTCGAGCACCTCTGGACGCAGCCTCTCCGCCTCCGTCCCGCATCCTCTCAGGGCGTCCTGGCGGGCCCCTCCCAGCCCCGCGGTCGGTCGTGCGCCTGTGCACCTGCGTCCCGGAGTCCCGCCCCAGCGCCCCCCCCACCGGGCTGGACGACACGGGCCCAGGAAACCGAGCGCGTGGCCTGCTCCTGCACAGGTGCAGTGCTTGAGCGTCACGGGCAGTGGATTGAGGACGACTTTCTGGCTTCCAGTTGGCAGAGATTTTTGTAATTCTCGTAAAATGGTCATTTCCCTTGGGGATGGAGGTCACGGAGCCGTCTCCGCAGGGGGTGGGGGGGTTAGCAGAGAGCGAGAACCTTGGCAGCCCCCCTGGGAATGTGATCCTGTGCGGAGCATTATTCATTTTCCTTATTTGAAGTTCCTCCAGATTCGTGGCTACCGCTGGCCGTCGTGAGAAGGTCAATGACCTGGCCTTCCTGGAGGAGATGCAGGACCTTGCTGAGGGGATTTATGAAATCCTGGACAGGGCGAAAATCCTGCGGGAACTGTGGGCAGGAGGATCCAAGGATGCAGGCAAGTCGGTCTCTGCCTGTCGGGCCCCCTCTGGACATGGGCCGAGCCCAGAAGGTCCCTTAAATCCTGTTTACTCCTCAGTTTGCCTTATGGCACCAGGTTGTGTGGTTTGGGTCCGTGCCTGAGGCCCAGCACCCGGGGCTGGTCGTGAGGCCGATTTCTACCAACGTCCCACCCGGGAAGGTGCTGCGAGTGGGGTGCGGCCATGAGGGGGTACGGCACACTGGTGTCTCCCTGCAGGTCCCCGCCGACCCGTGTCTCTCTCTCTTTCCAGGGGAGCTGGGTCGGTCTGTCAGTGTTAGTGATGATTTAAGGTCTTGGAGGATCAGCTCTGCAGACAGAGCTTCAGGGCCTCGGGGCCCGATATGTCTGGTCCACGGGATGCGTACCCGCGTCCTAAGAGCTCCGACTCCAGGAGTCCCCACGTGCTCCGGCAGCAGAATGGGATGCGGGGCTCCTGGAGCCTGGCTCACCCGTGGGGAGGCGTGGACCGCGACACAGGCCGCCCTCGGCCGCCAGGTGCTGTTGCATTTTAGCTCTGAGCTAGATTTGGATTTCGGGGAGACAGTAAACAATGTTTCAGTATAAGCCTGTCTCCAAAATTACGTACTTACGGTGAAAAAGTACGTGTCGTTTACCTGAAATTCAAATGTAACCAGCCACCTTGTGATTCCATTTGTGAAATCTGGTGACTCTAAGTTCCTGCCTCAGGTGTTCTTTATATATATATATATATATATATATATATATATATATATATTTATCTTCCCATGGACTATATATGAGGGAATGGAACGAAGACAGGCAGGTTTCACAAACGACCCCAAATGTGTCAACAAAGGACCAGAATCCCTCCAGACTCAAGTGATGGAGGCCTTGTATTAAGCACTATCACAAGATCATTCTACTTTTATAAAATGTGGTTTTCTTTATTTTTTTTAAGATTTTATTTATTTATTTCAGAGAGAGCCAGCGGGGGCGGGGGGGCAGAGGGAAGAGCAGCGGGACTTGATCCCTGAGCAGGGAGTCCCATGCGGGACTCAATCCCAGGACTGGGGATCATAAGCAGATGCTTAACCCACTGAAGCCCCCAAGGGCCCCTAAACTGTGATTCTCAAGTGAGGTTTTCAATATTCCCTGAAGCAGAGAACCATTTTTTTAGACTCCACACCCAGTGTGGAGCCCAACACAGGCCTCGAACGCATGACCCAGAGATCAAGACCTGAGCTGCGATCGAGAGTAAGATGTGTGACTGACTGAGCCACCCGGATGCCCCAAGAACTAATATGTTTTTTGAGATGAACTTTAATTTCCACTTTGTTTTCAGTGTGTTGCTACTTTGAGCCGTTCCCATGGCGTCTGTGCCAAAGAAAACCCACACCTTCACTTGTGACACAGTCGGGTGTGCTTGCCACCGCACGCGCGCTCCCCTCTATCCCGCTGGTTCCTTCAACTGACGCAACCACCCCATGGGTTGGGGCTTGGTCCTCTGAGCCCCACTGCAGGCTCCAACTGCGAGTAGTGGGTCCCTAGGTACTTTTGTTTGACTTGACTACAAATCTGAGATTCCCACAAACCCCTCCTGGTTGCGAGAGTGGCCCGTAGACTTCCAGCTGCTTTACAGTTTTTTTTTTTTTTTTTTTTTTTACTGTTTTTTTTATAAGATATTATACCGGATACAGAGGGACAGCAGATGAGGCACAGGGACCAGTTCCTTCAGACTTCTTCCTCGGCTTGGGTGTCATCGTGTTTTGGGATGCGTGATAGCTAATTTGATTTTAGAACAAATAGGGGCCCAGCAAATGCTTGCGGATTGCTTATTGAACTAACATCTGAAATCTCTTTTATTGTAGATTCTTCTCACGGCTCCAGTTTGATAGCAGTAAGTATTTCTTATTGAAGATTCATGAGAGACACAGAGAGAGAAGCAGAGACACAGGCAGAGGGAGAAGCAGGCTCCCTGCAGGGAGCCCGATGCAGGACTTGATGCAGGACTCGATCCCGGGACCCCAGGGTCACACCCAGAGCCGAAGGCAGGTGCTCCACCGCTGAGCCCCCCAGGCATCCCTAGCAGTAAATATTTTAACAAAAGTTTGAAACTTAGTCTCCAGAGACCTAATAGTTAAGTTCAAAGCACTGGTTTTTACTTTATTTTTCAGTCACTTTTTTTTTTTAAGTAATCTACACCCAACGTGGGACTCAAACTCACAACCCTGAGATCAAGAGTCACGCACTCCACCGACTGGGCCGCAAGCACTTCCTCCTAATGAGTTTTTGGCCACGTGGTGTGGGAGCAGCACTGGAGGCGGCCCGGCCCACCCTAGGAGATGGGCTGAAAGGCGAGTTCTAATTCTCGCAAGCAGAGGTGCCGCTCTGGGCGGAGGTGTGACCCCTGGGGGAGCTCAGTGGTCCCGGGATGCTCTGGGGGCCCACGCTCGGTTTTGCCATTGCTAACGGCTTGCTTTGCCATTGCTAGCATGTGGTGTGGAAAGCTCAGGCATCTAGAATGTTCCAAAGTGTCCGTTCCACAGGCCAGGCTGTTGGAATATGCGTTTCCTCCCCGTCCTGCCCCAGCATCCCAGCCTCCCTTGCTCCCAAGGCTCATTTTTAAAGCAGCTGCTTTATGGCTTCAGCGACAGGGGTTCTACCCTCCTTCAGCACAGCTCTGCCTGGGGAGGGAGCCCTCTGACACCCACCGACTGGAATGCACATTGTTAATTCTTGGCCTCCTTCTCATTTTTAGACTTTTATTTAAAAAATTTTAAAAATTTTATTTATGCATCAGAGAGAGTGAATGAGTGAGAGAGAGAGAGAGAGAGAGAGAGAGCAGGAGTCGGGGAGAGAGGGAGAGAGGGGGAGTCCCATGTGGGGCTCAGTCCCAGGACCCTGAGATCATGACCTGAGCTGAAGGCAGATGCTTAACCACTGAGCCCCCAGGCCCCCCATTATCTACACAATATTTAACCTCCCAGAGGCTCGTGTGGCCCACCCAGCCCCCCTACTTCCATCATGAACATCACGAGAGGGCAAACTCCTGGTATTTTGTTTCCTAACAGATGGATCTCAATAAGACCGAGGAGGTGATCTCGAGGTTGGAGAAACTCCACCAGCAGCCCCACATCTGGGATTTTCTCCGCCTGCTGCCGAGACTGCAAGCAAACGACGTTCGCGCTGAAGACCGCATCCGTGGGGGGGTGCACCTGCTCCAGGCGGCCTCGACGTAAGTGCAGGACCTACCAGGGGCATGTGCGTGGGCGGTTTCCTCCACACGTTTTCTTTTTTTAAAACATTTTATTTATTTATTCATGAGAGACCCAGAGAGAGAGGCAGAGGCACAGGCAGAGGGAGAAGCAGGCTCCATGCAGGGAGCCCGACGTGGGTCTCGATCCCGGGTCTCCAGGATCACACCCTGAGCCAAAGGCAGGTGCTAAACCGCTGAGCCACCCAGGCTGCCCTCCTCCTCACGTTTTTATGGGGAAAAACTCTCTCTGGGTAGCTCTCTTGTTTGATACAAGGAAAAGAAGTCTGGGATCACGGCACCCTGAAGTGGCTGGGAGTCTTGCATCTCCATGTCTCGTCCTCTACCTGTGTAGATATTTCACACGAGGGCAGACATGCTGTGCAGACCCCACTCTCCCTGTTTTAAGCAAGTTGACATCATATCATTTTGTACATTCCTGTTGTCTTCAAGTGATTATTTCTGTTGTGATTTTTTTTAAGATTTTAATTTTAAATAACCTCTCTGCCCAAGGCAGAGTGCGAACTTACAATGCTGAGGTCAAGAGCCGCATGCTCCCTCAACTGAGCCACCCAGGTGCCCCTTCAAATCATCATTTGTAGTGGTTGCTATTTTACTTTATTTTTAAGGAATATTTTATTTATTTGAGAAAGAGAGAGCGAGTGAGAGAGAGAACACGGCCAGGTGAGGAGGAGGACCAGGGAGAGAGAGAGGGAGAAGGTGACGCCCCGCTGAGCAGGGAGCCAGACTCGAGCCTCAATCCCAGGACCCTGAGATCAGGACCTGAGCCAAAGGTGGACGCTTCCCTGACTGAGCCCCAGGTGCCCCGGGGATCGGAAAATTCTGAATGTGAACATGACTTTCCAAGCTGCTAAGAAGGCATATTTGTCAACGAAGGACAACGGAGCATATTTTGACCGTTGGTTGGTTTGCTTTGTGACTTACACATTGGATCTAGCGGGTGTGCCCTTGGCTGCGCTCTCACTCCCACTGGCTGCGCTGGCTGGGGCCGTGAGCGGGCTCCTTGGAGAGACACGGGATGTGAAATTATGGGATATTGCTGACGGCTGTGGTGCCGTATCAGCTCCGGCATTAGTTTTACTTCTATATTTTGCTTTGGCGACACGATGTCAAGAAAATCTGCATGCAGCCAATTACACATCAATTAAAAACACACACACACACACACACACAATTAAACAACTACTATTCTTTAAACAAGAAGAAAATCTGCCTTAGATTTAGGAATAAGTATTTGGGGGACGCCTGGGTGGCTCAGTGGTTGAGCGTCTGCATTCGGCTCAGGTCGTGACCCCAGGGTCCAGGGATCGAGTCCCATGTCAGGCTCCCCTCAGGGAGCCTGCTTCTCCCTCTGCCTGGGTCTCTGCCTCTCTCTGTGTGTCTCTCGTGAATAAATAAATAAAATCTTAGAAATAAGTGTTTACATGTGGTGCCATGCAAACTGATCATTTGTTAATGGTCTATATTGTTGTCGTGGGGTGCCCTTCATCATACAAAGGGACCTTGAGAGATTCTCCTTAGGGAGAAGCTACAGGGAAATAACTTGTTTGAAGCATGACTTAGGTCTGGTCGGTCTGCGGTTGCTAAAATGTAGACATGTTCTTACTTCAGCTGAATGGATTTTGTAGTTTACAAGCTTGATCATTTAGAATGATACTTAATGCAATTACTTATAAAATTTTAAATATTTTAATATATTTATATGTATTTATATATTTTATATAAATAAATAAATATATTGTAATAAAAATATTTTAAATATTTATTTAAAGAATTACATGATATATATGTATATATATATATATACATATATATATATATGTATATATATATATATAGGCACTACCTGAAGCCCCTTGTTCTGAGAAACAGGTTGGCCGCCGCTAATCGTACCCCTGACATCCTCAGAGGTTCAGACGGTGGGGGGTTGGGGTGCTCAGTGTCCAGGAGGACACCGCCAGAGTTTAACCTGCTGTTCTGAGCTGGAAGCGGACAGGTGTCTGCCCACCTGGAGGTGGGCACCGTGGACCCCAGCCGGCCTGGCCAGCTCCCTGAGTGAGCATCATTCCCTAGGCCAGAGACTTAGGGTCACGTGTGAAGCCACGGCGAATGCTGGTGTGTCAGTGGCACAGCCACATCCCTCAAAGAGCTGGGACCCGGCTGGGAGGCGCTGCTCCGTGGGCACAACCAGCTCACGTTGCTTTGTTTTTCCTTTGGTTCTAGTTCCTTGGCAACTTTGGAAGATTTAGACTGGCTGCCGCTCAACCACACTTTTTCCACGGTTTCTGAAAACGTGCTGAATGTGACCATCTGGATGCTGACATTTCTGCAGGAACATGGAGTGGCCACCACTGGTATGTGTGCCCAAGAGCTTGTGAGAAATTTCAAGTGTTCCCCTGGTTACCTTTACGACAGCGACCATAGAGCCAAAATGCTCTTCAAAAAAAAGATGGCTTAAAAAAAATAAAAAAAAATAAAAAAAAAAAAAGATGGCTTGATGAACATGTCAAATGCAAAGCGTAATCCACTGTTTCTTTTAATAAAAGAGAAACAGACTGAAAATTTGGAATTCGAACCTGAATTTGATTTTCTACCATTATTGAAATTCCATGGCTGTTGCCAATTAATGGGTCATTATTATTTTTTTTATAAATTTATTTTTTATTGGTGTTCAATTTGCTAACATACAGAATAACACCCAGTGCTCATCCCATCCAGTGCCCCCCTCAGTGCCCATCACCCAGTCACCCCCACCCCCCGCCCACCTCCCCTTCTACCACCCCTAGTTCGTTTCCCAGGTTAGGAGTCTCTCATGTTCTGTCTCCCTTTCTGATTTTCCCACTCATTTTTTCTCCTTTCCCCTTTATTCCCTTTCACTATTTTTTTATATTCCCCCAATGAATGAGACTAATTAATGGGTTATTTTTAATAAAAAATGATTGATTTTAAAATTCTTTTCTTTGGTCCCCCTCCAAGATTAAACCTGTCATTGGTTCTGCGATTGGAATCTTTCCTCTCTCCTCTGATCCTATTTGGGAAAAAATATTTGAAAAATAGTAAGGCTGGTGAAAAGAGGCCAGCGAGTGTGGATTTGGAAGGTCTGCTAACTAAATGGACGAGCCCCTTCCACAAGGAAGGCAATGGAATTACCCAGCTCTATGCTTGACCTGTGATTTTCTTTTTGTTGAAGATTGATTTTATTCTATATTCTCTCTCTCTCTCTCTCTCTATATATATATATATTTAAGTCTTATTTATTTAAATAATCTCTATACCCAACATGGGGCTTGAACTCATGACCTCGAGGTCAAGAGTCGCATGCTCTACCTACTGAGCCAGTCAGGCACCTCTAAAATTGTATGTTTATTTATTTTTATTTTTTAATTTATTTTATTTTTTTTTAAATTGTATGTTTAAAGTGTACAATATGATGGTTGTGCAGTTGTTACCACACTGCAGTTAATGAGAGTTTGGTGAGAACATTTAGGATCCCTTAGCAAATTTCACGTGTCCAATACACTGTTATTGACTGTCGTCACCATGCTGTACAGCAGATCTCCAGAACTTAATCATCTAATAACTAAAAGTTTGTACCTTTGACCAGTATCTCCCCACTTCTTCCCTCCCAGCCTCCCGTAGCTGCTATTCTACTCTCTGTTCAGGGCATTATTTCTTGAATTGCCAACTGGACCTGAGCATTCTACTTTTAATTCTTTCTTTTCCTCTGTTTCTGTCTCTTTCTGTAAGGGGAACTCAGGGAGCAAACTGTGGAGTTAGAATTCATACATTCATCTATCCATCATCCATCCACATATTCATCCATCCATCCACCTACCCACCCATCTCTCCACACATCCATTCACTCATCCATCTCTTCACCTAACCACCATCCACACATCCATCCATTCACCTAGATACTCATCAACCCACCTACCCATCCATCTACCCACTCATCCATCCATCCATCCATCCACCACCCACCCATCCACCCATCCATCCATCCACCCACCCACCCACCCATCCATCTATCCACCCACCCACCTGTCCACCCATTCATTCATCCGTCCACCTACCCATCTATCCACACATCCATTCATCTATCTCAACATCTGTCCATTCACCTGCCCACCCTTCTATACATCCATCCACTCACGTATCCACCCATCCACCCACTCACCCATCTATCTATACATAAATCTATCCACCCATTCATAATCCACATATCCATTCATTTATCTGTCCAATACTCACCCATCCACACATCTGTCCATTCATCTGTCCATACACCCACCATCTGTCCATAATCCATCCATTCATCTATCCATTCATCCACTCATCCATCCACACATCCATCAGTCCACCCATTCATTAATTTATCCACCCATCCACCCTCTCACTCCTCCATCCATTTAACTCAGTAAACACTTATTGAGTACTTTCTATAAAACAAACATTGTCCCATGAGTGGGAATAAAGAGCAGAATAACACATGGTTCTTGCTCTGAGGGAAGTCTTGTTTAGTACAGGGGAGAAATATGTCAATAAAGAAAAAACAAAGCCCAGAGAGGAGGGACCTAGCATCTTTCTCAGGAGAAGCGTGAGGAGAAGTTTTAGAGGAGGAGTTCTAGTTCATCAAAGACTCAAGGGAGCCGTGCCAGGAAAACCTGTGTGCGAAGCTCCCGGCCTTGGCAAGGGCCCCATGTGTTTTATCCCCATTGTGGCTGAGCAGTGGGTGAGATCCTGGGCCAGATCACAGAAGGACTCAGGGGCAGCAGTTAGACCCGCATTTTGGACAGACCTTCCTAGTGCAGATGTAGGGCTGGCCTGGGGGCCGGTGCCTGGGGCCAGGAGCCCAGGATCAGATTCTCTCTGCCCGCCCCTAACTCTCCAACTCTGTCTCCTGACCCATGCAATGCAGTGGTTACACAGAGATTTCTAACCCTTTTAGATTTTTCTGGCTCCTTGGAACAACCTGATGGGACACCCGCCATCACCCCAATCCCATCCAGGTTCTTCCCGTGGCTGTGGACTCAGCATAGGGAGGGGCCTCCTTGGGCAGGAGAGTTGATCTGCGCCTCTGCAAGAGGGAAGACTGGTCTTTAACATCTAATTTACTTCTCCTGCAGTGGGTCCAGCGGGAAGCACGAGTCCTTAGCGCTCAGAACAAAACCCAGGAGATGGAGGTGACGACACACTAAATACCTCATTGCCACCTCCCTGGAGACCTTGGTTGTAACAAACTCATCCAACTGATTTTCTGTCAATTGCCAGGGAGTCCGAGCTGAGGCACACGATTGCAGAGCACCTCGGGGTGAAGAAAAATTGTCCTCATTCCTCTTGTCCCAAGAAAAATCCCTTTGCCTCACGTGCAGATCGAGATGTTCTTCACTGTCCTGTTCTTGAAACTGAAACTGTTCTTCAGTGAAACTGTTAATTCCCACCATCTGAGCTGTCATTCAGCACTGGGTGTCCGAGCCCTGCTGGCCCCCCCCTTTCTGGAATGATTTTACAGTTCATACCGCTTGGTCACCGCTGTCTCTTTTTCCTCTCCTTTCTAGAATTCTGTAATTCCAGCCCATCCTGAGAGCAGGAGAGATCAGTGGTTACAGTGCAGGGTCGGGATCAGAACTGGGTTTGGGTTAAGACTGCAGCTCAAGTGTGACACACAGTGATTCCTTTTCCCCCAAAGAGGACAATCACTGCACCTACCTGTGTGTTGTGGGCAGGACCTGGCGAGGGAAATGCTGGCCTTGGGGGTGCCACCTCTTGGACACACAGCCAATGCCACGTTTAAAAATCTCAGAACCCGGGATCCCTGGGTGGCGCAGCGGTTTGGCGCCTGCCTTTGGCCCAGGGCGCGATCCTGGAGACCCGGAATCGAATCCCACGTCGGGCTCCCGGTGCATGGAGCCTGCTTCTCCCTCTGCCTGTGTCTCTGCCTCTCTCTCTCTCTCTCTCTCTCTCTCTCTGTGACTATCATAAATAAATAAAAATTAAAAAAAAAATCTCAGAACACGACCTTGCCCCCTTTATGCAAAGACAACAGACGGAGAGCGAGGAGTCGTGGATTTCGGGGCTTCCCGGTCGGCCTGCAGCATTAGTGTAAAAGGGTCCCAAGAGGTGATGCCCGTGAAAAAGGTTTCGGGGTCCTTTAGGTGCTTGTGGGTCACGATCCTAAACAGTCTCGCGGCTGGGATGTCGCGGAGGGCTCACTGTGGAAGGTGGAGGCTTTCACGTCGGCGATGTGCTCCCAGAAGTGATGTCGAACCTCCGAAGGGGCGACCTCGGAGTTACAGTGATGTGAGCTTCGGAGTCCTTGAGCTATGCTCTCTTGTTCCTCCCGGAGACCGGGGTCACCATGACCAGGAGGTGGCCGTCCTGCCGCACCGCGGTCCCCGGTGTAGCTTCTGTTTGCTTCTCCAACCTGATGGCCTGGAGGGCGTCACTCGCTTCTCTTGTAGACCTGAGCGAGGCGTCACTTTCTGAATGGCTCCGACGCGCCGTGCCGTGGCCGCGTCCCCTGACGGGTACAAATCGTTGGTTGCCTTGCAGAGGCCGGAGACAGCCCATCCCTGCAGAAGCTGCTGTGGGGTCCGCGGACGGTCCAGGCTGACCTGAAGCCCCGATTTGGTTTTGAGGATGTGCACGCAGAACAAATCCTGAATTACTCAGCCGAGCTGCAGGAGGTAGGCACGCGTGATGCTTCCTGCGCCGTGGGCTGCTCCCCCGGAGGGCACCGGGGCGGGAGAGGCAGCAGGATGCGGAGCCCCGTGAGCAGGGGGCTGCCTGGCCGTGGCGGGCCCTGCTGCTTTGGCCTCAAGGAGCCCCCCCTTCCCTCGTTGCCCCGGCCCCGAAGGCAGGGCGCCAGGAGCAGGGGCACGAGCCGTAGTGGTTCTTGCTCTCAGGCCATCAGTGGGGTGGCGGCGGCGACGGGGGCCGCGGGCAGGAGCCTCCTTTCCAAACCACGTCAAATAAAGGGGTCGGACATGCGACCCTGGAGCCCCGCTCACCGCTGCTACTCCTGGCGCCTGCGCGTCCCTTTGTCACTTCTGCGTGTTGCCTGGCACTTCCCCTCAGTGCGGAGCAGGACGCGGGAGGCGCACGCCTGTCACCGTGGGCTGCGTGGACGGCCTAGGGCAGGGCCCCCTGGTTGCGGGTGAGGGGCTGGGGGCTCGGTGAGACCACCGCCTCCTGCTAGCGTCTGCGTCTCTGCTCCGGGTGTGGACTTGGCTCGCCTCCTGGGGTCACTCGTCGCACTTCCCCAGCGGCTGGGTCACCTCCGGGTTACCTGTGTGCAGTGGGCCAGGGGCCGCTGCTCATGGCTGTGCAGCCGAGCGTCTGGAACATTCTTTTACTGGGTGGACTCGGCGCGGCCAGTCTGCGGTCTCCTGTTCTCATCCCACACCCGGCCCAATGCCATCCACCCCTGACGTCCCGTGGGACTGGCCGTCGCGTCCTAGCATCTGTCACAGGCACCACAGTGTCTACCGATTGGAAGCTCAGGGGGCAGATGGGACCCTATTTTCTCCAGACTCAGCACCCTGCTCCTGCTTTCTTATTAGTTTAGAACAGAGTTTGAGTCAAACTGTATAGAACTTTACCGAAAAGGGTAAGGATTGGGCGCCTGAGTGGCTCAGTCGGTCATTGTGGTCCCGGGTCCTGGGATCGAGTCTCGTGCCCTGCTCCCTGCTCAGCGAGGACCCTGCTTCTCCCTCCTTCCGCCCTCCACTCGGCTCCTGCTCTCTCTCTTCCAAATAAATAAAGAATATCTTTTTTTTAAAAGATATTATTTATTTATTCATGAGAGACTCAGAAAGAGAGGCAGAGACACAGGCAGAGGGAGAAGCAGGCTCCCTGCAGGGGACATGGGACTCAACCCCGGGTCCCCAGGATCACGGCCTGGGCCAAAGGCGGCGCTAAACTGCTGAACTACATGGGCTGCCGAAATAAATAAAATCTTAAAAAAAAAAAAAATTCGAACGGCAAGGTTTTGAGATTACAATCACAAGGGAAGTGATCCGGGGTCCCCGGGCGCATGTCCCGGGTGTGCGGCTCCCCTGGCTGCTAGAACATGTCCCTCCTGCGTGGTGGCCCCGCACAACACACGTTTACTGCACGGCTCCGGCAGTCCGAAGGCCCAGAGGGGTCCCAGGGCTACGACCAGGGTGTCTGCGTTCCTCCTAGAGGTAGAGAAACTGCGTGTACAAGTTCATTTACAGAAATAAAGAAGATCTGGGTTCAAAATGTCAGGCTGAGGACGCCCGGGGGGCTCAGGGGTGAGCGCCTGCCTTCGGCCCAGGGCGTGACCCCGGGGTCCTCGGATCGAGTCCCACGTCGGGCTCCCTGCGTGGAGCCTCCTTCTCCCTCTGCCTGTGTCTCTGCCTCTCTCTGCATCTCATGAATAAATAAATAAAATCCTTAATAAAACCCAAAATGTCAACCTGCTTCTAACCTAGAAATCCAGTGTGACTCGTGCTGGCCTCATCCCTCTTGGGTAATTTGGAGAGAGAATGTTTGTTTCTGGCAAAGCTGCTTTGTTGCTCCAAGGTGCCAGCTGAACGGGGTTGCTCTGGTGCTTGCTTTTGCCCGGAGGGTGACAACGAGCAGCGTTTGACTCGTCCTGGGTCCCCGGCCCGGGGAAGTTGTGCTGTGCGCTTACAGACGATCCCGAAAAACCTAATTCCGGAAGGCTTCCTGCCCACCGACCAGACGGGCGACCCTTCGTCGACCCGTTACTTCCTCCGTGGAGCGGGTCCAGAGCGGCTCCTTTGCCAAGGCTGTGGTGTTGTTCCCGGGAGGGAACATTCCAGAAGAAACGGCCGGTGAATGTGCTCTCTGCTGTTGGAAGATCCCCACACAGGGGCCTGGGAGCGGATCGTGTGTTCCGTCCTGTCCCGACCCCCCAGAGGGTCACCCCGGGGGCCGTCGGCCCCACTGGTCCGGGCGCGGGCACCTGCTGCACGCGGTCAGCTGGCCCAGGTCTGCAGCAGGTGCCGTCCCGCCGAGAGCCACCCGCGGGTCCACACCCGCCTCGTGCCTCCCCGTCTCTCCGACTGCGATTCGGCTGATGTGCAGCGTCTGACTTCATTCTATCGAAGCGGCCCTGCGAGCTGCGGGCGTGCGCTGTGGTTCTGCGCCCGCGGCCGCCGGAGCTTGCCTCGCTCACTGAAGCCCTAAGCCCACAGCTCGATTCCCTTCCCACCATTTTTTCCTGTTTCGTGGCAAGTCCCTTGCAGGGACGAGCCCCGGGGGCCCCACGTTCCCCCCATCAAGCGCCTGCGTCCCGAGTGCATCCACCGGCCTTGGCACAAAGGTCACCAGGAAGCATGTCTTCCTCCGAGGCGCACACGGGTCGTGACAAGAGCCAGAGTTGGGCTGTGGCGTGTGGGGTCCCTGGGGACTGCCTGGACGCCCACGGTGCTTGGGTGCAGGGGTGGGCCCGGGCATGTGGGGGACGCGTGTCATCACCGCGAAACCAGAGCTCGCTGACGTGTTCATGCTGTCCCCAACGTGTCCGATTTCAGGGTCCGCGTCGCTGGTTTAGTGACGTTTGTGAGGACGGCCTTCCCTCTCCGTTTTTAAAAAAAGATTCTATTTATTTATTTTAGAGAGAGAGAGAGAGCGAGTGAGAGAGCCTGGGGGGCAGGGTGCCGGGGCTCCATCTCATGCCCCTGGGGTCATGACCTGGGCCGAAGCCGAGTGGGACCCGCAGCCGTCTGGGCCCCCTGCGCCCCGCTCCTGACGGTGGCCGTGGGCGGAGGACGGGAGCCAGCAGCCCCGTGAAGCTGCACGTCCTTCGATGCCGTTTTTAACCCTTAACTTCTGGGTAGGAATCAAATCGTACGGCGAGTAGCAGGCGCTTCACTGGCCGCATCTCGAGAACGGGCCGCCGTCTGGCTGTCATTGCGGGGCCCGTTGCGGCCTCCCCGGCACAGGCTCTGGGCGGCCGCAGCGCTAACCTTGTCCCTTCTGCTCGCAGGTGCTGGGGCGCTGGCGGCAGGTGCCGGCGGGGGTCCCCCGCGGCCTGGAGGCCCTCGGCCGTCGGCAGGAGGCGGGCGCTCTGCACACCGTGCCCCTCGTCCTCGGCGACAGCGTGGCAGTGGCTGGCCCCGGCGGCAACCACTCAGCTCCCAACACGTAAGGCGTCTTTCCCTGCTCGGGCGGGCCGGGCCGGTGAGGGACGGGTTTGCAGCCAGCAGCCGGGAAGCTGCAGCGGGGGTGTCCTGCACCGTCGGAGGCCCCGCGTGTGTGCGGAGGAGGGACGTCCCGGGCGGCTGGGGACGTGTCAGACGAGCAGAACCAAGGTCCCACGGCCCAGGGACGGGGAGCCCGGGGCACTCTGGCTCTTGGCTTCTCCTCCAGGATCGGGATGTTAGAGACGGTCCCGCTCGGAGGAGCAGGTGGGGACGCCCCAGCCGCCTCTGCCCACGTGCAGGTGGGAAGGAGGGGGGCCCACGTGTCCCCACGAGCCTGCCCACTGCTGGCTCCGTGCAGGACCCCAGAGGCCCTGTGCCCTCCGCTCTAAGGAAGGAAGGATCTGCCGGGCGTAGGGCAGGCAGGAGACCCTGGGCTGAGGACGCCCCACGCTTAGTGGCGGCTCCCCGTTCCCTCACGCCCCCCGCGGCACCCACGGCTCTGTCCTGGTCTTGCCTGAGCCCGCCCCGCCGCCTCCTCCCCTTAGCAGTTTCCTCCTGGGACACCCTGCCGCACTGCCCTCCCGGGTCGTGTCTCGTCCCATGTTTGTGCAGACGGCTGTTTCCTGGGGTGGACGCGAGCCCCGCTGCCGCAGCGGTCATGGGGGCGGCCGTGGTGCGGTCCAAGCTCCCTCCTCCGGGCCGACACCTGCCCCGGCCACTGGACTCCCCTCCCCTCCTGGCATCGCCCGGTGCATCCTTCCTAGCGCTCGGCGTCATTGTAGACGGTGGCTGCCCGCCCCCCAGCGCCTCGCTTGCCCGGGCTCCTCCGGTCCGGGTAGGACCCCCTGTCCCTGGTGGGAAGCCGCTGGCTCAGGCTCCTGCTCCCACCCGTTGGCGCCCACTGCTCACAGCTTGTCTCTCACATCACAGCTTCCAACCGGAAGACCGAACAAGCCTCCCTCTGGTACCAAGGACGCAGGTCATTAGAGGCGGGTGTGCAGCTGGTGGCACCTGTTCCTGCCTGGACCTCCTGCACCAGGATGATGAGATGCGGGAGAGGGGGTCGGTGGGCACGGGGCAGGGGGGTCAGGCGGGGCCAGGTGGGGTCAGGCAGGGTCAGATGGGAGACAGGTAGGGTCAGGTGGGGTGAGTTCGGGTCAGGTGGGGCCAAGTGGGGTCAGGTGGGATCAGGTGGGGCCAGGCAGGGGTCAGGTGGGGGGCCTCTTGGGGGTCAGGTGGGTTCAGATGGGGTCTGGTGGGGGCCAGATGGGGTCAGGTGGGGGCCAGGTGTGGTCAGGCAGTGGTTGGGTGGGATGTGGGCAGATCAGGCAGGGCCAGGCAGGGTCTGGTGAGGTCTGGTGGGGGCCAGGTGGGGTCCAGGCAGGGGCCAGGTGGGGCCAGGCAGGGTAGGCAGGGGGAGTCAGGCAAGGTCAGGTGGGGGCCAGGTGAGGGCCAAGCGGGGTAAGGTAGGGCCAGTGGGGGTCAGGCAGTGGTCGGGTGGGGCCTGGGGAGGGTAGGTGGGGTCTGATGGAGTCAGGTGGGGGCAGGTGGGGGTCGGGTGGGGTGGGGGTGGGGTCCAGACAGGGTCCGGGCAGGGTTAGGCAGTGGTTGGATGGGGTGTGAGGGCCATCAGGCAGGGGTCAGGTGAGGGCCAAGTGGGGTCAGTTGGGGCCAGGCAGGGCCAAGTGGGGTCAGGTGGGGCCAGGCGGGGCCAGGCAGTGGTCGGGTGGGTGGGGGGAATCAGGCAGGGCCAGGCGGGGCCAGGCGGGGTCAGGTGAGGGCCAAGCAGGTCAGACAGGGCCAGACAGGGTCATTGGGGTCAGGAGGGGCCAGGCAGAGTCAGGTGAGGGGTAGGGGTTCAGGTGGGGCCAGGCAGGGTTGCGCGGGGCCAGGCTGGGCCAGGCAGTGGTCTGGTGGTGTAAGGGGAGTCAGGCAGGGCCAGGCGGGGTCAGGCCGTGGTAAGGTGAGGTGGGAGTGGGGTCCAGGCAGGGTTCAGGCGGGGTCAGGTGAGGGCCAGGTGGGGCTAGTGGGGCCAGGCAGTGGTCGGGTGGGGTGGCGGTGGGGTCCAGGCAGGGTCCAGGTGGGGCCAGCGGGGTCAGGCTCCAGCCTCATCGACCTTGCACAAGTGCCACTAGCGTCATCTTCTGTGTCTCTCCTTCCTGCTCACACTCTTCCTGGAGGAGGAGTCCATGTGTTTGTGGAGAATCTGAGGGTCTGCGTTCACCTGCTGGGCGCTTGCTCCGAGTGCGACCCCCACCTGGTTCTTCACTCGCACCCTTGGTCCCAGTTTCAGCCACTCTCACCTCAGAGCGTCTTTCTTTCGAGCTGCTCTCCTGGGTTGCCCCCTCCCTCCCTCCTCCCTCCTTCCTCCCCCCTCGTCATCCTCCTGGGGCCACACAGAGCCTCTGGGGAGGGGAGGTCGCTGCAGCTCCTGGGGCGGCTCCGGACTGCCTGGCCCCCGGGGCGTGGGCTCCGCACCTCTCCGCTGGGGAGCTCTGGGGCTGCAGCAGTGCCCGCCCGCTTCCCTCCCTCCCAGCCCCGGCTGCAGGGGTGCAGCTGGGCTGCGGGGTGGGCATCCTTCTGGAACCTCCCAGACTCTTCGGTTGCTGCTGATTCGCCCGCGCCGGGGCGTCCGCCTACCACTCATAAGTCGGCATCTGAAACTCTTGTTTCCTGTGCCCTCAGGTTGCTGCACCTACAGAAGCTGGAGGACGTTCTTCGAGACCTGCCGCCGAGGCTGGCTCCGAGGAGGCTGCTCGCCCTCCCCGCGGCCCTCGGGAACGCCATAGCGTACAAGCTGCGTTTCGTGCAAGGTGAGCTCGCCGCTGTTCTTGGCACCGCTTGCTAGGAGCCACACGTGGGGTCCCTTGGACAGCCGTCCTCCTGGTCTTCAGCAGCGTGAGAGCGCACCACGCATTCTCCGATTCCCTCTCTGGGCAAGCTCATGAAGGGTGTGGTGGCAGGTGCGGGGGGGGGGGGGGGGTGGGGCGCAGGTGCGGGGTTTTGCATCCGTGTCCGCGCACGGCCGCGCATGGGGGTCAGGCGGGGAGCAGCCTGCATGGGGGGCCCTGATGCCTCGCTCTGCGGCCCCCCAGGAGCCCTCGAGTGCCTGGAGGCGGCGGCCAGCGGCGGCGGCCCGGGCGGACGGGAGCAGCTGGGAGAGGAGTCCCTGCTTTGGGAGCAGGAGCAGGTAAAGCGCGGCCCAGCCTGTGAACAGGTGGGTTCGGTTAAACACTCGGGAGGCTCCTGGCCCTTCACCTGGCTCACGCCGTGGGCTGCGCTGGCGGAACGGGCGCGTTTTCCAAGAGCTTGGTCTTACATTGAAGTTTGCATCGGCGCTGACGTGGGCTGTGCCCCTGCCAGCCCCTCTGGGCGTCACCGCTGTGCCCTCCGTCCCGGCAGGGGTGCCTGCACGCGAGCGTGTCGGGGAGGGCGGCCCTCCCGTGTCCCCGCGGCTTCTCCGACGAGACCAGCGTCCTGAACAAGCTCCTGAGGTCAGCAGAGGACGCGGTGAGTAGCCACCTCTGATCTCGTCCGCGGAAGCCCCCGGGCTCGTTTTAGGGGTTGGCTCCCCGTGCAGTGCCAGCTGCCCCTGCGGCCCGTGCGTTGGCCACACTGAGAGGGTGCGGGCCCCCATCCCGCCAGACCTCCCGACAGTAGCGGGCTTTGACCGGGAGCCCCCCAACTTTCCGATGCGGCCCTGTGCTCCCCTGGCTTCCCGGCTCCCCGTCCTCTCCAGCCCCAGCTGCAAATGTCAAGATGGCCCGTGTCTCCAGGCGTCAGGCAGCCGGGGCGGAGGCACAGCCGGCGGCCTTCCCTGCTCGTGCCGCCTGCTGAGCGCTCAACAGTGGGGAGTGCTTTGTTAGGAAAGGTGATCGTTCCCACCGAGCACGGAACATTCCAGTAGCGGCCACCATTTCTTCCTACCTGCGACCGGTTCCGTTTGTCACCCCTCCGGCTGCGCTGCCCGGGGCACCTGCACCTTCTGGGTGTGGCTGGACGCGGTGTCGCAGCCCAGCCCGGGGTACCTGCAGCACAGCTCCGGGGACACGGGTCCGGCCACAGCGGCGCTGGGCACGCAGTCCCTCCTGCCTGTCCTGGGTGAGCCGCGGTGCGGGGCTAGGGCTTTGGATCCAGGATGGTCCCTGGGACCCTGGGGCTCCTCAGAGGCCCACCAGCCGCGTCTCCGTCACGGTTCAAGGGAGCCCGTGGGGAGTGAACGGCGGGAGGGCCTCTCCGCGCCGCCCGGCCTGGCTCCCTGGGTCACAGCGCGTCTCTCCTCCTGTCAAGGGTCACCTTTTGCAAGAGGTCATCACCGGACGCACGGATACGCCGGTGTCGGTACCCGGAGGACTTCTGGGCTGGCCGGAGGTGGAGGCGCAGCTGGCGGCCGCAGCCCTTTCCTGCCGGAGGCTCCTGCGCCTGCTGGGAACTGCTGCCTCACCCGGGGACGGTGACCTTGCCGCGGACTGTCGGGACCGGCTTCTCGCCGCAGTGTAAGCCCACATGCAGCGGAATAGCTGAGAACGGGGGGGGGTGGGGGGGGCTGCTAGCCGCCCTCCAGGGGGGTCAACGTAGCATCCTCTATTTCTCGTATATTCTGTTTCGAAGGGGAGGTATGATCCTCTTTTTTTTAACCTAAAAAAAAGACGGACCTACTTGGTACTATTGAAAAATATTTAAAAATACAAAAAATTAGGGGCACCTGGGTGGCTCAGCAGGTTGAGCACCTGACTCCTGGCTTTGGCGCAGGCTGGGGCCTCAGGGTCGTGAGATCGAGCCCCATGTTGGGCTCCGTGCTGAGCGGGGCGTCTGCGTGAGACTCTCCGTCCGCCCCTCCCCTGCTCGTGTGCATGCGCCCCCCTCCCCGTCTCTGTCTAATAAGTAAGCACGTCTTTAAAAAAAAAATAAGATAAAAATACAAAAAAAATTAAACAAGTCTTTTGAAGGTTGACCATTGACTTCATCTTTCACAAGGTTCCGGACTCCACAGTTGATTCCGTATTGTGTCCTTCTATTTTCCGCTTTTCTATTCTCTTGATTTGCTGGGTCTTACGTGCCGTGTGTTTCTGCGAGTGGTTTCCCCTCACTTTTCAAATCAGGCTGAGGGAATCCGTAAGCAGTCAGATAGCTATTGAGGAAACTGTCACAAAGTTTCCAACTTCTGACCGAGTGGACCGCCCGGTGCGCGTGTGTTTGTGTTTGGATGAATCTGTACTGCTGTGTCTTCTGGGGGACCGCGAGGAGACGTCAGCTGTCCCTGGACTCCTCTGTTGCAGGGTATTTCACACCCTGGAAGAAGTACAGCTGTCCCTGGAGGAAACAGCCTACCGGGGAGCCTTCCTGGGACTCATCCGCAAGACCTGTGAACTGGTCTGCTATGTGCACGTGCATGGAAGGCTCCGGAACCACCCACCTGGTGAGTCGGGGCCTCCACTACGGGAACGTGGGCACTTGTCCCCCATTCGTGGCCCCCTTGCTCCTCAGAGACGACTAAAGGGGAGCTGAGAGCACAGGCTCACCAGGTATCACTCGCCACCGTGATGACCATGCCGCGTTCCTAACAGTCCCTCCGGGGCCCGGATGTGTGGCTCACCCTGCTTCCTGGGGCAGCACCCTGGGTCGGGCAGCTCCCCTGTTCCCGTGGCGTCCTCAAACCCCCAAATCCCCTCAAGTGCAAATTTGATGCGTTTGCCACTGTGTGACCCACAGGCGGGTGTTCTCTCGTTCCAAAGGCCTCCTTTTCTGGGAAGATGCTGGCGGGGTGGCACCTGGTGGAGGGCTGGTGGCCTGGGTCCGGCCCGCCCCGGGGTCCACGCTGGCCCTGGTTGTCCGTGCACTGTGCACACCACGGCTTCCCCTCGGAACACCTGCTGCCTCCACGTGCTGTGGGGTGGGGAGGCTGTGTCCCTGCTCCGTGCTCACATCCCCCTAATTGTGTCCATCCTCCTCAAACAGCTGTTTGGTTTTTGTTGTTGTTGTTGTTTTTAGTTTTTTGTTAGATTCCAGTTTGCTAACCTACAGGATAATACTAGTCTCAGGTGTGCAAGACGGCGATCCAGCAGTTGCCTGTATCGCCTGGTGGCATCAGGACGGGTGCGCTCCTTCGTCCCCGTCCCCCCCCCCCCCCCCCCCCGTGACCAGCAGGCCTTCCCTACAGTGAAGGGTCTGTCTCCCTCCCCTTCCCTTCCCTCCTAGTATGTGGCAAATCGCGGTATTTGTCCCCCTCTAGGTGACTTCCTTGGCTGAGCAGAACACGCTCCAGTTCTGCCCACGTTGTCGCGGTGGCAAGATCTTCCTTTCGATGGCTGGTATCTTCCGTAGTGGGTGCCCGCACCACCTCCCTAGCATTCAGCAGGGACACGGGGCTGTTGCTCTATTTGGCTGTTGCTGCTGCTGCAGCGCTGGGGGGCAGGTGCCCCTCGAATCTACTCTCGTGGCCTTTGGATGAATACCCAGCAGGGACGCTCTCTTGGGGACTTTTTAAGGACCCTCCACACCCCAACTAGTGCTTTTAGGGGCCGCCAGGGACCCCCGGCTGTGGAGGTCGGTGTCAGACCCCCCCACGTCGGGTCTCTCCACCTGCGGCAGGCCACACGAGTTCTGCACTTGGCAGCCAGCTGGGCTGACGGCTGACACTCCTGTTGGGTTCTCGTCCTGAGCTGTAACTTTGCTTCGTTATTTTGCCGGTTTTTCCAAAAACACTGGCTGTAAAGAGTGACCTTCAGTGAGAAGTCTGGGTTCGGAAGTCTCAATAATATTGACAATCACAACATTTACTGTGTTTTGTTTCAGTTCTTTCATTCGGTCTTCACTTCAACCCTTGACTTGGCTTCCATTTATTTTTAAAGATTTTATGTATTTATTTGACAGAGAGAGCACAGGCGGGGGAGAGGAAGAAGGAGAGGGAGAGGGAGAGGCAGGCTCCCCCCTGAGCAGGGAGCCAGACGCGGGGCTGGATCCCAGGCCCCCGCATCGTGACCTGAGCCCAAGGCAGACCCTTAACCAGCTGAGCCCCCAGGGGCCCCTCTTTAGCATTTCCCTGATAATGAGTGATGTGGAGCATGTTTTTTCCTGCTTGTTGACCATCTGCCTGTCTTCTCTGGAAAAATATCTACCGGGGTCAGCTGCCCATTTTTAAATCAGATTGTTTTTTTGTTGTTGAGTAGAAGGAGTTCTTTATGTATTTTGGGCATTGGCTCCTTACTGGAAGTATCCTCCGTAAATCTCTTCTCCAGTCCAGTAGGTTGCCTTTTTGTTTTATTAATGGGGTTTCCTTTGCTGTGCGGAAGCGTTTCAGTTTGATGGAGTCTTGATAGTTTTATTTTGTGGCCCTTCCGTGAGGAGACAGATCCAAAAACAATATTGCTAAGACCACTGTCCAAGAATTTACTGCCTAGGTTTTCTGTCGGGAGTTTTACGGGTTCAGGTCTCACATTTAGATCTTTGGTGTATTCTGAGGTTATTCTTGTGCACGATGTAAGAAAGTGGACAGTTCACTCGTCTGCATGTGGCGGCTGGTACTCCCGACTCCACTTCTTAAGGAGCCCGTCTTTTACCCATTGTGTGCTCTTGCCTCCTTTGTTGCAGATTAATTGACCCTATAAGTGCAGGCTTATTTTCTGAGGTCTCTATTCTGTTTCATTGATCTATGTGTCTATTTTTGTGCCAATGGCATACTGTTCTGGGTTATTTTGATTGATTATGTTTTTGTCCTAACCATGGGTCACATCTTTCTGCTTCTTTATATGCCCAGTGATTTTTTTTAAAGATTTTATTTATTTATTCATGAGAGACAGAGAGAGAGAGAGAGGCAGAGACACAGACAGAGGGAGAAGCAGGCTCCATGCAGGGAGCCCGACGGAGAACTCGATCCTGGGTCTCCAGGATCACGCCCTGGGATGAAGGCAGGCGCTAAACCAATGAGCCACCCAGGGATCCCCTGCCCAGTGATTTTTGATGCCAAACATTATTATTTTATTATTTTATTACTTTTTTCAAACATGATTTATCCTTATTTTGTGCTTGCTATTTTATTTTCCTATTTTTAAAAAGATTTTATTAGAGAGAGAGAGAGAACACACATAAGCAGAAGTGGCAGAGGGAGAGGGAGAAGCTGAGCAGGGAGCCTGAGTCCGGGTTCAATCCCAGGACCCCGGGATCATGACCTGAGCCAAAGGCAGATGCTTAACCGACTGAGTCATCCTGGAGCCCCAGAAACAGCTTGTTTAAAACGAAAAAAGACCAAACTTCTAGAAATCCTGGGTCTCACCTTATGTACTTTCTGTTTTCTATGGATCACTGTCTATGCTGCTTGATGGCCAGTGGTATTTGACCTTTGCCAGAAGTGGAAGCCAACTCTCAAGGATTTCAAACCTTTTGTTTTATTTTCAACCAGGATTAACCGAACCACTATAGTGTTTTTCACTTTGGCAGATTTGACTGTTGTGTCCAACTAAAAATCAATATATAAAATGCCTTTCCATTTAGCTTTCTCTGAGGAGTCGCCTTGTTATGGAGAAAACATGGATTGGGAAGTCATCACTGATAATTATTTCACATTTTTGAATAACTTCCTCAAGTCTCCAGCTGCTTCCATCTCTAGGTGAGTTTTCAGAATTTAATTTCCAGGTTTCGATTTAACTATTATCTAAAGACAAAGCCTACTTATAGAAACACTTGCTTTATTTACTTATTTATTTGTGTAGTTATTATTTTTTAGAGAGAGTGTGAGTTGGGGGGAGGAGCAGAGGGAGAGGAAGAGAGAATCTTGAGCAGACTCCAGGTCCCTCTCAGAGCCTGATGAGGGGCTTGATGTCACAACCTTGAGATCACAACTGGAGCCAAAGTCGAGAGTGGGACGCTTAACACGCTGCACCACCCCGGGGGCCCAATAAGCACTTGCTTTAAAATGTGAGCTCCTGATGTGGCTGTTGATACGGTGTTTCCTATTAGGTGTTTGATAATATTTGCTCCATACAATGTAATGACTCATGTTTCCATGGATTTTGAAGAGAAATACAGATGATAATAATAAAATTTTCTTTCCAAAGCGTAACTTATAATAGCTGCTCCGAAGATGGAATGTTGGAATAATACTCTCATCTAGTTGCTTACGTTAGACAGGGAATCAGTGATTTAAGATTCTGGTAGTTCTAGAGATTTTAGGGAGAGAAATGACCTTTGGAACAAGCACTGCCAGGTTGTATGAGGCTCTGCTATTTTGGCATGTGCACTGAGATGGAGATTTTTATGTGTAATTATGTACATTATATATAGTTTGTTTATTTATTTATTTATTATTTGTTTATTTATTTATTTATTTAAAAGGATGAGCCTTTCATTTTACTTATTCTTTTAAAGTAAGCTCTACATCCGATGTGGGGTGTGAACTCACAACCCTGAGATCAAGAGTTGTCTGCTCTACCAACTAACCTGGCCAGGTGCCCTAGCTATCATGTATAGTTTAAGATTTATTTATCTATTTGAGAGAGAGAGAGAGAGAGAGAGAGAGAATGCTGGGGGGAGCGGCAGAGGGTGAGGGAGAGAGTCTGCTGCAGACCTGCGCTGAGTATGGAGCCCCACGTGGGCCTCCATCTCTTGACCCCGCGATCAGGACCTGCACAAAACAACAGCTGGACTCTTAACTGACTGGGTCCCCGAGGGGTGCCTGGGTGGCTCAGTTGGTTAAGTGTCTGCCTTGGGCTCAGGTCATGATCTCAAGGTCATGAGATCGAGCCCCACATCGGGCTCCCTGCTCAGCGGGGAGTCTGCTTCTCCCTCTCCCTCTGCCTGGTGCATGCACCATGTCTTTTTTTTATTTTTTTAAGGTTTTATTTATTTTTATTTAGAGAGGTCAAGAGAGCACAAGCAGAGGAGGGGCAGGGGGAGAGGGAGAGAGACTCTTAAGCAGACTCCATGCTCTACACGGAGACCCATTTGGGGCTCGATCTCATGACTCTGAGATCATGACCAGAGCCAAAATCACGAGTCAGATGCTCAGACAACCAAGTCACCCATGTGCCCTTTATGTCGTCTTTCTAAATTCTGAAACACGTAGAGCTCCAGTGATTTAAAAAGTGGGCTGGTGGCTCCTGAGTTAGTGACTTCTCCAGGTATGGACTTGTATTACAGGTATGGACTTATCATAACTGCTGAGTTGCTCCTCTGACAACTCTTTGTATTTCACAAGTAGACACCCGGAGAAAAGGTACATGATCTACAATCATGAGTTTCTAGTGGTGGGAAGTACCGCATTGTTTAAGGAGCACTGGAATATCTCCCAGAACAGGCCATTCCAGCAGTTGTCCTTAAATCATAGGGGGGGGTAGTTTCTGACACACTTTGCCATTGGACTCCCTCTGTAGCCAAGACATTGGGAGACACAACAGGAATCAAATCCTGAGATTCTTCTGGCATACACAGCAAACTTAGCTTTAACGATCCTACAAAAGAAATCATGGAGTAAAATAATATAAAATTTATTGTTTTTGGTGCAGGAAGCAGATTTTGAGTTATATCTTTTTTTTTAAGAGTTTATTTATTCATGAGAGACACAGGCAGAGGGAGAAGCAGGCTCCATGCAGGGAGCCCGACGTGGGACTCGATCCCGGGTCTCCAGGACTCGATCCCGGGTCTCCAGGACTCGATCCCGGGTCTCCAGGACTCGATCCCGGGTCTCCAGGACTTGATCCTGGGTCTCCAGGACTTGATCCCGGGTCTCCAGGATCACACCCTGGGCTGAAGGTTGTGGCACTAAACCGCTGAACCCCCTGGGCTGCCCAGATTTTGAGTTATATCTATGCATCTGAATTATGGTTTTCTAAAACACTTCCAGATGTTCAAATTAACTTAATTCCAGTTGCAAAATATATTGTGTAGTAAATAGTCCAATTATGTTTTGCTGTAGATAAGTGTATTACTTTGAAAATTCAGTAAGTTGAATTTGTCTTGAATTTACTTATTTATTTGTTTTTGGGTACTAAGACAATTCCATTACTATTGTAGGATCTTGAAATCCACAAAGGAACTTCTTATGATGGAAAAGAAGTTGCA
Source organism: Urocyon cinereoargenteus (assembly GCA_032313775.1). Taxonomy (NCBI): domain Eukaryota; kingdom Metazoa; phylum Chordata; class Mammalia; order Carnivora; family Canidae; genus Urocyon; species Urocyon cinereoargenteus. The sequence continues at coordinate 47,027,231 of JAVLSZ010000009.1, forward strand.
TTCCCTTGAGGACGAGCAAATAGACTACTTTTTATCTTTTGTGGGATTTTTGGAGAAATTATTGCTTGATCCTTTTGACTCACCCAGTATGCCCAAATTCCATGACACCCCATCCCTCACTGAGACTCTTTTGAACACGAGCCATCTGTGGATAAATCGTTTACAAAGTTTAAAGAGAGACCCATCTGCTATTGATAGTCAGAAACTCTTGGAATTTGGCAAAGCAGTGATTGACAAAATAGAAACTCTTGAACATCTCTGGATAAAGAAGGAATCAAACAATATTTTAAGATTTATGGAATTAGTACTTTTTGAAATTAATCCCAAGCTCCTGGAATTGTGGATGTATGGCATTTCAAAAGGAGAAAGAATGAAATTGGAAACCTTGTCTACACTTCTTAATTTTTCTGTCCCGGAAGATGCGAGGGTCCTTAGCAAGAGCCTTAACTTTTCCCAGTTGTTCCATTCAGACTGGCCTCAATTGCCAGCTGTGGAAATGGACTTTGTACATGTAAGTGAAACTGTGATAAGCGGTCTCTATGAATTCGGGTTTCTGAAGCAGGGACAAGTCTCCAAAGCTCTGGACACAGTCTATGCTATAAGGAATGCATCTGAACTTTTCTCAGCCCTTTCTGAGCCTGAAAAACGAGAAGTTGATACAATCTTGACTCAGATATATCTAAATGTCTTCCACGACAAAGATTCAGCTGTGCTTCTGCGAATTTATTCTTCGTGTTTCCAACATATTTATAAACTCTTGAGCATTCAGAGCACAGAGCCTTTGCTATCTTTTCTTGCACAAACCTCAAAACCCATTTTGGATATCATAAAGCAATTTAATTTCCAAAACATCAGTAAAGCATTTGCATTTTTATACGAGACAATAGGGGTTCTGGAGGGACTTTCTGATGGATCTTATTGTCAGCAGTTGCTTTCAATTTTTAACTACTTGGAGCTTCAAGCTCAATCCCTGGTATCTACAGAGGGCCCAGAACTGGAAGTGATCCATGCCACGTTGACAGGCCTCAAGCAGCTGCTCATGGTAGATGAAGATTTCCGTATTTCTTTCTTTCAATACATGAGCCAGCTCTTCAACGGATCAGTAGAAGCCCTGTCGAGTGATGAATGCTTTGCTTTGGATAACACGAACATCTCTTCCGTGGATTACTCAACAGAGAGAGGGTCTTCATTTATCCTTCCATGGACACAAAATCTTTCAAAACTCTCGGCAAATGGCAGTACGTTCAATGAGTTAACGGCTGTTCACTGTACCGCCTCATGGCTTCAAATGTGGACTGAAATCTTGGGAAACCTATCTCAGATATTACAGTTTGACATGAATGTTTTCATTCCTCTTCATGTTGGTCTCACTCAGCTTCTGGATGAATTGGAAAGTGATGTGAAAATTTCTGAAAGCTGCCAGGGAATATTTCCCACCCATCACCCTGCCAGACTCATATTGGATTTGTTTAGGAATGTAACTCAAGCTGATGGCTTTCATGATTGGGATGATTTTTTGACCCTCAGAGATCTCTGGGTAGTATTAGGTGATGCATTAGTTTGGGTAAAGTCACTTAACCCTGGCCAAGTAGGGAAATCCCTTTTCACCATGGAAACTGCCCTGCATCAGCTAAAGACATTTCCATTAAACACAAGTGCAAGCAGAGAATTTTTCCATTCTCTGCTTGACGTTTTCATGGAGTTAAGCACTAATACCTCAGAATACATCAACAGAAACGTACGACTGATAAATCACTTTCTTTCAAATAATGTCACAGATTATGGAGTGAAATTTGAAAGTGTCCTCACCCAGCTCAGAGAAACAATGTTATTGCTTCAAAATGTGTCACATGACCAAGATTTATTGTCCTGTGCCAATATTTTCCAAAACATTACTGAGTTTATTTTGGAAGATGGCTTTTTACATGTAAATACATCACAGAGGACATTACGTATTCTGGCTGTGCTAAATTCCACATTTTCCTCCGAGGACACGATTAGCAGCCTGAAGGGATGCATTGCCTGGGTAGACCTCATGAACCATCTGTACATGATGTATAATTCTGGTGTTGCACAAGGCTCTCCTCAGGGTAACTGGAGGAGTTTCGGAGATGTGGGAGACAAAATTAACTCTACATTGAACCTTGTTACTTGGATTCTAAATATAAGGGAATCTCCCTGCTCATGGAATAAGTCAGACATAAATTGTGTGAATATCATATTGAAAAATGTAACTGACTTTCTGAATGCAATGCTCACTGCAATCTTTGAAAAGGAAAAGGTACCCAAATTTGAGATCTTACTAACTCTTTTAAATGATTCCACAAACCAAGTAAGGATGATTATCAACAACTTGACAAGAGATTTTGACTTTATATCTCAGTCCAACTGGAAACGTTTTACTGAATTAATTCTAAGACCCGTAGAACTGTCAGATGACATACCTAGCCAGTTTACAGATCTTTGGCGGCATTTAGTAGCTCTGGGGAAGGAAATTCAGAAACTTATGAAAGAAATTTCCAGTAACATCCTAGAAAATGACTCCTCTTCTACGTCTGTAAAGTTTTTAAATATATTTGCTACCAGTCCAAAAGAAAAGGACATCAACAGCTTGGGCAATTCGTTTTATCAATTAGCCAGCTACCTTGCCTTCAACTTCTCTCATGACCTCCAAAATCCACCACAAATAATTCCTCATGAAATCATGAACGCTGTAGGTCTTGGTATCCAACTGATTAGAGATGTGTTCAACTCCCTGACGCCCTCAGTTCTTCATAAGATCCCACAAGATCTGGGTGACATTCAAGTTTTCAAGAAGGTAGCTTCTCTCCTGCGCACTCTCAAGAAGACGGACATAGACCTGCTGGTCGACCAACTTGAGCAAGTGAGTGAAAGCCTAACGGATTTCTTGAAGAATGTCAGTAGGTTAGGTACTCGCAGCCCGGGGGCCAACTTGCTTGTTGGCTTGGTGGAAAAATTTGTGGACAGCTCACGTGCTTGGAATGTCAATCATCTGCTTAAGTTCTCACGCTTGTTCCCTAAGGATGACGTCAATGCTGTGGTAGATACGTACTATGTGCTTCCTCATGCCGTGAGGCTTCTGCAGAGGGGAGTCGACAAAAACCTCACCGAAGTCCTCAAGGATGTCTACAACTTCACTCTCCTTCATGGCATAAGCATTTCCAGTGTCACCAAGGAAGACTTTGCTATTGTGATAAAGACTCTTTTGGACACAGTTGAATTAATATCAGAGAAACCGGAAATTCTTTCTGAGGCTTTAACCTGCCTTCCTGTGATTTGGTGCTGGAATCACACAGCTTCTGGGTTTCGGCAGAGCCCCAAGTTAGATGCCTGTAAATCCCATGAGCTCACATCATCTTCCTTTTATAGTAAAGTGACCAGTGTGCTCAACCACCTCCACCTCTCTCCCCCGGTCGGTTTGCAGTGTCCGGATGAAGGCTCGCAGGAGGAGATTTCTAGGAAGATGGTCTGTGTAATTCGTGAACTAGTAGACTGGAATTCCATTCTTCTAGAGCTCTCTGAGGTCTTCCATGTTAAAACATCGCTTGTGAAAACCATGCAAGAATTCTGGCATAAAGCATTGCCGTATGTCCCGTCTTCTGAAAATCAAAGCAATGACAGTATCTCCGAACTTTGTCCCAGTGGCCCCATAAAGCAAATTGCTTCGCAGATCATAGCACAATTAAAAAACGTTAACTTTACAAAAATTCAGTTAGATGAAAACTTTCTTGATAAACTAGCTAGTTTAAACAAGATCCTTAACATTAGCGAGGGCACAGAGGCATCTGTTCGAAATAAGGTTTCCTTAATTTTGGAAAAGATCATGAAATTGCCTTCTGGGGATCAGCAACCAGAAAATAGTACCCGTTCCCTAGATCCTCCATTCGTGACATTTCTAGATGCCAACCTGACGGGCAGTAGTTTAGAAGCATCATCAAGTTTTACTAAAAAAAGAGAAGTGGCTTACAACTCTTCTTACTTTGAGGACCTAAGGCTTGAGCTTGAACAAATCATGACAGATCTAAGCCACGACTTTCCTAACAGACCCCTGCTTTCTGAAATTATCAAAGAAATTCAGATGATTAATTCAGAGACTCTTCAAAACGTAACTTTGCAACTCACCCATTTTTTTGAAAGCCTGCCATTGAAGACATCAGAAATCACTGAAGATTTTCTGCCGGTCATAAAAAACTGGCTTCATAAAGGGGCAAACCAAGATGACTCTGAAATGATTCAAACATTATTTCTTTTTATGGCCAATGGGAGTTCACCTGATGATCTAGCTTTGTTGACCAAAGACATTGCTACCTTTTTGGGTTTACTCAAAATCATCTCTAGGGAAGGTAATTTTGATGTTGCCCATCTTACTCAACTGTTAAGCCAAGAGCAGCTAACTAATTTCTCCCTTGTTCCGCTCCTTTTTGAAAGTTTCTTAATTAACTCAATCAATACATTAGCCGGGAGTTCTCCAGAGGAAGCCTCAAATTCAAGTGATACTGACCTTCACATAATGAATTTCATCAAGCTCGCCTTGAACCAGACGCCGTCAGAAAATGACCAGAGAGTAATCCTGCCTCCAAGAAGCATGGTGGATTCCGTGGAACAGGTTTTGAAAACATTCTTCTCAGTTTTACTAGAGGAAAATTCTGAGGACAAAATATCTCCTCTGCTAAAGGCCTTCCACAAAGACATCGTTGCAGAGATGAGGTGAGTCTACTTTTTTCTTTTTAAGGGTTTCTTTTCTTTTCTTTTCTTTTCTTTTCTTTTCTTTTCTTTTCTTTTCTTTCTTTTCTTTTCTTTTTTCTTCTTTTCTTTTCTTTTCTTTTCTTTTCTTTTCTTTTCTTTTCTTTTCTTTTCTTTTCTTTTCTTTTCTTTTCTTTTCTTTTCTTTCTTCTTTTCTTTTGTTTCTTCTTTCTTCATGAGAAACAGAGAAAGAGGCAGAGACACAGGCAGAGGGAGAAGCAGGCTCCCTGCAGGGAGCCCGACGTGGGACTCGATCCCACGTCTCCAGGATCAGGCCTTGGGCCAAAGGCGGTGCTAATACGCTGAGCCACCCCGGTTGCCCCATTTTTTTTTTTTTAAGGTTTACTTATTGAGAGAGAGAAAGGGAGAGAGAATGCTGAGTGGGGGAGGGAGGGGGAGAGGGAGAGAGAATCTCAAGCAGACTCCTTTGCACGGAGTACGGAGTTAATAAGGGGCTCGATCTCACAGCCCTGAGATCACGATTTGAGCTGAAATGGATAGTTGGATGCTTAACCAACTGTGCCAGCCAGGCGCCCATCTACTTTTGTGTAGTAAATGAGGTTATTCTATGTTACAGTTGACTTTTATTTCCTGAAGCATATACATATCAATAACAGCACTTTTATACCTATCACCTTGGATGTTTTAATGGACATTTTATTAAAATATCAAAGCAAAATAATTTTGATGATTGTCATCTGAGTAGTAAGCACTTATGGAAACCTAGCCCCTGGCCATTAATCACTAATGCTTTCTTACATTTTTGGGTTCTGAAGATAGTTATAGAAGTTCTATTTTATGTGGAACTTAAGCATTAGTTTTTATATATGTGTATGCAGATACATGCTCATAATTAGAATAGATGTAGTAACTGTCTCATCACCAGTGAGGGGTTTAAATATTTTCATGCCAATTAATCTAAAATTCTCAAACTGAGGGCACCTGGGTGGCTCAGTTGGTAAAGCATCTGCCTTTGGCTCAGGTCATGATCCCAACGTCCTGGAATCGGGCCCCATGTCGGGCTCCCTGCTCCACGGGGAGCCTGCTTCTCCCTCTCCCTCTGCTCATGCTCTCTCTCTCTCTCAATAAAAAAAAAATCTTTAAAAAAACTTCTAAAACTGATAGTCACATTATTTTTTCATTCTATTTGAAGCTTGCCAGTGAAAAGGCTGGAGGGATACCCCAGCTCGTTCTGTGATGTCTGTGTCAGGCAGGGCACAACCACAGAAATAGAGGCAGAGCAAGGATTTATTTATTTATTTATTTATTTATTTATTTAATAATAAATTTATTTTTTATTGGTGTTCAATTTGCCAACATACAGAATAACACCCAGTCAGAGCAAGGATTTAATTCAAGGAAGGAGCTGGCTCCTGTCCTTTCTGGCCGCGAGCTAAGCAGGTGCAGAGTCGGAAGGCATGCTCACAGGCAGGTGGGATCCCAAGGGGGGCATCGTACTGCCCACAGGAAAAGGTTTTCGGGGGTGGTGATTGGGAAGAGCAGTTGCTGTTTGGGGTTGCTGGGTCAGGGAGGTTCTAGGCACGCTCCGAAGGCCCTCTAACTGATGGAGTCGGGTCCGCCCAGGACACTGTCTCACTAAGTCAGAGTTTATTCATCAGGGGTTTTAATCGCACCTGCAGAATCGCTTCCCAGCAGCACCTGGGTTAGTGTTGATGCTGCGGTAGGGCCACTGGCTTCCTGTCCTCCTCTACTCTTGTGAGGGAATCCACCTTCTCACCCTCTGGGAGTGACGTGTGGGAATGGGCTGTCCCCCCCCGCCCCGCCCCATTCGGTGTCTTTTGCAGTACAATACACCTACTGAGCGAGACGGTACATGGCCTTTGTACAGAAAAAGAAATCATCACTCTTGCTTCTGGGTCAGTGATCTTGTAGGCACAACTGAAATGTAGTAACGAAAATCCCACAATTTACCAAAATGTGAAATACCAGCTGCTGATTAGCATAGGGTTCTACACACCGTCATGGGTGATTTGGCCAGAAATGATAGTTATGTCTGTCCTTCTATGGCACTAAAACTCAATTCAGGAATAACCATTTCCTGCCACCACCAAATATTATCCAGTTCAGCTGTATTTTATCATATCCAAAAATAAAACCTCTTTATTTTGTTCATTTCCAAGTTTAGAGCAACCACTGCCCCTGTGCCTGGCGTCCCCAGAAGACTCTGTGTTATTCTGCTCTACCTCCGAAAGTATCGAACAGCGTCGCGCGCTCTCAAACCTGCAATCGGCTCGTAGAACCACGCAGACATTTTGTGCTTTTTAAGATTTTTTTTAATATTTATTTATTTATTTATGATAGACATAGAGGCAGAGACACAGGCAGAGGGAGAAGCAGGCTCCCTGCAGGGAGCCCAACGCGGGACTCGATCCCGGGTCCCCAGGATCATGCCCTGGGCTGCAGGCGGCGCTAAACCGCTGAGGCACCTGGGTTGCCCAAGGATGTTCCTTTCAAGGAATTTCAGGAAACTTCCTTGGGCAGTTGTGCTCTCCATCAGGGGATGTGACCCACAGTGTCAAAAAAAAAAAGAAAATAAAAAGAAAAAGAGAATAAACAGACCGACTTCATTAAATTCCTTTGCAAGTGGCTTTGCGGATGGTGTGGTTTATCCGCTCAGCTGTGTCGGATGCTGGGGACGCTTTTGGGTTTTGGAAAGGGTATTGGCTCATCTCTGAGTGGGGCAAGAGCCATTTGGGGTTCAAGAAAAACAAAAAAGAGGTAAATCTGAATTCCTGACCCTTTTCGTCAAGGAGCGTCTGGCCTCCCGGGCAGAGTCCGTGCTCGAAGAACGGGGGCCTCGTGTGTCCTCGGGGTCGGCCCTGCTGCGTGGGTGCCTGGAGCCCACGTGGGGCGGGTAGGACTTCGGTTCTCGCACCCGGCAGTGATGCGCGAGCACCGTGTGATGTCGCGGTCTGTTTTATCCCTCAGTGTGGCAGTGTGTCAGGTCTTCCAGCAGCCGCGGAAGCCCCTGGGAGCCGTCGAGACCCTGCAGAAGGCGACGGCGCTGGCTCTACGTGTGCTCATCATCATTGCAGGTGGGTGCGCGTGTGGCGAGGGTCGCTCGTCTCTTTGACCGTCCCCAGCCGGGGCGAGCAGCCCCGTCTCTGCCCCTGAGCTGGCCTCTCGGTCTCTGTCTTCGCTCGTGGTCCGTGCATCCTCGTCTCCGCAACCCGAGGGCTGGCCGGGGTCTGTGGCCTGGGGCCGAGGGCCGCTCTTCCAGGAGGAAGGCCTCCCTCCCTCTCTGTCTGCTGCAGCCACGCCGAGCAAGCTGTCGTGTGCGGTTGTCTTGCCCTTACTCCTGCGCCTCCATCCTTGGGGATCAGTGGTCCTTGAGAGCAGCAACCGTGTCTTCTCTCCCGTGTGCCGGGCGCGGAAGTCACATTCCACCCGTGTGTGCGGAGAGACCCCTATGCTGTCCCTGTCCTCTGTAGCCCCCCATGGCCACGTCCTCCCTCCCCGGGGAGCGGGATTTGCGGCTTCCTCAGCTCTGTCTCCGTGGCATCGGGCACGCGTCTGCACTCCCGCAAAACCCTGTGTTTATCTCGTAAGTGAGCTGATTCATCTGCGGAGATCCGGAGGCCAAGCCCACGGCTGCATTTTGTCGTGCAGTCGTCCTGATGCGGGTGGGGCACACGTGAACTGCCTGACAGGGTGACCGGGTTGGTAGACTTTGTGCAGTGCGTGCAGTGGGTCTGAGCCCAGGCCTGGACCCCCGCTGTTTGGGTGACGCCCCTGTGCACGCCCCTCGCCGCTCCCCCGCGGCACGTCCCGAGCAGGGCCGCACGGCCCTTGGTGCTGCTAGGCCTCAGCGTGCAGGGACCGGAACGGCGTCCCCTCGTCCGCAGTGTGGCCGCCCTGGCAAGCTGGTGGCCCGTTGTGATCACGCGAGTGCATCCAGGCGGAGGCCCCGCTGTCTCCAGCTGCATACCCGTGTCGATTTTTTTTTTTCCTTTTTTTAAAAGTGAATCTCTGTTTCCAATTAGAGATGTTGCAAACGCTGGCGATTCTGTTGTATATCAAGTGTTCACTATCTCGGGACACTTAGGCCGTGGGTGTTTTCAGTGCAAGGGAGCCTGCAAGGGTAAACGGCAAATTGCATCTTTTTCCTGCGTCCCGAATGCTCTGTTGACCTTGAACCCGGCCACCTGCAGACACGTAGTCATCCTGGTGCTTCTGAGAGTACCGGCCAGGGTCCGACGTAGTGGCCTTCAGTGGCCTGCAGGGAAGCCGGGCCATGTTCTGCGGCGCAGCTGTTAAGGGGGCGGACCTGCCACTGCATTGGCTGCACAGTCAGTTCTGAACGTGTGATTTCATTTCAAGGGAACTCCGGCACATCCTGGCCCGGCGTCCCTGTCACCTGCAGCAGGAGGGCAGGACCGGCTCGGCGGGTGAGGATCTGGGGTGGGCACCCGGGTCCCCGCTGCACATCACACACAAGGAAGAGCGCTCAGGCCATGACTTGCTGTGCAAAATACCGTAGTATTTTGCAAAATACACGTAGTTCGCATGTCCATCTGGTGTCACCACCAGAAAAGTCGTCATTTCTGGGCTCCAGATCGAATACTTGAAACCTCTGAGAACTGTCGCTGGAGGACGGGGCGTGTGGCCTGATGGGCTCCCAGAACCTGAGGGACTGGGCCTCTTTGACCTTCTGGTTTGCCAAATTGACAGATCGAGGCCTGGGGAGTGGGAGCGGGTTGCCAGGACCTGGGAGCGCAGCGGTCGGGGGCCGTCCCCAGCAGAGGAGGTTGGGAGTGGCCGGCGGGAGGGTCCCGAGGCCAGTGGGGCTGCAGAGCCAGAGTGGGGCATCCGACGCATCCAGGGCCAGGAGGAGCGCTGCAGCAGGTGGGGGGCCGGGGGGCCACGGGGTGGCAGGCGTGCCTGGGAGCGTGCAGGACAGCCCTGACGGCAGCCCGCAGTCGCCCCTGGCCTGACCCTGCCCGGCCGCCGGGCCCCGCGCCCACCCGTCCCGGCTGGTCAGTTCAGAGCAGGAAAACGTGGGTGGACCTGGACCCGGCCTAGAGCCGCGGCCAGTGGTGCTTCACCGGAGCACCCTACACCCTTGCAGGTTCGGGTAACGCGACTCCTGAACACGCCGTCGTGTCTCATTCAAAGCAGGGGATTCGTTTGTCCCAAAGGGAGACGCTGCCGTGTTCCGGGGGACGTTACTCAGGAGACACATTTTGCAGGTTTTACGGTCGGGAGATCTGTGCTCAAAATCCGGGAAATAGCGACATTAATGAGAAACTAAGCAAACGCGGCTCTCGGGTGGTCGTTTCGCACAGCACAGCTTTGGGTCCATCCCGCGCTGTGTGTCCTGTGGGCCCTTGAACGGAGCGGGGTACGGGCCCCTCGTGCAGCCAAGACCCACGTGTAACTCTGACCCATGCAGCTCAAGTCTGTGTTGCTCAAGGGTCACTGGGAGTTTAAAACTTTTTTTTTTTTTTTAATTATTTTGGAGAAACAATGTGATCATGTGAGAAGCACAACTGGACTTTCTGCAAAACCAGAAAAAAAGTATTTTAAAGTTTTCGCTGCTCCTGACAACACCTCTTACTTTGGGTGATGAGCAAGGTGCCACTGTTGAGCAGGCGCCCGTTGTGTGCAAAGGTGCGGCCGGGGCGAGCAGCGACGGGGGACGAGCCCCGAGCAAAGGCCCTACACGGTTGCCCAGGGCGTGCAGTTGCCCACTAGGGGCACTGAGGGGCAGGCTCGGTGCTGGGGGAGGCTGTGGGTTGTGCAGGGGCTGCAGGGGGAGCACGGGGAGTGAGCAGGGTCCTTGGGCCGCTCCCTGCGGTGCACGTGAGGCGGGCAAGTCCCGTGGACACTGTACGGGATGGCAGAGGTGGTGTCCAAGGCCCGGGCCCCGCTGTTTTCACGGAGCAGAGAGTCTCCCGGGACGGAACACGGGCTCCCGAGGAACATCCCTTGGGTGGCGGCTCCCGGGCTGGCCGCCTCGGGGACCCAGGGGGACAGCAGCCCTGGGGGGGCGGGGGCAGCAGGGGGGCCTTTGCTGAGCAGGAGCCTCGGGCCCTGGGGACGGGCCCGGGGGCTGCGCCGGAGTCTCTGAGTCGAGGGGCTTTGCGAGGTGCTCCGTGGAACCGTCGTGAGCAGTCGGCGTGGGGCCGAGCCGACCCGGGGCCACTGCTGGGTCGAGGCCCTGGTGCCGCCAGGCCGGTGCGCTCACCCCTGGGCCCTCGGCGCCGGCAAACGCGCGGGGGTCAGCGTCCTCTCCTGGGACGTTGAGCAGAGGTCCTTTCGGGTCATCTCGGGTGAGCGCGGGCCTGTCCGGGCTGCGGCGCCGGGGGCAGTGGGGCTCCAGCTCGGCTGCGCTGCCTCTGCACCTGCTCGTCGGGGCCCGGCCCTGAGCCCTGAACCGTCCCACTAACTCCTAGACAGGCTTGGAGGGTTTTGGTCACATCAGCGGTTAAAAAGCATTGGGAGGAAGAACATTCCAGAAAGTCACAAACTATCTTAAGCCCGTAGTATGTGCAAGGCTGTGGGGCTGGGAGGCATGGGTGCCCGGGGGGAGCTTTTACTGTTACCTTTAGTTTGCAATGTTTCTTTTTTTTTCTTTTTTTTTTTTAAAGATTTTATTTATTTATTCATGAGACACAGAGAGAGAGAGAGAGAGAAGCAGAGACACAGGCAGAGGGAGATGCAGGCTCCGTGCAGGGAGCCCGATGCGGAACTCGATTCCAGGACCCCGGGGTCACACCCTGGGCTGAAGGCAGACCCTCAACCCCGGGCGTCCCCGTTCAAATGTTTCTTCTAGGCTATTTGGGAGGAAGCGGGTGCACGGTATGTGCCGGGCGAATGGAGCCCTGGCCGTGAAGTTCGGTGAAGCGGTTCTGACCTCGGTAACGGCCAAGGGCGGCTTCCCAGGGGCAGGGCTCCGCACCGTGAGACGTCCTGCCATCACCTGCCGTGTCCCCTGAGCAGGGGCCCTGTGACCTGGGGCTGGGCCGCGAGGTTGGGGGTTCCTGGGGGCCTCGCACCAACCGACCGTGGGGATAACGCGCCCTCCAGCTGGGGCACCTTGGGAGTTGCAGAGGGTGCTGCCCACGGCCCCTCCAGGGCGGTCGGGGCGCCGAGACGGCCCCGGGCACACCCGCTGCACCGGGACCTGCCCAAAGGGCTGCGGAAGGGGGCCCGGCCGTGGGGGGAGCAGGTGCACCATTTCTGAACATTTACCCCCTAAAAATACCCAGACGTCTGCAACTCCAAAGCCACGGCTTCCCCTTTCCTACCCTGAATGTGTGTTTTGATGATCTCAGGATGTCGATGAATCTGTAACCCCGGGGACTGGATTGTTTGCAGGCGTTTCCGGGGGTTTCCGGATGTTTCCGGCTGACCTGTCTGTCCCTGTGTTTCCCCTGCAGATAACCCTTCCCTGACCAGGGACGTTCTGTGCGCTGCTCTGAGCTGCAAGCAAGACGGGATGCAGCGTCTCCTTGTCCCTGTCCTCCGGGCGGCCGCCTGGGGGCTGGACCACTACGAGGTTTGTCGTCCCCGCGGGTCCCTGGAGCTCGTTCAACCCGAACGGCTGGCCCCGGTGGGTCTGAGCTGAACTGTTAGCCCGCAGCCCTCGTCCCCGAGGTGTCGGCCAGGGTCCCCGGGGGCGGGCCCAGCGCTCCTGTGCCGGGTGTCGGGTCTCCGGAACCCCACACGCTGGCCCCTGAGCCTCAACAGCACAATTCCTAATTGCTGTAGTGTTTTTTTTGAATTTTACTTACTTATCGGAGTGAGAGAGGGGATGAGCAAGAGCAGGGGCAGAGGGAGGAGCAGGCTCTCCGCTGAGCAGGGCCCGGACGCGGGATTCGATCCCAGGGTCTGAGGTCGTGCCCGAGCCGGAGGCAGACGCTCCGCCGACCAGCGTGGCCATGTGGGCTCCTGACGTGGTCGCTGTCCTGCCCCCGTACGCAGCCGTCACCAGCGCTGTGGGGCCCGAATGCGGCCGTGCTGACGCTGTGTATACCATGGAGGTGGAGAAATTCTTCCGATAAGAGCTTTTTCCCCAGAGAGTCACTTCTTGAACGTTCCCCAGCCTGTTGTGGGCTCCGAGCAAGGGCAGCGGGGAGCCCGGGGAGCCGGCCGCCAGGTGGGACGGCTGCAGCCTCGTCTTGGTGACCCAGGTGGGGCCCAGGGAGCAGCGGGTGATGCGGCTGGGCCACCAGGTGGCCGACGCATTGGGACCGTCCGACTCTCCCTCCCTCCCGGGCCGAGGGGACCTCCGTCCCGTAATAACGTGGATCCACACGAAGAAGCCCTGAGAGATGCTTCGGGAGTGCCGCGCGGGGCTTGGGGCCACGGAGCAGGGTCCTCGCTCTCGGCCGCCCTGAAGCCCCAGCTCGTCCCTGGCTGGCGGCGGCCGAGCCGTCGGAGGGGAAGCTGGAGGCCCTGCCTCTGGGACGTGGGGCCTCGAGGGCGGGGTCTCGAGGGCGGGGCCAGGCCTGCAGGAGCGAGGCTCTTAGGAACCAAAATACCGTCCGGCTCGCTGGAAGGTGCCCCGGGCCCCGCGGCCGGCAGACGGCGTCTGGCAAACAGCCCGGGGGGCGCTGTCGGCACCGGCGTGGGGGTCCCCGGGAGGGAGCGCCCCGCAGAGCCGGTGGTCGGGACGGAGACCAGCTCTCGCCGGCTCCTTGCCGCCCTCAGCACGGAGCTCAGCGGAGACGGGACACAAAGTGCGCTGGACTGTGAAGCAGGGAGTCCAGACGTGGAGCTCGTGGACTTGGTCGGCCGGGGCCTCTGACTGTGTCCCCGGGTCCCGGCCGCGTTTACGCCCCGAGGGCTGCAGTGTCCCTGAGGAGCACGGGGTGCGCGTCCCTGTGCGGCTCCTGCGGGCTCAGACCTGCAGGCCCAGCCCGACCCGCCTGTGGCTGCGCCCACGGCTGCGAGGACGGCCTCCGGGGAGCGGAGTCCCCTCGCGGGGTGTGTGTCTCCGTGGTCTCCCCGGCCCCGCGAGTCACGGCCTCCTTTGCGAGGGAAGCTCCTGGTGGTTTCGAGAGAAAGCGTCAGAAGCCGCGTTTGGCAGGAACACTCTGTTACGTGTCGACGTACCTCGGACGCCTTCCTCCCGGGCCGGCCGCCCCGGGTGTGCTGAGCACCGGCAGAGCGCGAGGAGACGGGACGGGAGCCCCACGAGCACACGCTCTGACTGGACCTTCTGTTTCTCTAGGAAATACGGACGATGTGGTCCTCGCCCCTTCGGCTGAGCTGTGAGAGCCTGGGCCGGAACCTGTCCGCCTCCCTGCGGCGTCTCAGGGGCGGCCTGGAGCCCGCGGCCGGCCAGGGCTGTGAGTGCCCGTCGCCACTGCTCGCGGCTCAGCGGCTCGTGCCCACGTACGTACGGGCCGGGGCTGTCCTGGGTGACCTTTCCACATTCCTGGGAAGTCGCTTATGAGGCATCGTCGCCGCCGGGGCTCCGGGGACCCTGCTGGAGTCGGGGCGGCCGCGGGCGCCGGCACCCGGAGGGCATTGGGAGACACGGGCCGGGTGATTCCCCGGGGGCTCCCGCTCACCCCCGCTTCTGCTGCTCCGTGTCGCTCGCGTCAGCTCTGGCTTCCTGCCGTTGTAGGTTGGCCCACGGCTTCCAGAGGGCCTGGCGGGCTCGGCATCCCGGGCTGACCTTCCTGAGCAACGTCACGGCGGCCGAGGGTAAGGTGGCTCCTCCGGGTCCGCGTCGTCACAGAGGGTGGGCGCCCCCCCCGCAGACGTGGGCCATCGGCAGAGACCGTGTGGAGGGGAAGTCGCGCTACGGGACGGCGTGTTCGGGCTCAGGGGAGCCCGGGGACGTCCTGGCACCCCCGAGCGGGAGGGAGCTTCCGGTCCGCCGAGCCGACGGTTCTCAGCGCCCGTGATGCACCCACACGCCTGTGCGGGGCGTTCGGGAAACTCCCTACCTGATCCTCCACTTGGTAGGAAGAGCGGGATAAGGAATCGTGTGGAGAGGAGACGATGGTTTCCTGCAGGCGCTGGCCTCCGTGCCCGGGAGCAGGCCTCTCCGGGGCAGACCCCGCCGGGCGCGGGGCTCCAGGAGTGTGGTCGACGGTCGGGGAGCCGCACGGCCCGGGCGTGTGTTTTGGGGTGAACGGCCTCGCTCCTTGGAGGGAGGTCACGGCTCCGTCCAGCGTCACCCCGGGCTGGCGATCCTAGCCAGGCTGCGCCGGGGACCCTTGTAGTCACAGCGGCCCGGACGTTAATTATGACGGGATCTCCTCCCTTTGATGCCTTTTCAGACGTAAAAGTCAAAGATCTGATGCAGGACACCTCCAGGCTGACCGGCGAGCTCCGCTCCTCCGTCCACGTCTCCGACGACACTATCCACAGAATCCTAGAAGCCGGCGTCTCGGGTCCGCAGGTGTGGGCCGCCGTGCCTCTGCCCCCTCCCGGCCAGCCTGGCGCCGTGGGCTGCGTCCCCGGGCCTTGTCGTCGTCTGCAGGGCGGTCGGTGGCTGCGGGCGCGAAGGAAGGGGAGGGCGTCCTTGTCATGCCAGGACCTTGGCATCTCTAATGTCACGGCATTGTCTTTATGGGGCTGGAAAGGGTAACTCGGTGATGATGTTTACTCCCGCCGGTCCCAGCCCGCATGCACGGCACTCCGGGGGCCTGCCGGCTTACATGGGGATTGCAGAATTCTCAACACGCAAACCCGTGTGCCATCTGGGGGCGTGTGGAGGGAGGCTCATCGTTTAGCAGTCGGGCAGGGAGCTGTGTCCCGTCCCCACGGCGACGACGAGGCCAGTGCCCTCGGGCGGAGGGAGCACGAGCCGCCCGATGCCACCCGTCGTTTGTGTGCAGAGGCTGGAAGAGCTAGTCCGCGTCTCTGGGCTGCAGTCACCCGAGCCTGAGCTCGAGCTTTTCCGAGGGGCCTCTCAAGTGCTTGGGGTTGGCATTTGACTTTCTGCTCTGAGAACCTTCCAGAAGCCGTGACGACGGCTCTCAAGTGAAGGTGTTTATTGGCAGCCAGCGGGGCCCCGGTGACATTTAATCTCAGTTTGATTTTGGTTAAGCGGGGTCCCGGGCAAGCCCTCTAGGTACATTGGTTTTATTTATTTATTTATTTATTTATTTATTTATTTCAAATTATTTATTTATTATTTATTGTGCATCGGCTACAGGTGGGCGGTTGTGGGTTGGCGACGCCCCCGCGTCCCGTCTGTCGTGTTTCCGTAGTGCTTGCAGCGTCTCAGACTCTTTCACGATTGTTACGCACACCCGTGAGCCGTGGTTATGGTTCGCTGTGAGCGCAGGTGGTGGTTAGAGGTTCAGAGCAATAAAGTAGTTTTAATTTTTTATTTTAATTTTTAAAAAAAGATTATTTATTCATGAGAGACTCAGAGAGAGAGGCAGAGACCCAGGTAGAGGGAGATGCAGGCTTCATGTGGGGAGCCCGACGCGGGACTCGATCCCAGGACCCCGGGGTCACGCCCTGGGCCAAAGGCAGATGCTCAACCGCTGAGCCGCCCGGAAGTGCCAATAAAGTACTTTTTAATCCAGAAATACATGTTCAGCGACGTCCTGCTGTTGCACACTTAGTAGGCTGCAGCACGGACATGAGCCTTCGTCCCCGGGAAAGCAGAAGCTTCAGCTGACTCGCGTTACCGCGACTCTGGCTTTGGCGCAGCGCTCTGGGACGGAGCCTGCTGCCCCCCGACGCCCCGTCCTTCAGAATAACCTGCGTTAGGGCAGAGCGGGCAGAGCGGGCAGAGCCAGGAAACCGGAACCCAAGCGATGGCATCAGTCGTCTGTGGCGAGTCGCGCCGTCGTCCTCCCGGGAAGCTGCCGAGGCGGTTCCCGAACACCTGGTCCGCATGGGGTCAGACCCGAGGTGCAGCCAGGCGCTTGGTGGGGAAGCAGGGTTAGGGTCCCTGTGGCTCCCGCATGGGAGCAGAGGCCGGTGGCGCCCGGCAGCCAGCAGGTGTCACTGGCGCTCCATGCCGCAGGCCGTCCCGCCCGTCCCACCTGGCGCCCTTGCTGTCCAGACCCCGGGTGTCCAGACCCCAGGGCGGGGTGGTGGTGGGGGCAGGGGGGAGCCTTCCTGCGACTCCACTAGGCTTCGCTTGCTACGTGAATCCCCGGACCCGCCGGTGTCCCCAGGTCCTCGGGATGGCTCTGCGTCGGGGACCGGGCAGCGCTGGGGGGCCTGGTACTTTCTGGGCCGCCCGGCTCCCGGCAGCGCCGTGGCTGTGACCTCCACGTCCTCTTCCCTGGGCTCGTCGGTCCTGCCCCGAGCCAGGGTGCGGATGTGTCACATCAGGTTCATAGGTGGCCACAGGGAATGTGTGTCAGGAGCAGGAGGGCCCTGGACAGACCCAGACAGACGGCAGCAGCCCTCATTCATTCATTCATTCATTCATTCACTGGAAACCTCCCTTTCCGCCAGGCGCCCTTCCTGAAGCGCTAAGGGTTTGAGGTGGGGGGCAGAGGGCAGGCGGGGGCGGCTCAGCAGGGAGAGCGGGTGCGGGCCCAGCGCCCTCGGCCTCCCCTGGAGCCTCTGTCCCTCCTGCGGGTCCTTGTGCGGGTGGCGCGTCGTCACCAGCGCAGTGAGGCCGAGCTGGCCATCTGCGCCCGGTTGGGAGGCTGCCGACTGGCACCACGTGTTCGGTCAAACACCAGCGTCACTGCTGTTGTGAACGTGTTCCCGAGGGCAGATGAACGTCTACGTCCAAGGTCGGTGCGCCAAGACCACCATGCGGGTGGGCCTTGTCCAATCAGTTGACGGCTGTAAGGGGAAAGCCTTTGACCCCAGGAGAGGAGTCTGCCCCCGGCTCCCGTGGCCCCCGCCCCGCCCACCCCACGGGTCTGGGGCTCACACCGCTGGGCACCTGGGCCGAGTCCTTAAAACACCCCCACACACAGATACCCGGTGTCTCCCGTTCCTTCCTGACTTCCCTGGGCTCCTTAGGTGTCACAGGAAGGCCCCTGATAAGTCAATGGCGGCGTCTCTTGCCAGGGGTCTTCTTGGCCCCAGCGGGTCGCCCGATCCTGTGCGTCCCGGCGCCCACACCACCGGGAAATCCTTCCGTGAGACTCTGCCCCGTGCCTGTCCCGCTGCGCAGGCCGCTAGTGGACGGCCACCCCCGCGCAGGGACATGGCAGATGCGCTCCCTGTGGTGGGTCCAGGGGTCCACGGGTCCACAGGGTCCACAGGTCCATGGAATCTGTGGGCTCCAGGGGTTCATGGGTTCATGGGTCTACAGGTCCAGGGGTCTGGGGGGGTGTCAAAGGGTCCATGGGTCTGCAGGTCCAAGGATCCGAGGGGTCCAGGGGCCCACGGGGTCCAGGGTGGGCCAGCAGCGGTGCTGGGCAGCCCGGGTCCCTCCCGAGCAGTGGGCTATTTGTTTTAAAAACCGTGACCAGGCAGCCCCGGGGGCACAGCGGTTTAGCGCCGCCTGCAGCTCAGGGCGTGACCCCAGGGTCCTGGGATCGAGTCCCACGTCGGGCTCCCTGCATGGAGCCTGCGTCTCCCTCTGCCTGTGTCTTTGCCTCTCTCTGTCTGTCTGTGTCTCTATAACTAAATAAATAAAATCTAAGAAAATAAAAAAAAAAAAACAAGCAAAAACCGTGACCACCTGCGAGCTGGTCTCTCCTGATAGATGGGGGAGGAAAGGAGGCGGAGGTCGGAGGCGGAGGCCTCACGGGGCAGGGTCAGCGGCTGGGCGGGGCCGCAGTGCAGGGGGGAGGCCGGAGGGTCACACGGGGCGTCTGTGCACGTGGCGGGAACGTCCCCACTCAGACCGTGAGGACCCAACAGAGGTCGGGGCTCCATGTATCTGTGGGTAAATCCTCAGGCCTTGGGGGAGGGGGGCGAGCGCAGAGGCTCCCCGCCGGAGCGGCCGGGTGCTGGGGGGTGGGGGTGGGGGTCCTCCTGGTGGGGGTTGTGTGCCGGGGAGGGGTCGGGGCTCCTCGCTGGGGGCTCTGGGCCGGCTGCGCCCCCTAACCTCCTGCTCCGACAGGTGCTCCCCGGTGCCCTGGCGCTGGCTCTGTCTGGGAGGTGCGACGCCGACGTCCTGCGCCCGCTGCTGGCGTTTCCCGAGGACCCCACGTCCGCGCGGGCGGCCAGGGAGCTGTGTGGCCTGCCCGGGCCCCAGGCCTACGCGCTGGCCGTGTCCCTGACTCAGAACCTGGACCTGCGGAGGCTCATTTACAAAGTAAGGGGGTGACTGCTGGGGGGGCCTGGCTCGGTGCATGGCGCCCCTCGGCGCTGGCCTGTCCCTGGCGGGGGCGGCAGGTGCGGGTCCCCAGCTGACCTCCGGGTCTCGTGCTTGCTGGCTCTGGGGTGGGGCCCGGGATGTGGGGCACTCAGGTCGCCGTCCGGGCCCCCCCAACCCCCGGCCCTGGAGTCGGGCCCCTTGGGACACTTGGCACCACACGGTGACAGTTGGTGTGGTCAGTGTGAGGAACAGCCCCACCTAAACCCCGGGGCCGGGTTCCCGCCCCTTTAAGGGCCCTTCCGAGGGCACCACTGGGGCAGCGGATTCCTGTGGCCGGGCCAGCATCCTGGCCGAGGCGGGAGCCGCTCCCACCGTCCGTGGCCCTGGTGCCCAGGAACCAGCTCACACCTGCCCCCACACTCCTGCTTGCAGTGGGGCGAGGGGAGGGGGCTCTGAGACATCCCAGGACAGTGTGTGGGACGGGGATGACAGTGGGCAGGGAGCACGGCCGACCCGGGGCGCCCTCACCCTGCACTGACCCCCCACCCCCCATGGGCAGGGAGCACGGCCGACCCGGGGCGCCCTCACCCTGCACTGACCCCCCCACCCCCCCTGGGGAGGGAGCACGGCCGACCCGGGGCGCCCTCACCCTGCACTGACCCCCCACCCCCCATGGGCAGGGAGCACGGCCGACCCAGGGCGCCCTCACCCCCCACCGACTGCTCTCTGGGCTCCACCTCTCTTGTCCTCTGTCCCCACTGAGTCTGGGAGTCGCCCCCACCCGTAGGGACGGGCCTGGGTCCTCGAGTCCCCCAGGGGTGGTTTGCTGACACCTGGGCTGCCCAGAGATGCCGCAGGTGTGTCAGGGCGGCGAGGGGGCTCTGGGCACCCGGCCCGGAGGACAGCTGTGGAGTCCGGAGCTGGGGGCTTCGATCCCAACCCCATCTCCTCTGTGGTCTCCCTCCTGTGGGTCCGTGAGGGTCACACACGCACACGTTCTGAGATCAAATGCTAATTAACGTCAGGTCGCGTGCACGTAAAATCTGTAAGCAGGAGGGAAGCTCCCTGAGGGTCCCCCCTGTGCAAGGCCGCCCTGCCCAGGAGGCTGGATGGACACCTGCCACTGACGTGCGCGTGGTTTGGTCCCACATTCGTTGCACCCCAAGTCTGCCGCGGCCCCGACGCCAGTGTCTCGGGGCGCTCAGGTGCTTGCAGGGGCCCCCGACTTGAGATCGGTGCTTCCAGACGGGAACTCTGAGGAGCGAGCGGCCGAGACGAGGTGTGGGTTGGGGCCAGGCTCCCAGGCAGAAGGAGGAGGGCGCCGCTGACCGCGCTGTCCTGGGCCGGAGCCTCGGGTGTCTGGCTGTCGGAAGCCGAGGGCACCCGGTTCTGCGGGAGGGGAGGTGGGGGGGAACCCGTGGAACGCGGGGCCCCGCACACCCGCTCGCTGCCCGAACCCCCCGCTCCCCGACACCGGGGCAGGACCCATGAGGCCACCAGTGCTGTGGCCCATCTGTCGTCCCCGGCACACGGGTGCCCGGACGCCTCCCCTGCAGGCCGCTGCGACGACGGCCGGTAGACATGGGCACCCGCCTGCCGGCGAGCCTGGGCTGAGCCCGGCCGGGGGGGTGGGGGGGTGGAGGAGCAGTGGCCTCTGGCCCGCAGGTCAGCGCGCAGCCACCTCGGCCGAGTTGCAGGTGCAGACGCTGATGAGCAGGAGCGGGCGGCGGTGACAGGGCCTCGGCCTGGGTCCCAAAGCCCGAAAAATTCAGTGTGCAAATGATGTGGGCGGAGGAGACCCCCGCGGTTCCCTCCTTCCCGTGGAAAGAGGCTGCGGCTCCTCATTCATCCATTTACCCAACAAACCCCGCGTCGCGGCGCTGCTCCCCGAGGCCGGCAGCTCCTACGGCACGTGTCCCCGCCCCCCGGGACCTGGACAGCGCAGAGGGCCGGGTCGGTGGTGGCGCGGAGGCTTCCAGGGGCGCTGCTGTCCCTAGGGCCAGGGGACCCCGACATGAGGCTCCTGGGCGTGCTCGCGCCTCCTCATCCACGAAGCGGGCGGCCACGTGGCCAGATGAGGACCGAACCGCGTGGTTCTAGCGGTCCGTGGAGGCGGTTCCCCCGTAAGGACGGCCGCCTCTGCACCCTCCTAAATGTCCGCGGTTTAGGCGCCTCCAAGGTTAAGAGAAATATGTTGAAAACAGTTTGAATTTCTCACAAGAGTCCGCATCCAGGCCCGGCGTGCGCTGGGATGTGCGGGTGCAGCCGAGCACGCGCCAGGGAGCCAAGCCAGGTGTGGCATGAGGAGGACCTTTCTACGGCAGAGCGAAGTCCTCTCCCTCGTTCGGAGAGAATGAGGTCACGTAGCCGGGCCGCCCGTGCTCCTGCAAGCTCCGGACCCTCCAAAGTGCCACGTCGGTTATCTGGTGTCGTGTTTTCTGCTTTGAGGTTCTGATGCCGTTGGAAGTCCGCCGTGCGCTCGGCGCTCTGTTGGACGTGGTCTCCAGGCTCAGCCAGCTGCTCCCCAAAGCAGGCCACGTCCTGGAACAGCTCCCCGAGTTCCTCCGCACGTATAAAGTCACCACCTTGCTGGACGTGCCCGACTTTGACCAGGTGGGTGTGTGTTTGGGGCGCCCGGGGCATTACTCCGATTTGCTGCGTCTTTGCATTTGTTTATCTCTTTCTTCCAACATCTAAAGTCCGCGTGCGGCAACATACGGGGCGGGAGGGCCTTCTGTGGCCCCGTGGGGCCGGGCATCCCCCGGGGGCTTCGCTGAGCCGCGGCCACCCACGGGTGCTCACGCATCATCCGTGAAGTCGGGAGTCACCGCACTGACTCCGCACGAGCAAGATTCCGAGGGCCCGTTTATCTCAATTCTGGGGGTGAAGTGCTTTCAAAAACCTTGGGGCGTCTATTTACATATAAATAATTGGTTCACAAATTGCAGGTCGTTTGCGGCCAAAGCAAACAGAGACTTGAATGCGGTCAGTGGCGTGACGCGAGCCCTTGCTGGCCGCCGTCCGCCGGGGCGGGTGCGTGCGGGGAGCGGATGCGCAGGACGGTGCCGGCCCGGGCGGGACAGGCCTGTGCTCACCGCCGTCACGTCCCGCGGTGACGGGGCAGGAGACAGCCCAGGAGACCGCTGGGTAGTCGGAGGGAGTGTTCACCCCTCGCGGGACGGTCGGGGATGCGCTGGGCACCTGCGTGCGAGCGGCTGTGACCTCGCAGCGGTTCACAGGGCAGAGGCCCCACCGCGTGACAGGCCGTGCGTGCCGAGGTCGGAGCAGCCTGTGAGCCCCTGGTGCGTCCTGCTTCCCCTCGGAGGTCAGAGCCCCTTGTTCACACCCCTCTGTCTTCCTCCCGCTCTCAGGCTCCGCAGCAGGGTCGGGGCGGGAGCGCAGCCTTCGGTTCTTTCCAGTTCGTGGTGAAGCAGGTTTGCCAGGAGCCAGCGTCGCTCTTCAGCGGCTCCAACTCCTTCATGAACCTGCCTCGAGTTACCGAGCTCCTGGGCGGGGACAAGGAGAAGTTCAACATTCCCGAAGACGCAAGTAAGACGGCGGTCGTTGCGTCCGATCCGGTTACTTAGGGTCTCAGCCCTTAGCACTGCTCTGTGCTGAATGTTCTGGGGGAAGGTGGGGGCTCACCGGCCAAGAGTGGCCTTGCAGACGAGATCGCGTGTGCGTGTGCGGGGGTGGGGGACGCTGAGCCGTCCACACCCAGGCCCCCAGCACGTTCCAGGCCTTCCTACCTAGAACGTGTCCCCGCGACGTGGGGCAGGAGGCCACCTACGCATCCACCGCCCTTGACCCTGAGCTCCACAGATTTGGGGGAAGCCACATGCATTTCCCCAGTTGCAGGACATAGTGGGTTTGCAGGGGAGCCCAGGCCCCTCCCCGGTGCAGGGGAGCCGGGGTCCCAGACGCACTGGGGCCTCAGGAGTGTCCAACTCTGGGGCTTCTGGTCTTTTTATTTTTTTATTTTTCATTTTTTATAAATTTTTATTTATTTATGATAGTCACACACAGAGAGAGAGAGGCAGAGACACAGGCAGAAGGAGAGGCAGGCTCCATGCCCCGGGAACCTGACGTGGGATTCGATCCTGGGTCTCCAGGATCGCGCCCTGGGCCAAAGGCAGGCACCACACCAAACCGCTGCGCCACCCAGGGATCCCAGCTTCCCGTCTTTTTAATAGTGGTTTTTATTGCATTGCTCAGCCAGGGAAATCTTCTTTTTGATAAACTCCAAGTCAGCTGGTTAGGACCTTCCTTATACCTCCAGGATTCCTTTACGTCGCCTGTGGAGCCCTCCCGGGCCCGGTGTCCACCGTATACCCATGAGCTCTGTCCCAGGTCAAGGTGCGCCGTCCAGCGGGGGCCGTGTTAGCATTCTGGCCACCACCTGCCCCCGTATATGAGATGCTCCCCATCAGCTATCAATTATGCATTATAGGTTTATATCGCTTTACTTAACGTACGAAATAGATGTTTGAATTGATGCTTCCATACAGCGAGCCTGGGATGGAGAGAGTGTCGGTGGGACTGGGAAGAGGAGGAGAGTGGTGGTTTGTGGAACTGGAGGTGTAGGGTGGGGAGCCCCATGGCAGCTACTTCACAGACAGTGTGCACCAGTGTGCTCACCAGCTAATGGACCATTGGGACACCCGCCAAATATAACATGATTTGGTAGCAGAAACACGTTAATGTTATTAATATTTAATAATTTGTTGTCTACCTCTCAATTCTCATTTCTTCTTTTTTTTTTCTTGCGTTTGGGTTTCCTGAGGATTTTTACTTGCTTATCAAATCTAATCATCCAGCCATTCCTCTACCCATCCATTAATCCATCTGTCTACCCTTCCATCATCCATCCATCCACTCATGTATCCATCCATCTATCCACCCACCCTACCATCCATCCATTCTTCTGTTCACTTACCCATTGTCCATCTATTCTTCTATCCATCCATCTACCTCCCCATCCATCCGCCACCATCCATCCATCCATCCACCGATCCACTGATCCATCCATCCCCCACCTCTCCATCCATCCATCCATCCACCTCCCCCTCCATCCATCCATCCATCCATCCACCTCCCCATCCATCCATCCATTCACCTCCCCATCCATCCACCTCTCCATCCATCCATCCATCCATCCATCCATCCATCCATCCATCCACTGATCCATCCATCCATCCATCCAACCATCCATCCATCCATCCATCCATCTATCCATCCATCTATCCACCTCCCCATCCATCCATCCATCCACCCACCTCCCCATCCATTTCTCCATCCATCCATCCATCCATCCATCCATCCATCTCCCTATCCATCCATCCATCCATCCACCTCCCCACCCATCCATCCATCCATCTATCCACCTCCCCATCCATCCATCCATCCACCCACCCACCTCCCCATCTATCCATCATCCATCCATCCATCCATCCATCCACCCATCTACCCATCCATCCATTTATCCATCCACTCAGCCATTCATCCATCCAGTCATTCAGCTACCATGGAGGACCAGTCTTTCTTGTTTTTTTCATACATTGTAATTCAAATGACTGTCACATTAACCATGGACAATATTAGTACCCTCCTTTTCTACATGACATACTAGAAGCTCAGAGAAGGCTAAGTGACTTACCTAAGGTCACTCAGCTCTCAAGTGACCGATGTCAGGAGTCTTGGTTTCAGATTTCTTGTTCTGTACATCTATATGTTTATGTCTTTTCTGAAATGGAAATCATTACTGTTTCAATTATGCTGATAATTTAAACTGTGACTTTTAAAAAAAATTAGTAAGATCAGCTTTTAGACATGATGGTTTAAAATTCATTGTGTAGTTATGTTCTTAATTTATATCTCAGGAGATTCTATCAATTTTATTGCAGTTGATTAAAAATTCAACAATTGTTGAATAAAAAGAGCTGGTCTTTTTCCTTTTCAAATGGAGAATTTGGGAAGATGAAATTAACAGTGGGAATAATCACGAAGCACTATTCATATCTTGGACGTCAGGAATCCTGATATCAAAGCTAATTCATCGTAAATATAAATACTCCGCTTCAGGGGTAAAAGCCCCAGTTCTGCTGAAGTATTATTCACCACTAGCTTAACACCTTATAATATTTCGGGGTATCTGGGAGGCTCAGTCAGTTGAGTGTCCGACTTTTCATCTCAGCTCAGGTCCTGATCTCAGGGTCGTGAGTTCGAGGCCCGCGTTGGGCTCCACACTGAGCATGGAGGCTACGTAAAAATCAAAACATGCACAGACCTCATAATATTTGGTTACCAACCCTTATGCTGGTGGAGGATCTACCTCCAATAGGTACCTATTGGGTTAGACAGGTCAGTCGAGTAAACCTTCAGTTAAAACCAATCAGTACACAGCAACGTGGAAGCCATCTTGAGGGAGAAAGTGTCAGAGTGGAAATAAGGCAATTTATATCACAAGCAGTAAGGTCAACACTGCTTCGTAGGTGCAGGGAAGAAAATTCAGGAGCGATGTATAAAGCTAATTTCATAGGAAAAACCCGATTCTGTTCTCAATGCTGTAAGTGTTGACAGTTTTCTAGATTAAAGTTCAGGTACATTTCTGCTACTATTTGCGGGTGTCTTTGTCATTAGTGCTCATATTGCTGAGTGTGTGAAGGTCACGCTATCCTCTCTTTGCAATGACCGAAATGACCACGGTATCTTGAAATTTCTTATGAGATGGGAGCCCCTAAAGCCAGCCACAGGAAAGATTATTCTCATATTTACTGCCCAAATTCAGAATCGTGGCATGAAAAACATATTTCAGTGTGTTTCACCCGTTGTAAAATGCGACGCTGTATGGATATGCAAGGGAGCGTCGCTCTTAGTCTGGGCATCCCGTATCCTGACTCTTATTTTTATTTTTTTTTCTAATTACCACAGCACCGTTTTGCTTGAACCTCTATCAGGAAATTCTACAGTCTCCAAATGGTGCTTTGGTGTGGTCCTTCCTCAAGCCTATATTACACGGGAAAATACTGTACACACCAAATACTCCAGAGATTAACAAGGTCATCCAGAAGGTAAGTCTGGGGGCTCTGGGGTGGCTCAGGTGGTTGAGCACACGACTCTTGATTTTGGCTCAGGTCGCGGTCTCAGGGTCATGGGATGGAGCCCTGCGTCGGGCTCTGCGCTCAGCCGGGAGTCTGCTGAAGGATTCTCTCTCTCTCTCTCTTTTAGTAAATAAATAAGTCTTAAAAAAAAAAAAAAAAAGGTAAGTCTGAATGACCAAGGATCTTACTGATCGTACCCACAATGCCGGGAAGCGGTCTTCAAAGGCTCGTAACGATGCACGTGTGTTCGTGTGCAGATCGCGGCTCTTGGTGGCCTTTGCCTGCTCCTGCTGTTCCGTGGGGCGGGTCCCGGTCCTAGAGGACACTTGGTGGCAGGGGGTATTGTGTGGAGCAGCCTCTGCCGTGAGGACGATTACACAGAAGCCCGGTCCCCGTGGGTCCAGGAGAACGTGGAGGATGAGGGCTGGTCTCTGACTCGACGCATCTGGAGGTTAAGGATGCGTCAGAGCCGATGTGTTTGTAGTCAACGTTTCCAGGTTGATAGTGAGGCTTTGTCAGCTTCACTCCAGGGAGGAGGCGATATCAGCTTCCCGGGAACGGCCCTGGGGTCACATGGTTCTGCTGGTCCTTCCTTCCAGGCCTTACGTGGTGCCCACACCCAGGCACTGCAGGACGGGTGATTATTCATACTTGCATGTCCTTGTCTTTTTGAGCAGATTGTGCTATAATCTGTGTTTTGTTTCCAAGTCGGGTGGCAGCTTGTAAGGAAGCTCGCAAGCACCTTTCAAGGCTGTCAGGGGGGATGGACATGCAGTCGGGGGGACCCTGGGTTCTCCTGAGGACACGCTTGTAAGCGTCAAGTGGTCCTGACTGGAAAAGGAAAAAGGTAGCGCTGGCGTGTGGTCGCGCGAGCTGTTGCATTAGTTTTGTTTTGCTCCAAGCGGCTCTTGCATGACCCCAGGTTGTGACTCAGCTCGGGAGCTGCATGCAGCTCCCTGCCTTCTGCATGTCGTCGGTGACTTCGGTCTTTGTCTTGAAAATGTTACTTTGGAGGGATAGTTACTGAATCTGGGTCTAGAGAGCCACCAGGAGCTCGTCCTCCCAGAGCTACGCTCGTAACAGGCCTGGGCACACACTGGAGCCCCCGGACGCCCTTCCTCGTTAAGCTTTCAGGGGTTCTGGGTGTTCCGGAGATTTCATAGAACGTGACCGTATCACAGCTCCCTTGTAAATTCCAACTTTTAAAACTAAGGGGGTGCCCGGCTGGCTCGGTTGAAAAGGGCATCCGACCCTTGATCTCGGGGTCCGGAGTTCAAGTCCCACGTCCGGCATCGAGATTTCTTAAATCGAAGGGGAAATGTTTTCAGTGTTCTGTGGTTCAAAGAAGCCACTGTCTTGCAAATAAGAGTGAATTAAATGATGGGGCGCCGGGTGGCTCAGTGGGTGAGCGTCTGTCTTCGGCTCAGGTCG
Source organism: Urocyon cinereoargenteus (assembly GCA_032313775.1). Lineage (NCBI taxonomy): Eukaryota > Metazoa > Chordata > Mammalia > Carnivora > Canidae > Urocyon > Urocyon cinereoargenteus. Next base: position 47,054,702 of record JAVLSZ010000009.1, read on the forward strand.
TGATCCCGGGGTCCTGGGATTGAGTCCCACGTCGGGCTCCCTGCTCAGTGGGGCTTCTGTGTCTCCCTCTCCATCTGCTGTGCCCCCCCCGACTTGTACGCTCTCTCTCTGCCAATAAATACATAAAATCTTAAAAAAAAGGGGAATATTAAGCCCCGGGTTTCTTGTTTTGCTATGTGCTAACCCTCGTGTCGTGTGTGGTGGCTGCTTTAAGACACTTGCCAGTCATTTGACGTCCAAAGGATCTCAATACGGCATCAGGTCCTTGCTTCCCTCGTTTTCAGCTTGTGATTTCCTGGCTCTTTGTGGGGAGGGTGGTTCGAGGTGCACCGTGGGCGCCCTGGCTTAGGGACACAGCCCTCCTCCCTGGGGTTCTGGGGCTGGGGTCGCCCGGATGGCATTCTGTGGCTTAAACACGGTCCGATGGGCATGTCCTAGGGATTTTCCGTATTTGGTAGCTTTGTTTCTTAATACTATTAAATTCAACTGTTAGTTTTAATTTTTAGACCATTTTTTTCTATCAAGTATCAATGATTATTATTTTAAAAGAATCATCTCTGATTATTCTGAGTATCTGAATTCATACAATATTAATATTTCAATGCCCCCTGCTATTTTAGTTTGTATTAGATCATTCAAAATTAGAATGAGCGGAGATTTGTAGATCTTGCTGTGTATTTAGGAAAGCAGCCCATGTACTTATTGGTTTTCTTTTTATCCAAGTCAGTTGTTTTTTTTGTTGTTGTTATTTTAAGTCTTAAAAAAAAATCTATTTCAGTAATGTCTACACCCAATGTTGGACTCAAACTCACAACCTCGGGCCTGAGCCACCCAGATGTCCTTGAAGTCATTTAAAAAAAAGTAAAAAAAATAAAATAAATAAATGTTATTTATTCACGAGAGACACAGAGAGAGGCAGAGACATAGGCAGAGGGAGCAGCAGGCTCCATACGGGGAGCCCAACGCGGGACTTGATCCCGGGACCCCGGGGTCACGCCCTGGGCAAAGGCAGACGCTCCACCCCTGAGCCTCCCCTGAGCCCCCCAGGCGCCCCTCTGTTTGTGGATTTAAGATCCTTTAACGGTTCCCCTTTGGTTGCCTCAGTCCCAGCTCCCAGTCCCCGCAGAGGTGCGCACCGTAGGGATGCTGCCTTTGGGTTTCACGGAGCCAAGGCGTGGATGTTAGCCGAGCGCGTATTTTTAGGAGGACGTGTGGGCGCACAGCACTGCTTGTAGCCGCCGTGTGCTGGGGACCTTGCTGCTCCCGGGGGCTCAGCCCTAGGGGACGGTGGGAGGCAGCCGATGGTCTGGGGACTCGCCTCGGAGGCTGGGACACGGGCGGGTCGCCCGGCCCTGGGGACGTTCACGGCTGTGGGCGGCAGTGGCGGATCGTGGCCCCGCTGGCTGGTGCAGCCGCAGCTGTCTCCCCGCGTCCCCGTACAGCCCCGAAGCCCCCCCTCGCCGCCCCCCGGGGCCGTAGGCCTGGAGTCACACCCACCAACGCTTGGTTTTGCAGGCAAATCACACCTTCCACTTCGTGGACAAGCTCACGACCTTGGCAGAAACACTGTTGAAGATTTCCAGCATCTTTCAGAGCGGTGGAAGCGGCCAGATGCTTAGCCAGCTGCAGGTGAGGGGGGGCGCACCCGCGGGGGAGGATGAGCCGGGAAGCAAGCGCTGCCCATCGGGGGCCCCTCGGCTGTTGGTGGGCAGGGGCGGCGACCCGGCGTGGAGCACGTGGGGCCGGTGAGGGGAGCCAGGGCTTGCTCCGCGCCACGGGCTGCTGTCGCGAGCACGACGGATGGTCTACCAGTGGCTGCTCATTCTTCAAGTGGCATAAGCAGGGGCACGATTGTGTCCTCGTGTCTTCTGAGGGGTGCGTGGGCTTGTCCCCCGGGGTCTGTTAAGGGCTGGGCTTTGGCTCCCTGACCTCGTGGGCCAACACCCTAATGTGCCCCTGACTTGGGGCGCGGGGCTTACGCTGGCCTCCCCGGCGCCCGACGGCCGTGGACTCAGGACTCATGCAAGCAGGCCACGGAATAGCCGGGCCGAGCGTGTGCCCGTCCGCCCCCTGGGGCCTGCCAGTGGGCACCATGCCCGTGTGTGCTCGTCTGGCCTGATTCTTGTGCTCCCAACGTGCTCCCGACAGGCAGGTGAAGGCCGGCCCGACGGGCTCTCATTCCCGGTCTGGCCGCGCAGCGCTGTGTGGTCTGGGACTGGTCCTCCCCCCACCCCCTCTCAGGCCGGGACTCTGGCCGCGCCACGAGCCAACAGCCAGTCGCCAGCTGTAAAGCAGTTGGACTGGGCCTCGGAGACGCTGCTGGGCACGCGGGGGAGGCTGCGGTGTCCGGGTCCTCCTGCGGGTGGATGCTGCGACCGGGCTCAGTGACGTGACGCGCCGTGCGGGCAGTGGGCGAGGGAGCAGGGCCGTGCGGACCAGCGAGCCCTGGGTGCGGCAGGGGAGGCCGGGCGGGGGGAGCGGGGCCGCAGCCCTGCCGTATGTGACGTGCTGTCCCTTTGCCCCCTGGCACGGCCGGGGCTGCCGGCACCCAGGCCGACCCAGGGCGTTCCAGGCCCCCGGGCCCGTCCTGGAGCGGAGGGCCGGCGTTGCTGGTTCTCGGAGCGGCCCCCACGGTGCGAGCGAGACCTTGGGTAGAGCAGGTGTTTCCCCGTTCGAGGAAAGGCGGCGGTCTCTACGCCAGGCTTCTCTCTTTAGGAAGCCCTGAGGAACAAGTTCGTCCGCAGCTTTGTGGAGAGCCAGCTGCACGTTGACCTAGACGCGCTGAGCGGGAAGCTCCAGACGTACGGTGAGTTTGCGGGTGCGGGTGCAGGTGGGTGGGGGGCCGGCGCCTGCCTCGCCGTTTCCGAGTGATGTTGGCTGCGCTCCTCCTCTCGGGCTTCTGGAGGCTCTTCCGCAAGGCTGGGTACGCCCCGAGGTGGCTCGTACCCGGGGTTTTCTGATTTATCATCGAGTCAGGGCTTGCGCGGCGAGGGACTGGCCAAAACGGCAGCTTCTGACGTGAGGGCAGGAGTCACGGAGCCTGCACGTAAGCTCCGGAGCAAGTGAGCGGCCCTGAGTTTACAGTCGATTGAAAGCTGCTACGTCGGCTTGCAGATTCGTAGCTTGGGTTAGAAAGCTCTGGGAGCCCACCACGCTCATGCCGCGCGTCCGTAGTGAAGGCACGGACTCATCTAGACGTCGGGCAACCGCGTACTGAGCCCACAGGACAGTCGGGGTCTGGGCCGGGACCTGGAGACCCACCGGCCGTCCAGCAGGGCGCACATGGCCCCGAGGGGGCTGCATGGGGGCCGCGTGGGGGCGAAGGCGCCCTGGCAGGATCGAGGCTTGTGAGGTGCCCCCAGGCCTGTGCTCAGGGGCCCAGCCCAGTCGGGGGCTAAATGGGAGTAAAGGAGGGTCCCCGGGGGCGGGGGAAGCGTGGGAGGGCATCTCTACAGCTCTGTGGCTGAGCAGCAGAGGGCTGGTGGTGCCCGTGGCTCCACCAACCCCCCTCCCCCCAGCAGGAGGCTCTCAGGGGCTCGGGGGAGGCTTGTGGGGGGCTTGCGGGGGCTCATGGGGAGTTCATGGAGGCTCAGGGGGCCTTGGGGGGCTCAGAGGGGCTTGTGGGGGCTCGCAGGGGCTCGTGGGGGAGCTTGTGAGTGCTCACGGGGGCTCGTGGAGGCTTGGGGGGGCTTGTGGGGGGCTTGGAGGGGCTTGTGGAGTGCTCAGGGGGCTTGGGGCTTGTGGGGAGCTCGGGGGAGCTCGGGGGAGCCTGGGGGGCTTGTGGGGGGCTTGGAGGGGCTTGTGGGGGGCTCGCGGGGACTTGGGGGTGGCAGGAGGCACCATACTTCCTGTTAGGACAGAACCAAATGTGCTAAATTCACTCCTTTAGAAAAATTACTGGTATTTAAATGATTTCCCTTTCATTTTATTTCTTAAGTGGGCTCCAGGCCCAGCGTGGAGCCCAACACGGGACTTGAACTCAGGACCCTGAGATCCGACCTGAGCGGGTCACTTAGTGGACCGAGCCACCAGGCGCCCCAAGTTAACGACATTTAAAGATAAATGTTACCGCCTCGAGTCATTTTTCAAGTAATTTAAACGTACCCTTACAGAGCTGATGCCGTTTCTGGACTTCCTGGAGCCGCGGTCCCTGCAGTGGGTCCGGGTGTCCCACCCGAGGCAGAGGCGCATGCGGCCCCGCTGCTGTGAACACGCGGCCTTCCGGGGAGCTTCTACGAGGGGGGCCCAGCGGCTCACGGGAGCCCCCGTGGCGCAGTAGAGTCGCTGTGAGCGCCGAGCGACATGTGGGATGTTCCGCTTCAGCAACAGATTTCGACGTGTGCTCCCCTCTCTCTGTCCCTCTTCTAATTTTCATTTTTTGATTGCTCTTGTCGGAGGGTCATCAGTTTTCTTAGTGCTTTTTTTTTTTTTTTTTTTTTTTTTTTAGACAAATGTTTGGCTTTAGTGATAATTCTGTGTTTTTTAAATTTTTTTTTTTAATTCTGTTTTCTATTTCATTGACTTCTGATGTTTCGCTCGCTTTCTGTCTTTGGTTCTGTCCTTTGATTTGTCATTTTTTTTTTTTTTTTTTTGGTAGCTTCTTGAGCGAGATGCTTAGATCTATGATTTGCACCTTTCCCCCTGGACACACACATGCTCATGACCACACGCTTCCCCCTGGACGCGGCCTCATGGCCCCTCGTGCATTTTGCTATGTTCCATTTTCTTAGCTTCAGTGCCGTGTAGCTGTTTTTGATCCTTGGGCCGTTTGGAAGTTGATTAGCTCACTTTCTAAATGCCTCTTATTTTCCATTATTTTCCATTTATCTCCTTGTTGCCGGTTTCCAGCTGCCACGGTGGTCAGAGCACCCGCTGTCAGTGCAAATGCAGTTGGTTGGACTTGTCAACACCTGACCCCCCCCCCCCACCCCGCCGCCCCATGGCTGGGGCGCCATCCTGTGTCTCCTGATTTGCTTTCTAAAGAATTTGATGTATTTACTTATTTGGGAAAGAGCGAGCACACGGGAGTGGAGGGGGAGGGTGGTTAGAGGCAGAGGGAGAAGCAGACGCCCCAGGGAGCAGGGAGCCCGATACATGACTTGATCCCAGGACCCTGAGACCATGACCTGAGCCGCAGGCAGACGCGTCACTGCCTGAGCCCCCCGGGCCCCTTGTCTGTCTAAACCCGAGGCAACCCACTGGCACCCCGAGTTCCCTGACTCTACGAGGCCACGGGGTTCATCTGCAAGCTGCCGGCTGTGTCTGCTTGGCAGCTTGAGTGCCGCCGGGCCACCTGGCATCCAGGACGTGTCCCCTGCCCTGTGGTCCCACGAGGCCAGGTCTCTGCTCCGGGCTGCTCCCCGTCTCCCGAACAGCTCCGTAGGCGAGGCAGCCTCCCTTCCACGGCGGGGGACGACAGAGAAACTTCGCCAATCAAAGCCACTTTCCACTGCAAGGGGCACCGGGGCGGCCCAGCGGCTTAGGCGGGTCTGGCTCCTGGTTTTGGCTTGGGTCACGGTCCAGGATCCTGGGGTCCAGCCTTGCGTCGGGCTCCCGGGTTGGCATGTCCTTGTCCCATTGCTCCGTGCTCACCCACCCACTGCCCACGTGCGCTCTCCCACTCTCAGGTAAATAAAATCTTTAAAAAATCCCCACTTTCCAGCGTAAAGCACAGAATCACGGGGAACTGCTCCCACGGCCAAGCCGTGCCCTGCTGACTTCTCCGCCACCGCTCCCGAGCTCTCCTGCGGCAGCTACCGTGCGGGGGTGATGTCACTCGTCCCCGTGCCCCCAGTTGGCTACCGCCTCCCGCGTGTCTCATGCGTCTGGCTCTTGACGGCTCCCGGGGCCTGTCACCGTGAACAGGAACCTCTGCGCTCAGCCTCTACCCACCGTGCTCGGGAAACAGGGGAGCGAACACCCACGGGGCATCCGCCGTGGCTGCTGCCGCCCACAGGCACCCAGCCTTCGTGCGTGTGTGAACCGTGTCTGCAGACCCCGGGGTGTGGATGCCTCCTGGCGGTGTGCCAGGGCCCACAGAGGCACAGAGCAAACTCGGTGCACCCCCCAAAAGCATGCATCACTTTTGTTTCGGCATCAGGGGGAAAAAGAGACATAATTTTATATAAAAACAAAACAGGCTAGAAGATGGTAACATTTTCCTGGGGAAGAAAATCACTCATTGCACAAAGTTCTCTTCCTGGAAGGGCTCTCTTGGGGATCCTGTCTCTTCCTTGTGGACACCCCTCGGCCACCCTCCAGTCTCCTGCACTCAGGGCCCACGGCGGGGAGCACCCGAGAAGCACCGCATGGCTTTGCTGCATGGAGCCGTGCCCGCTGGAGTCCCCAGGGCCACGGGATGGGGGGTGCTGGCGTCAGCTCTGCCCCTGCGTCAGCCGAGCCAGCCGTGCAGACCCTGCCATCCGTGTCTCCACAGCACATAACGTGGGTGCCCAGCTCTCTGTCTTGGTTGGGGTGGAGGTGGCGGCTGGCGATCTGGAAGTCTGCCCACCATGCGGAGCAGAGCTCTGATCGCGTGGCGGCGTTGGAGCGGGCATCCGAGGAGCCGCTATCTGCTGGGATCAAGGCAGCACCCTCCGTCCGTGCCTCTGCTGCAGGCGGGTTTTCTCTAGCCTATCAGTGACCGCGGTAGTGGACACCCCGGCGGGCGCTCAGCGTGCTCCAGACACAGTGAGCACCAGACGGCTGACGGGCGTTATTTCAGGTGATCTTTAGAAAAACACCACGGAGCAGATTATGATCGCCCGCGTTCCATGAGGATGAAACGTAGGGTCTCAGGGCCAAGCAGACACAGCTGCCCCAGGGAGTGGGGGTGGGCACCCCGGGCTGACCCTGACCATGACCCCGTACGCTGCACCCCCCCAGCAGATGTGATCCAAACCGAGGGACTTTCCTTAAACCGAACCCCTGTGGCCTCTCATTGCGCGGAGAGGCCCGTGGAGGCGGGTCCTTGCGCGGTGTCTCGGCCTAGGACCCGGAAGGGGCAGAGTGAGAGCGGCAGCGAGTGGCTGGGGCTCAGGCCGCTTCTCCGTTCCTTGGGACCATCCCGTTTCAGCTGCCGGGACGGGGTGCATGAAACCACCTTAACCGTGTTCCCTGGCCACGGACAGAGCCGAAGCCTGGACGCGTTAATGGCTCTTTTCCACCCGCATCGAGGTGACAGGGATAGACCTTGAGGGAATTGCTCATTCATCTCTGGCCTTTGGGGCCCACGCTGCCCGTCAGAGCGGGTCCACGCTGAGCGGGTGAAGCCCGGAAGCCGGGAGGAGAGACGGGCAGACAGACCGGCACGGAGGGAAGTGATGATGCTGAGACCGCCCCAGGGGCGCCCGGGGAGTGGGCACGGCGGGGGGGGGGAGGGTCATCAGCGGGAGCCTGGGGGCATCGGGAGGTGCGGCAGGGCCTACGGGGGGGCCACTACCTGCCACCACACGGTGGACAGGTGACAGGGCCTGCAGCAAGGGGCCGACCCGGACCGTGGGGGGAGCACGAGGACCCTGGGGGCTCACGAACAGGGCACTTGTGAATGGGCCGCCCCAGGCTCATGCTGAGCTGCAGGGTGGGCTCAGGATCGCCCTGGTCCTGCCTGATGTGTGCTCGCTCCTTCCCTAAATGTGGCAATGGCTGCGCCCACCGAGGCATTGCCCGGTTCCTCGCAGTGACCAGTAGGGTTTGCTCACAGCGAATCCACTTCACTCCTTTAGGAGCAGGGACGCCTGGGGGTCCAGGGCGTGACCTCGGGGTCCTGGGATCGAGTCCCACATCGGGCTCTGCATGGAGCCTGCTTCTCCCTCTGCCTGTGTCTCTGCCTGTCTCTGTGTTTCTCATGGATAAATAAAATCTTTAAAAAAAAGTAAAGTAAGACATAGCTAGAATGTCGACCAACACGTGCTGTAAAGCATAGTCTGTACTTCTGCTGTGAAGGCTAGAAATCATCCCCACCTGGGGTCCTTTCTAGAAGGTTCTTGTCATGCTTCCGTTTCTTGATGTATCCCTGTTGCTGGCTCTGGTTCCAGTTGCCGGCATCCACGGCTCAGGGATGGTCCTGCGGAAGCGGGTCCCGCGGCTGAGGGACAGGCCTGGCCTCTATACTGCCCTGTGTCTATGTGGCTCTGTGATTTGCTGTGTGTGTGTGTCATGGATGTGTTTCCGTGTGCGGTCACCCTCCCTTGGCTGGGCCTTTCCTGTCCCTTATGACGTCCCAAGCAGTCTGCTTCTTGGGGGTCCCCTAAGGGGTGAGGCCAGAGAGGAGGGCGTGGTCCACCCCAGCAGGCTTCAAGCGCATTGCCGCAGCCCATGGTGACGCCATGACCTCGGTGTCCCTGGCGGGCTTGATGGCATCTCCCTGTTCCCCCTGAGCATGCTGAGCCCGTCTGTAACTGCCCCCCTCCCTGGCTGGGTCCTGGGTGTGCGGCCCACACTGCCCCACTCCGTGTCGTTTGGGTTTTCCACGTCTCTCCGTCCGGTGCTCCAGCTCCTCCTTGGAGCCCGACCTCACGTACCGAGTCCCCCTCGGTCTCCGGTCCAGGTGAATGGTCCACGTCCAGCGTCGGAGGCCCAGACCTTGCCAGCTTCAATCCCGGCTCCGTGTCCATTTCAAATGCTCACACCTGGGCAGGCTGGACCAGGTTTGGCTTTCCTCGGCGTCAGCGCTCCTTAATCCCAGATAGCTGTTCCTACAGAGTTAACGTGACAAGGTGGGCGGTGTTCACAGAACACCTGCTGTGTTGCTCAGGGCACGTTTTCTGGAATTCCGACACCAGGTTGGGACACTAGCATTGTCTGGCTGGGTTCTCTGTGTACAAGGCCCTCTGTGCTGCTCATGGGCTTTCCCCGGTTTCTTCTGCGTGTTGCTGGCTGCCTGATGTCCCCGGGTCCCGCCCTCTGCCCCTCTATGGCTTCTTTTCATCCCCATGAACGGATCAGCATCACAGAACTGCAGAACCGGGCACCTGGCTGGTTCAGTCGGTGAAGCCTGAGGCTCTTGATCTCAGGGTCATGAATTCGAACCCCACCTTGGGTTTGGAGCCTACTTAAAAACAAAAAACAAAAAAACAAAAGCAAACCAAACCCAAAACCGAAACCCAAAAGGCAGAGTTGACACTCAGCAAATAGGTAGCACATCTTCTGTAGGAACGAAGTGTGACTCTCCAGTCACGTGCTCCATTGAAGGGATTTATCTCCTCGCTGGGCTGAGAGAAGGTCATGTCCTGTTGCGCTCTGTCCCCAGGAGGCGAGCTGGACAAGGTGTTTGCCCGTGGGGGTGCCGGACGCATCCGCTTCCTGGGCCGGGTCTTGGTCAACCTCTCCTCCTGTGTGGCGCTGAACCGCTTCCAGGCCCTGGAGTCCGTCGCCAGCCTGGAGGCGAAAGCCCAGGAACTCATGCGACACAACAACTTCTTGGCCAGTAAGTATCCAGCGAGAAACACACTCGGGCAGGCACGGGCTCCAGGGCGCTTGCCGCTCTGCGTCGGCCTCCCCCGCCGCATATGACGGGGGCTTGGAAAGAAAAGACGTCCTTTCCGGTTAAAACAAAACCAAGCAGAAAGACTCACTTTGAGCGGTGAGCTGTGGCTCTTGGCGTCTCCCATCCCGGGCCGCGCGCCATTCGCGGCACCTGTTTTACTAGTTCATGGTGTCGTTTTACGGTAAAATCTCACTTGATAAATTGCATCTCCCCGACTAAAGTTATGCTCTGGTTGCCTCCTCACTTTTACTTTGATCGCAGCAGCTTGACGCCCCGGGGGCGCGTGGAGGCAGGCATGGCCAGTTCCCCTGTTGTCACTCGTGTGCCCGTGTCCAGGATACACACCAGGCGTGCTCCGGTCTTGAATGAACACGGAGTTATTCTTTCATTTGGGTTTGCGTGCATTTGCTGAGGGCTGCCGTGACACGGGACCCCAGGCTGTGGCCTCAGCAACAGAAATCTGTTTTCTCACGGTTTGGGCCAGAAGTCCATGGTCGAGGTGTCGACAGGGCCGGCTCCTTCTCAGGTCGAGGGACCATGCTCCAGCCTCCCCTTGGCGTGTCCACTGCCACCGTCTGGGTCTCGTGCTGGGGTCTCTCCGTGTGGGACCACGTTTCCCTCCGAGGACGCCGGTCCTCCTGGATGATAGCCCACCCCGAGGAGCTCCTCCTCCCTCGGCCTCGCTGAGGATGCGGTCTCCTCGTGCGCTCGCATTCTGCTCTGCTGGGCGCCAGCACTTGCATGGGTGAACCCCGGAGCATCCCGTTCCACCCCCAGCAGGTGTGGTGTGCGACCCTCAGAGAATTCATGTGCCCGACACGGTCCCCGTGTTTGCATTCGAGTGATCGATCCATAACCTGAAGGCACCAGTTCCTTGGTTGAAATTGGAGCCCAGCTGGGCCTCGGTACATCATGCGATGTGACAACTCTCTGTGTCCTGTGTTGCTCACCGCTGTCACCACACCGTTGACCGCATTCCCTTCCATCCCCCAACATCCTCCTCCTAACCCTGCAAACCTGTTCCTCCCCTGCCTCATTCTCAGAAAACGGAAGATTATCTGAACAGCCTGGTGCCATTTTCCAAGTTCTATAAAAATGCGAAAGAAATCATTTTGGTACAAATTTTTCTGGGTACAGATTACCTTGTTGCAAATAATGAATGACACACGGTATGGATTTGTGGACGGGTGCCTGCCTGCACTGCCCCCCCGGGGCGCAGATCCTTCCCCGGAGGGCGTGGGGCTGAGTCTGGGGGCCCGTGGGGCTTGGCCTCCCTCCACCTGCTCGGGCCGTGGGGGAGCCGCCCTGAGCGCGTGGTGACCCCCGTTCCCTTTTCTGCCGGCAGGTATCATATTCAACAGTTCGCTGGCCGACCGTGACCTGGGGACGCGGCCTGTACGGCTGCCCCCCCACATCACCTACACCATCCGAACCAGCGTCTTGTACAGCATGAGGACAGATCTGGTGAAAAATCCTCTCTGGAAGTTTCATCCTCAGAACCTACCGGCCGATGGGTTCAAGTACAACTACATCTTTGTCCCCTTGCAAGACATGATCGAGAGAGCCATCATCCTGGTGCAGACGGGGCGGGAGGCCGTGGAGCCGACCGTGCAGACGCAGGCCATCCCATACCCGTGCCACACCAGGGACCTGTGAGTAGGCCACACACAGCCACCCCACCCGCGGGCGCCTGCTTTACAGTAAGATGTGCTTTGTGTTTGGATCTCTGAGCAGAGGACGTCTCCGAGCTCCCCTGTAGGTGTTTCGAAGGGCATTTAAGGGAAGTCCACGCCCCGGTTTAATTGCTTATGATTGCCTTCCTGCACCCGGGCGACCCATTCCCAGGGGGAACTGCGGAGATTATGGGATAGTGCGGAACGTCACATTTGACACCAGGCGTCTGTAGCTTTAAAGACCCTTCAGGAGGAATCTGAACAGAATTCACAGGTTTCACGTGGAGACCCTGAACAGTCGGCCTACTTGCAGGGAGGGGGAGGGTTCAGAGGCCGTGAGGGTGGCTTAGGGGCTCGCGAGGCCATCTGAGGACACCTGGGGTTAGCTCCTGACCTGGCTGGTGATGTCCTTGTGGGAGAGAAGGGATGGTCGGTTATGGGCTGGAGCAGCTGGACCACATCACTGGAAGGACAGTGGGGCCTGGGCCAGATGGGGCTTGCAGAGTGGAGCGGAGGGGGTGCCCCACTGGATGTGGACCCCCAGGTGTGGCCGGGTGGTCAGGAGCTCGGCAGCCACAGTGCTGCACGGGTGGGCTCAGCCCTGAGGGATGCTCTTCCTGGAGTGTCTCGTCCCGTGTCCCGATGAGACACCCTGGGAGGCAGGTGTGGGGAGCACAGAAGAAGGGGGTGAAGGGAGGCCGGCAGAGGGGCCACCTGGAACCTGTCGGTGATGGGGCAGGCGATAGACGCTCGCCCTCCAGGGGCGCCACAGAGCAGGGTCCGCTGCACAGCAGCCACCTGACCGGGGCCACGCCCCCTGACCGGACGCCTGCCTCGCTCCCTCCTCCTCGCCTGGCCACATGCCTTCCGCACCATGGCTCCCCGGGGCCTTTTCATGAAGCAAAACCTGGTTGCTCAGGAGGTACCTTCCCAGGGTGGCCTGAGCACAGGCTGCACCCGCGTGGTTACTTCTCTAGGGGTGTCAGAGCGCGGTGCCCAGGCAGAGGGTCAGGAGCAAGACACCGTTTGGAGACAGAGGTCATCAGATGACCAGGGTGCCATTGGAACCAGGACTGCCTCACTATGCGGATCATCTGAAAGCCCCTTACCTTCCGTCTTTGTAAAGTGAAGACTTTACTTTCAAAGTGATGATCGTTTTGGCTTTTGATGTTTTCAGCCGTTCCTTCTCTGCTCCTGAACTATTTTTTCTTGGAGACCATATCACCTAGAGCAAAATTTGAGAAAATGGCTTTTATCTGGCCAAGTGTCGTGTACAAAACCTCACAACAGCCCCAGTGCCAGGGCGTTGTGGGGATGAATGGCCCATTTCCAGATACCGGGAGAAATGGACTTTTTATGATGCTGTCCCTTAGCTGAATCTCGGGAAGATGGGATTCCGAAAGCCTCTCCCTAGCTCCAAAGCATGCTGTCGATGTTCCCCCTGGAAGAGGGGCTGGGGCGAGCAAGTAGGAGGGGCGGGTTCCCTCGCTCCAGTGCAGGGGAGCCTGGGGTTTGCCCCCAGGAGGGTGCGCTGTGCAGAACGGCCCCATCCCTGCAAACGTCCTCATGGCAAGTCAGAGGTGGCCCATGTGGTGGCCAGCTTTCCTTCCGAGCCGACCGTGGTGCTCGGCTAATGGGCTTTGTGAAGGGGAAGGGCCCCATGTGCTTTCTCACCCCTTGCGAATGGGACCCATTCAGGCCTCAGGCTGGAGGGAGACACGGTGACTCAGCGACTCTGTCCGTCAGTCGTTACTCATGTTGAGAGTAGCCGCCATCTGTCCCCACCGCCATCATATATTGCCACACAGTATGGACCATGCTGTACTTTCTGTCTCCCTGACCTACTTGGTTTATAACGAGAAGCTTGTCTGTTTTCATCCCTGTCACTGATGCCGCCCATCCTGTCCCTTCTCCCTTCTGGAAACCGCCACTTTGTTCTCCGTAGTTATGAATCTGTTTCTGTTCCCCCCCCCCCTTATTATTAGTGCTGTTTGTTTATTTTGGTCTTTTTTACTTTCCACATAGAAGGAGAATCACGTGGCGTTTGTTGTTCTCTGACTGGTCTCACTCATCATAACACCCTCTAGGTCCATCCATGTCATTGGAAACGGCAAGATCTCATTCTTTTTACAGCTGGGTAATATTCTATTGTATACTTTAGAATATATGGTATATGGTCTGTAGACCCAGGGTCATCGCAGGACCTGCAGCCCCGTGGGTCGACACATTCCTGCCCTGCGCTGCCTGAGCCATGTGTCTGGCTACGGCCCTGGACCATGGGGTTGTGGGGTCACTTTTTCTCATTCCCTCCTCGGATACGGTAGGATTTCACGATTTCTCAGAAGCCTCTGTTTTAGTCCTTTGAAGCACGAGGTGCAGTAGCCTCATTTTCTGAGAGAGTCAAGTCTTGGAGGCCCTCATCGCCATGTATCCTTCTGTTCTGTCTGGTTTCTAGCGATGTCCTTACCTGAAGGCTCGGTGGGCCTGTGGGAGGTGGAGGCCCAGTGGAGAGATCCTATAAGGCCCTGGTCCTCAGCCACCAGGGCGATGGCTCTGAAGCATGGTGCCAACCCCCAACCATGCTTGTGGGAGGTTTTTAGTAGCTCCTGCTACTTGCAGAATGAGTTATACAGTCGTTAATGGACTCATTTGTTTGACTATTTACTATGTACTATGTGTCTGTCTCCAGATGTGGGTGAGTCAGTGAAGGGACAGGTGAAATCACCTGCTCCCATGCCCAAGTTGAGGGAAGCAGGGTCTACACATACAATAAAGCAAACACTTGAATTGAGCCCTGGAAGGAGGAAAGAGCCCTGCTGGTGTAGGACAAGGATGGCAAGGCTTCCAGAGGAATTATTAATGTGGCCAAGGGCAGCCTTGCCAGGGAGGTGACATTCAGTCTATTAAACAAGAAAAATTCAACTGAGTAAATTTAAAGATCAAATGGGCTTTATTCGGGGTTCCCGAATCAGGCATCAGGCATCATCTCATGTGGCAAATACGAAGAAGCTCCCAGGGCGGGAGAAAGGGAAAGGCTTGTCAGGGCAAAAGGAGAACATTCAGAGGACATTATTAGCAAAGAGCACATTGTTTCAGGCCAGGTTGCCCTCCGAGGGGAACACAGGAACACAGGGGGCGTCTCTGCAGCGCTGACCAGGTGATTCCAGGTTGACTCAGGTGATCATCCGGGGAAGATGCACGCTCCTGGTGGTTGGAGCTGCACCTGGCTTCACTCGCTGATGTGGCTCAGCACAAGTGACCCATGTTTCGGGCCTGTTCTCTCTCTCTCTCTCAAAGATTTATTTATTTGAGAGAGAAAAGGTGAAAGAGAGTGAGGGAGTTGAAGGGGGGAAAGGGAGGAGAGAGAAAATCCTAAGCAGAGTCCCTGCTGAGCCTGGAGCCCAGTCTTACAACTGAGATCCTGACCTGGCTGAGCAGGAGCCTGCTTCTCCCTCTTTCCTTCCTACTCCTATTCTCTCCATCACTCAGTCTCTTTCTCAAATGAGTAAATAAAATATTTTAAAAAAAGAAAGAAAACTTGCCTTTGGAGCCAGGTCCTCCTCTTGCTGGTCACAGACCTCGGGCCAGTGATGTGACACTTGCTGGTGGGGATCCCTGCTGGGATCGGGATGCTTATCGCCCACCGGCCCACCTCACTGGCTTGCGGGGCACAGCGGTGGCGTGCTGCTGAAAACCAGACCTGGGTAGGGGACGAGACCTGCCTGTGAGCGCCTAGGGCAATCTGGGGGCCGTGGAGGGAGGCAGGGGAGCAGCGGGCAGAGGCCGGGCTGCTGGGGATGTGGAGGCTGCTCTGCACTTTGGATACAAGCCCTGCATCTTGAGTGAGAAAAACAAAAGCCAGTCCTTCTGGTTCTTTCCCTCTCCTGTCCTCTTTGAACTTGGTGGCTGCAGCTGCGGCTAATAGAGGCCAGCAGCAGGCAGAGGAGACACTAGGCAAGGGGTCATTAGAATGTAAATCCAGCATTCGCCACCTTCAGGAAAAGACCTGGTGCCAATGAATGTTTCTGAAGATCAGAGTGTCCTTTCCTAGATGCTTAGTAAATCAGCGGTTTGATTTCCTGTTTGCAGACTTTGGCTGAAGGTACTTTTGTCTGAGTTCCAGACTATGAGTGAATAGTCGGAAGCATCTGGAACACACCTGGTTGATTTATGCGGTGTGGACAGTAGGGGGCGGATGGAATCCTATTCTGACTTCCCTGACTTTGATATGTTCCTTTTTTTATTGTGAGTTTTATAAACAAATGAATATCAAGAGTTGAGACAACAGAGGGGAAAAAAATCCTACTTCATACCCTCTTCTTACACGTCGGTTCTATTTTGTTTTGTTTTCGGACTGCTCCTCCATGCGTTGTCGTGGTGATGCGCATGTCACATACCAGACGTCATGAATCTTGCTAAGACACAGGTGCCTGCACTGGTTCTTTGGAAAACAGTGTGTCCAGCACTTGCCAGGTGTCAGGTACCGTGGGCTCCTGGGTTCCTGGCAGGAAGAAAAGGTGTTCACTCAACGTGAGGCTCGAACTCACATCCTCAGGAGCAAGGGTCACGTGCTCCACCACCTGAGTCAGGCCGGTGCTGCAATTTTATCTTATTTTATTTATTTATTTATTTATTTATTTATTTATTTATTTATTTATTTATTTTTGCAATTTTAAAATACATTACATGTACAAGGGCCTTCGGTATGTTCTGCTTCTCTTTTTCCATTTTCATGGAACTATATTTGGACTTTATTTATCGATTCTCTCTGAATACTTGGAATATGGGTGCCGATGGTCTTCGTCTCCCAAGAGCTGTCTGAGTAAAGTTTCTATTAATTTCCAAGTGGAAGTCCCCAGGAATTTCCAAAGTTACTAAGTGTACTTATAATAAGAAAAAAATAAGGGGCACCTGGGTGGCTCTGTTGGTGAAGTAGCTGCTTCTGGCACAGGTAATGATCCTAGCATCAGGTCAAGCACTGAACATCATCGGGCTCCCTGCTCCTCTCCCTCTGCCACTCCCCCTGCTTGTGCTCTCTCTCTCTCTCTCAAATAAAACATTAAAAAAAAATAAAATAGAAACTACTCTGTGATAGCATTTTTTTCAATCAGATTGACAAACACTCAAAAAGGCACCCTATGCTAACTGCCACCTCCTGCGGGTGTACCCAAATTTTTGCATTGACTTCAGAAAGCATCTTTATCACGTCCACATTTTGAATTAATAGCATTTCTCCCTGTCAGCTAATAGATAATCTCCTCTTGTGAATGATTCTTGGGCACTTGGGAAGAATTTCTAATTTCTTATTTTGGGAGTACAGAATCGATCCATATTCACTTTGTTATTTAGGGATTCTCTTTCCTTAATGTGCATCCTTTCATGTGTCCTGGACTAAGGCACATAGGTCATGGTCCCCCTCCTACTTGGTTGTCCCTCTCTCTTTTCCCGTGCTGAGCACAGATGTGAACTACTGTCTTTGGAGTCCTAGTTAATGCTTGGTGCACATAAGTTAACATGATGATCCCTGCTTGCTTCCCTTCCTTCCTTTCTCCCTCCCCCTCTCGCTCTCTTCCCTACATCTCTGTGTTCCCATTTGCTTGATGTGCCATGTGCCTCTGCCCTTAGACTTTTCTGAAATGTTTTGTTTTGGGTGTGTCTCTTGTATGTTTCATATACCTTCTTATTTAGGTGACAGTAGGTGTGTAATAAGATGAAGTGAACTTCCTTGTATAGATAGTCTTAGGTATTTTTCTATACTTGTAATTTTGCTTTTAAACTCATATTTAGGGGCACCTGGGTGGCTCAGGGGTTGAGCATCTGCCTTGGGCTCAGGGTGTGATCCTGGGGTCCTGGGATCGAGTCCCTCATCGGGGTCCCCGCAGGGAGCTTGCTTCTCCCTCTGCCTGTCTCTGCCTTTCTCTCTCTCTGTCTCTCATGAATAAATAAATAAAATCTTTTTTTAAAAAAGAAACCTCATATTTAGTGATGCTTTATTGTTGTTCTAGTGGATATCTTACAGTTGCAACATCATATGAGTAATATCAACCCTTTATTTTCTTATGATGTGAAATAAAAGCAAAGTAATTTCTCTTTCTCCATCAGTAAGTTTTCTTCTCCATCATGCAGTTTTGGTTGATATTATCCAGTGTCTTAGATTATACCATGAAAGACACCTACTTATAATCTCTGTTTGTGAACTTTGAACAAATACCCTCTAATTTTCACACTTGCCAACTTATTCTCTCTGATTCATTTCTCCTAACCTTCTAATTATTGTTTGTTGTATCATTTCTATGTTTCAGGGAACATAACATTTCCTGTCTGTCTTGTCATATGAATTTCCATTTTTGTTTTAGTCTTTTTTTTTACTGGAACCACATGTTCATTGCTGAGCATTATCCTAATACTGTAATTTACCGATCATCCTTGGGTGGGCCAAAATTTGTCTTCTAGCAATTTCTTTAAGATGATCATATGAGGTCATATAACCTGTGTTCTTACTCTTTGCAGCATTTATATTTGTTTTTTTAACAATAAGTTTATTTTTTATTGGTGTTCAATTTGCCAACATACAGAATAATACCCAGTGCTCACCCCGTCAAGTGCCCCCCTCAATGCCCGCCACCCAGTCACTCCCCACCTCCCCTTCCACCACCCTTAGTTCATTTCCCAGAGTTAGGAGTCTTCCATGTTCTGTCGCCCTTTCTGATATTTCCTACCCATTTCTTCTCCCTTCCCCTCTATTCCCTTTCACTATTACTTATATTCCCCAAATGAATTATATTTGAAAGGTAGCTTGGCTGGATATGAAATCCTTCACTCAGTATTTCCTCAAGTATCTTGTAGAAATAACTCCATTATCTGTGGCCTTGAATGCGATTATGGAGCAATCTGAGGCCACTTTGATGTTTTCCTGCTTTTATTTGACCTGTTAATTTTGGGGAGTTGCTGGTGACTTCAAAGTTGAGTGAATTAAAAAAAAATGAGTGAATTTAGTGGGATACATTTCACTGTTGACCATTCTAGGATAATTTTGCATGGCGCAGGATAAGACCTTTCAATGTGTAGATTCAGGTTTAAGTTTCCTTGTATGGAAATTTTGACAGATCTTCTTCAGGGTCTCCAATTGCACGGATTTCTTTTCCCTGCGTTTCTTATCCATAAAATTTTCCTACTTTACAAAAAAAAAAAAAAATGCCTTGTATCACTTCTGATTCTCTTCGTTGTTTCTTACATCAATTTTTCATGGTCCCATACCACGTTTTATGCAGTATCGACATGTGCTTCTTCCAATTATATCTTTGTTTGTCTGATGGGTACTGTTTTCCTTCTATTTCTTTCTAGGTTTTTCCAGTTCACGCTTCCTTTCATCTTGCTGTCTTGCCACCTCATCACTGAATTGTAACAATTCTGCTACAGGGTGGTTTTTTTAATGTATGGAATTCCCTTTTTAAATATTTTTACATTTATAGCAAAAAATATGTTCACTGTTTTCATCTGCTTCACGGTACCATCTTTTGGGTTTATTTTTTTCATTTGTTACTAACTGTGGGTCTCAACCACCTTTATCCCTTACACAAATGTGCTGGATTTGTGTTCTTATTGTTGTTACTCATTCTGAATGATTTGGGTATTCCTGGCAAGTCGTTTGCAAGGGGTCCCATTAGTGGTGAGGACCAGGTGACATTCCCGTGGCCACAAGGGCTGAGAGCTTCCTGCAGATACATGTGTTCTTTGCATAACAGTAGGGTCCGGGTGCAGGAGTGGCTTCTAGTACCACCCTCCCCGTAACATGCAGCTTGGCATCCACTTAACCCATCCTGTTCCATATGCTGTACCCTGAATCGTGCCCAGGACTTTAAGAAGAGCAGTTTGACGACACCTTCTAGATCTGCAGAGTGTGGGCTTTGCTACTGATAACTCCCTTACCTACTTCTTTGTGTGACTCCTTCTTGACCTTGATTATTTTAGCAGCTGTTTCAAATACTTCCAAGCATTTGTCAAAATCAGAACATTTTTCCCTTCTCGTTGACTGGGGCTGGTTCTCAGAAGCAGATTAGGCAAGGGAGAGGCACATAGCCACGTACTACAGTTTCTCACTCCACGCGCTTTCTCCCAAGTGGCCTCACTCAGGCTGTACGTGCAGAGTGTCTGGACGTTCTCTGGCTCCGGGGTAGTGGCTGTAAGAACTCCAGAACTGGGTTTATTCCACTGCAGACCTGTCATGACTTTCTCCTTTGCTAAGGTGGGGGGTCCATAGGACACGCACATCACAGCCCCAGACCCACAGAGAATCCCCACCCAGTGTGACTTCTGGGCAGTAACTTGGGTGGAACCTTAACATTTGTGTGTGATACTAATTGGCTGTTTGTAAGACGTTGCTGGAAGTACAGAATCCGATAGCCATCAATTCCAGTGCTTTTAAGTAAAAAAGATAAAGTTCACAAACACATAGACAGACTGTTTTCAACACCCCGCCCCCAAACTCTGTGTTAGTTGTTTCTAACTTTACTAGTGATCCAAGCTTCATTTTTGTGGTAAATTGGGCTAGCCCGGGAGAAGTGACGTCACCTGTGGGGTATACAGGGGTATATACTGTATGGTGTTCCCGTTCACAGACTTTTACTTGCACTGGACACTATGAAAAACAAGGACTAAAAAATCCCAGAAAATTCATGAAACTGAGTAGCGTGTGAGTTACCTATTTAGCTTCACCGTATAACACACAAGTTAACTGATATTTAGCTTTAAAATGTGATGCACAAAGTTGATGGCTCAGCATAGTCATCCTAGGCAGAAAAATGAATAAAAATAAGTTAATCCCCTCTCCCTTTTTTTTTCACGCACTCATGGTTTCATTGACAAATATTTGGCTCCTGCTGCGTGGTCTGTCTTTGCTAAGCCGAGGAGTGGGAGGCCTTCCCCAACAGGCCCAACCACCTAGTGTGGAGGGCAGATGGTTAACACTCTGAAGGGAGGGCTGGAGGGGGGTCCCTTCAAGGCTGTTGCAGCAGGGACCTCGCTAGACGGTCCCATCCCCAGGTCAACATCTTTGCCTGCACCCTTGTCCTTCTACACTGCTGCACGTCCGCTGTGGCCTTCCCACGTTCTCCTCCTGGGCTTTGCCACCTCCACTTCTCTGTCGTCACTGCATTCAGTGCTCTGCTTAAAAACCACACACCTGATAGGTTTCCTCCCCTCCTTCCAAAACTCTTTCGTGGAATTCCTTTGTTTTTTGAGTAAACCTGCTGTCACCTAGACCCACAAAGTCCTCGTAGGGTTCTGGCCCCTCTCATGTGCTACCTCCACCTCCTAACCCGGCTTCAGATTCCTGCGATTTCTGCAGGATTCATTTCCACCTGTTCTGCCCTCTGATGTCTCTTCCATGGACGCCTTGGCTTACTACCCTGTTGCAGATAACATCCCTCCCCACTAGGGCCGGAGCTGGTCTTCCACATGCTCGACCACGTGTGTCTCCTCATCCTGGCTTACGTCAGGTGCATCCCAGCCCCACCAGAACACAGGCTCCTCCATGACAGGACCTTTCTCTGGTTTGCTTACGGACCACATGGCCCATCAAATGGCTTGCCCCTCTCGGCGGCCCCATGATGGATCAAATTATGAGTGTGTGGCCCAGAGCTCAGGGGGCGTGGGGTGAGGAGGCGGGGCCCCGGTTGGGGTGGGAATCCCGTATTTACAGCGGAAGTCACAGTGAAGGGACAGAGACAGAAGGAAAGTCAGGTTCTAGAAGCAAAAGGAAGAAGGGAAGGAGGGACCGTCACTGGAACCAAACCCCCAAGAAGTCAAGAAGGAAAATGATGGAGAAATGCTCCTTGGGTGTGAGGCGTGGCCGTCACGGGCCTTCTGGAGGTCGGCCGTGTCAAGTTGCATTGGACAGGGAAGCCCGTGGGTGAGGTCGGGGAGTGAGCGGGGAGGAAGAGCCAGGGAGACTTTATTTCTTTCAGAGATTTTATTTATAAGCCAGCGAGCATGAGCGCGGGAGGAGAGGCAGAGGGGAGGGACAAGGGGGCTCCGTACTCACTGTGGAGCCCAGTGAGGGTCTTGTCTTATGACCTGAACTGAAGCCGAGTCTGACACGTAACCGACCGGGCCCCCGGGCGCCCCACGGTGGGGAGACTTCGAGCGGCCACTTGTCAGGTATCTTGTAGGCGATCATCCACAGTCACCGGAGACGGTCGATGGGAGATAGACCGGTCTCTGCTGACGGGGAAGTTGTGATCATGGGGTAAAGGCCGATTTCCTTCTTCCCACCCGCTCTGCCGAGGAGCGTGTCAGAGAGCAGTGACGGGGCGGGGGCAGTGGCCGCTCAAGGGACCTCCAGCCGGCGAGCGTCCTTCGTGACTTTGCACACCTCCCGGGACACCACCAGCCGACCTAAGTCACAGGCCTGTGAAGTGGCCGCACGAGCTATTGCTCCGTAGAAGGGTTTGCGGCTTGTAAGGACGACGGGGAAGCATGCACACGGGACCCGACCCCGAGCGGAATGCGCCCCTTGCCCTCGGACGCTCACGGGATCCTTCCCTTGCAGATTCTTGAACAACGTCGGTTTCTTCTTCCCTCTGATAATGATGCTGACGTGGATGGTGTCTGTGGCCAGCATGGTCCGAAGGCTGGTTTACGAGCGACAGATCCAGATAGAGGAGGTAATCGGCAGGGGGGCAGGCATCCTGGCCCGTAGCCGCCCCCTCAGCCGGGGTCCCCGTGCCCGGGGCGGGGCGGGGGGTCTGGGGAAAGCGTTTCCCGCCCGCCAGGGTTAGCAGGTGTTTCCTGTGGGGCTGCGAGGGAGCCCAGGACGGGTGGCCGGGTTGCTCACTCACCAATTTTTACACGACCCGGAAAGGCCCAAGGGCGCACTTCCCGCCTTGACTTGCGGGGTGATTCCTTCGCGGGCAGCCTCGCCGTTTTGGCTTTAACATCATTAAAACTTGGAACAGTCGCAACTGCTTTTAAGGATGACCGTCCCGGGTGGAGGCCGGTGTCCGGGGAGGACGGGTGTGCACGTTGCCCACTGGCCTCCCGTCCTTTGGTGCAGCTGCTTCCCGCGTTGTTCGCTCACTTAGAACCGACTTATCCCTGCATTTCTGTGTTTCCCCCTCCAACAGGGCCCCGGGTGGGGGGCTGGGGTCAAGGCCCGGCCGCACCGACCTGGTCTCCTTAGCCAGTGGCCAGCCCCACACCCGCGGCCTTCCGGGGAGTTCTGGGCTGAAAACCCATGGGTTTACCGATGTGATTCGTCGCCATCACTTCAGGCCGCGTCGTTGTGCGGAAAGCCTTCCAGCCCGGGCGCGGGAGGGCCACAGTCCCCCCTCCCTGCTTTGTGCTCTTTGTCCTCATTAAACCAAACCAATAGAGCCAAAATGATCAGAAATAAAAACGAAGGAAAACAACCAAAAAATAAATAAATAAAAGGGGGGGAGGGTGTGGAAGAAAGAAAACCAGCAGCAACCAAATGGACGAGGCAGCGTGGGGCGGGCTCCCAGCCCTGACGTCCCCGGGGCGCCCACCACACTGGGGCCCGGGCTCCGGGGAAGCGTCGCGTGCGGCCTCGCCCGGGTCTCATCTCCTTCTCGGCCTCGGGGTGATCACCGTGCTTTCCCTTCCTCCTCGGCAGTACATGAGGATGATGGGGGTGCACCCCACGGTCCTCTTCCTGGCCTGGTTCCTGGAGAACATGGCCACGTTGGCCCTGAGCAGTGCCGCGCTGGCCATCATTCTGAAGGTGAGCGGCATCTTCGCCTACAGCAACGCCTGCATCGTTTTCCTCTTTCTCCTGGATTTCGGGGTGTCGGTCGTCATGCTGAGTTACCTCCTGGGTGCGTTCTTCAGCCGAGCGAACACAGCGGCCCTGTGGGCCAGCCTGGTGTACATGATCAGCTTCCTGCCCTACATCGTGCTGCTGGTTCTCCGTAACCAATTAAGTGTCGTCGTTCAGATGTTTCTGGTAAGTGGGGTTTTTCGTTTTGTTCTGTTGCTGTTTTTAGAAACGCACAACACAACTGCTGCACCCGCCCAGCAGTCGGTCCCCGCAGCACTTTTTGGAAATTGGTAGCACCTCAGAGGCAGCACAGGACCTCCGTGTCTTGTTGTTTGCCGGATGGAAAGCAGTAGATTTCCAGAGCTGTTTTATTTATTTTTTATTTATTTTTAAAAAAGATTTATTTATTTATGATAGACATAGAGAGAGAGAGAGAGGCAGAGACATGGGCAGAGGAAGAAGCATGCTCCATGCAGGGAGCCCGACGTGGGACTCGATCCCAGGACCCCGGGGTCACACCCTGGGCCGAAGGCAGGCGCCAAACCACTGAGCCCCCCGGGGATCCCCTCAGAGCTGTTTTAGAAGCAAAAGATAAGCATTTCTCCCGGAGCATCAGGGATGACGTCACGTCGGGTGGAAGGATCCCTCCACTAGCAACGTCACAATCGTTCCCCCGTTTAAGGCACCTCCCGAAAAAGTATGAGAATTCTTTTCGGTGCTCGATGTGACGTACGGACCAGAGAGGTTCCCTCCTGCTCCCTGTTTGATGAGAGCTGCCTGGGGAGCGCGGAGCCGGGAGGGAGCTGGGAACTGCGTCCTCGTGGACGGGACGCGTGCGTGGCTCTGAGGACGGTCAGCTGCAGGGCGCCAGCCCCGTATTTCAATTCCCCCCGCAGGTCAGGACAGGTCCCCAAACTGCAGCCTGCTGGGAGGTGTGAGCAGAGCCCTGAAGGAGCATTTGGGAGGTGCCTAGGAGGGTGGACCCTCGGGGTTCTTGTGGGGTCCCCTGAGGGCCGGCAGAGGTCGAGGTGGCGGCTGATGTACCCTCTCCCGTGGGGATGGGGTCCCTTGTCTGCTCGTCCGGAGTCTCTGCGTGAAATACCTCTGTGGAGGCCTCCTTAATCTTCTCGAGCATCGTACACCTCCAGGGCTCCTGCTGGCCATTTCCCCGCAGCACCGATGCGTGTGCCTGACAAGCAATCGCCGCCTTTGTTATCATTATTATTTAAGATTTTATTTATTTGAGGACGCACGTGTGCACAGGCAGGGGGAGGGCAGAGGCAGAGGGAGAAGCAGTGTCCCTGTGGAGCTGGGAGCCCGATGTGGGGCTCGACCCCAGGACCCCCAGATCATGGCCTGAGCTGAAGGCAGATGCCTCACCGACTGAGCCCCCCGGGCGCCCTGAAATGCTGCCTCTAATCAGCATTTTATCCATCGATAGGTGCTCACAGTTCCAATTAGCTTATGTCACACCTGCCGTGATTGGTAACCAATAATTTCGGCTGGGTGTTAATGAGCTGTTTGCAGGACCATTAAGGCGACCCCGGGGACCATTCACCCCCAGCCCCACCTCCTTACATGTAGGAGAAGCCGTGGATCACCTGCGTGAATTCCAAGTATGGTTGTGCGTGTTTCCGTGCTGCAGCGTGCAGCGTCTGCTGCCCCTGTTACACGCTTAGATGTCTCCTAGCCCCTCCCCCCCGTCCCCACCCTGGAAATAATCAAACTCTGGTGCACGGCGATCCTCTTAAGCGTAAAACACTTTCCCAGGGCGCTCTTCTGTGGACAAAGGACCTTGCAATGGAAATAAGGCCTTTCCAGCGCCGAATGGTGCACGTGCTCCATCAGGTGCTGCCCCTGCTCCGGCGCGTTTGCTTAACCTAAGAAAGGGGCAGTCGCCGCGCTCCCTTTGCTGCTGCTTTGCACGCCTTCCCGTGTGCAGCG
Organism: Urocyon cinereoargenteus; assembly: GCA_032313775.1. NCBI lineage: Eukaryota > Metazoa > Chordata > Mammalia > Carnivora > Canidae > Urocyon > Urocyon cinereoargenteus. The sequence goes on from JAVLSZ010000009.1 coordinate 47,079,582, forward strand.
TCTCGGGCTTGCGGCGCTCGGAGCATCGCAGCAGAGACACAAGCCCCTTTCGCATTCACAACTAGCTTGCTCTGCTGCTTCCAGAACGGGCTGACGTTGGGCCCGGCCGCCCAGGGCCCGCATGCCCGTGGGCGCCCAGAGCCACAGCCCGCCCAAGTCGGTGGGGACGAGCGCCGCGCTTGCTGGGGTCCGCACACACACTAACACGCTGTTTCCCCCTCCCCGTGCCGCGGGCAGTGTCTGCTCTCCACCACCGCCTTTGGACAAGGAGTGTTCTTCGTCACCTTCCTCGAAGGGCAAGAGGCAGGTAAGGGATGCTCCGCGGCACAGAGACCAGTGAGTCGGACTGGTGGGGTCGGGCGGCTGCGGGCGGGCGGGCGGCGTGTGCAGGGCGGAGGCCGGGTTGGGGGGAGGCAGCAGTGGGGGCAGAAGGGACGCGGCGCTGCACACGGTCACACATGTCCGAGACTGGCCCGTGGCTAACGCCAGGCCCCCCGGGAGCCCGGAAATCACCGTGCGGCTCAGCAGCCTCATGATTTGCTGGAAGACCCGCGATCCCCGGGGTGACCTGCAGCCCTCGGCTGTGCTCAGCTTTGCTCTGAGCCTCCAGGACGCGGGAACACGCCTGCTGCAATCTGCCCCGAGACGGCGTGTGCGATTCCGACCCTGACCTTGTCCTTCCTTCTAGGGGTTCAGTGGGATAACCTGTCCCAGCCCCCGGAGCAAACGGGCATGACCTTCGGCTGGGTTTGCTGGATGATCCTCTTCGATTCAGGCCTCTATTTCATATGTGGATGGTACCTGAACAACTTGGTTCCTGGTAAGAATTCTGGAAGTGAAAAAAAAATGCTAAAATAATCTTCAAAAAAGAAAAAAAAAGCCCTAAACCCAGTTTCAATCAATATGTGTGAATATCAGAATGATTGCTTATTCTTGACCTCAGGCTCAGAAAGGGGGCCCGTACGGTTTATTGTCGAGGGGACGATGAAAGTTCGAGTCCCGAGTGGCAGGTGAAGCCACCTGAGGTCGGGACAGGGGAGCCCGGGGTCACCCACCAACGGTCACGGTTCCCCCGCTGGGCAAGTGGGGAGGGGTGGGCGTGCCACGTGCCAGCCGGACAGACAGACACAGCTTTTGCAAGGTCTCTATTTTATATTTTTAGCAGAAACGCTTTGACGACATGCGACGTCCTTGCTGAAATTACCTGTGATTCTGTCTCTGTTTTCCAAAGCACCTGAATCTTTCAAATGGCATCTCGCCTTTAGAGTCAAGAACTAAAATATATATAAATAAATAAATAAAAATATAAATTAAAATAAATAAATAAATAAATAAAGTCAAGAACTAAAACCGAGGGAAAGAGAGAGAGAGAGACTGACTCTGATCCTATAGATTCAATATGAAGGGACAGAAAAAACTCCCGTCCGTTCTATTTACAAAAACGTATTTCAGACACGGAGAGCTCATGTGTTAATTGAAGGATGATGGGGAACCCAGATGGAATGTGCTGCCGACAAGGTTATTTTGCAGAAAAAGCAGGGGAACGTGGCCTCCAAGGGTGAGAGAGGGAGCGCACACCTGAAATGTGTCTGGGTTTGGAATATTAAGTTTCATGAATGAAAGGGTGGGTTCTGGAAAATAAATTTTTTAAAAAATGAGCCGAGGAATTGCAAGGTAAAGGTGAAACAGAGCGAGAAGCGCTGGGTATGACGAGGAGGCTCGCCTGCTTGGGGCCGGGATGGCATTCGGGGCGTGTGATGTCGACGGTAGCGGTCGGTCGGCGGGCGGGAGGCGTCGGGAGCAGAGGGTCGGGGCGCGGGGGGTCGCGGGACTGGAGGGTGGTGGGCAGTTGCCGCCCAGGGACAGGCGGCCAGAAGGAGGCGGACAGACGGGCCTCGCAGACTGAAGCACAGTGGAAGTGGAAGGGTCATGACCCTGGAGGAGAGAAGCTGAGCTTTGGGGAGTGAGGGCTCGCCCGGGACAAAGCGAGTGGCAAGGGGTGTCCGTGTCCCTATACGTAGCCGGCGGCTCAGGGTCCACAGGGCGATCGCCGGGGGTGTGGGTGGGAATCTGGGGACCTGAGTCTGGGGCTCCTGGCGGGATGCTGTCCCGTATCCCATGACGGACCGGTTGCACCCCCTCCTGCAGCAGCGGCCGCTCCCGGAGCCACAGGGCGGGAGACAGAGGGGTGCGGGGCTGCAGGGCTCTGTGCCGTCGAGGACGCTGCGGCCATGAGGAGGCAGCGACACCGCGGGGGCCCAGGGCGGGCAGCTGGGGAGGCCGGCTGTGGGTGAGGAAAGGGGCCGGGCCACGCGGACAGGGACGTGGTCTGTAACGGGCGCCCACGCGGGGCCCTGGTGAGGGATCCGGGGAGGCCCTCGGGCTGCGGCCCCTCCCCGGGGTCCTGTGGAAGGTGAGCGGGGAGACCGGGCCCAGGAGGGAGGACGGGTGAGCTGGGGTCGGCCGCGCTGCTTGGGCGGGCATAGACGTCGGGGTGGAGGCTCTGCCCCGGGGGAAGGAAGCACACGCAGCAGGCAGCTGTGTCCAAACCCGGAGACGGAGACAGACCACCGCCGCGGACAGGTCCTGCGCGAGACTGCCGAGCTGGCGGGGGCGTCCGATGGTCCGTCTCAGGCACGCGGACCTGCTGCCTGGTGGCGCCACTGCGTGTTGGCAGCAACCGTGCCACGCTGCCCGTCCCAAGAGCAGTAGGATGTGTCCGTGCGAGTCTAGCGTAGAGGACGGTGTGCATCAAGGACGAAACTACACATCTGGCGAGGGACGCCCGGGTGGCCCAAGTCGTGGCCTCGGGGTCACGGGATCGAGTCCTGCGTCAGGCTCCTCGCTGAGCGCGGCACCTGCTTGGGATGCTCTCCACCCGCCATCCCCACATGTTTCCTCTTTAAAGATCGGAGAACATGAAGTAGAGCTGAGTAAGCGGACACGGTGCCACGTTCCCCAACGTGGGTGTTTACCATTTTAAGTGTGTTGATTGGCTCCAAATCAGTGTATAAGTTCATATGCCTCATACCGCTTCAGGTGAAGCATTCTATTGGTAAAGTCGAGTGGAACCCACATAAATCTTTAAAAAAAATGCTAAAAAGGGAATTTGGTTTCAACCGGTGAAATGCTTCTCAAGGGCAGTGAGAAATGTAAATTGATGACAATGGTCAAAAATTGTTGAAAATAGTGAAGGAGGGGATCCCTGGGCGGCTCAGTGGTTTAGCATCTGCCTTTGGCCCAGGGCATGACCCTGGGGTCCCGGGACTGAGTCCCGCCTCGGGTCCCTGCATGGAGCCTGCTTCTCCCTCTGCCTGTCTCTGCCTCTCTCTGTGTGTCTCTCATGAATAAAGAAATAAAATCTTTAAAAAGAAACAAGAAAATAGTGAAGGGAACTGGTGGTCGAGGATCCCACAACCTCACTGCACACCGTCAAGGATTAGAAGGGCCGAGTGCTCATGCGGTGGTAGCAGAGCGTGGAACGGGGTCGAAAGCTTGGTAACCAACCCGCTGTAACGATTGCGTTTGCGTTGGAGTTCACACCGTTAATCAACGAGAAAGGGTAGAAGTTAGACTCATTCATAAATTCATCAAAAATTATTATTATTTAAAAAGACTTATTTACTTTTGGGGAGAGAGAGAAAGAAGGGGAAGCAGACCTGTCACTGAACCCACAGGGAGCCCTACGTGGGGCTCAGCTCGTCACCCCAAGATCATGACCTGAGCTGGAGGCAGACGCTTAACTCACTGTGCCCCCCAGGTGCCCCCAAAACATATATAAAAATAAAAAGACATCATATTTGCCAAAGATGACAGCAGATTCTTCTTCCTTTTGTAAATCATGGAGTTAAATTGCCATATGCAGCGGATCCCCGGTTTAGCGCCACCTTACGCTCAGGGCGTGACCCCGGGGTCCCGGGATCGAGTCCTGCATTGGGCTCCCTGCATGGAGCCTGCTTCTCCCCCTGCCTGTGTCTCTGCCTCTCTCTCTCTCTCTGTGCGACTATCATAATTAATTAATTATTATATAATTAATTAAAAAAAAAAAGGAAACTGCCAGAAAATACTGATGGGCTTTCCGATTCCTACGTGGGATTGCGATTTTGAGGAGCTCTCCGACCCGACGCGTTCCTTTTAGGACAGATGATTTCCATCGCTCCTTTACCCTCATGGAACGGGATCCGCAGCTCGTGAGGCCGCCTTCCAACCTGATCTGAAAGTTTAATGTACATTAAGTGTAACATGAAAGAAAGAAAAAGAAAGTGATCTGTAACAAAATAATATATAAACTCTCAGCACCGAGGCACAACTTTGTTAGAACAAGGAGGGAGGTACTCGGACGCTTTCCTTACTTCCGCGGACATGGTTCGGATCTAAGGGAAGGAAAAGGATCCAACGCCGTTTGGTACTAGAAGCAAGGAATACATATGGCAGAGATAAACGGGATGAAAACTGTCATAAAAACTTCACGTTAAGCAATCAGAGTTATTTGCATGTGATAAGAAATGGGATAATTTAATTAAACTAGGAATAATGTGGGAGGAAACATTACAGCCAAGGGAAGTGGATAAATGTGACTTTAAAAAAAAAGATTTTATTTATTTATTCACGAGAGACGCAGACAGAGGGAGAAGCAGGCTCCATGCAGGGAGCCCAACGCGGGACTCGATCTCAGGACCCTGGGGTCATGCCCTGGGCCGAAGGCAGGCGCCAAACCTCTGAGCCCCCCAGGTGCTCGTAAAAGTGACATTTTTGTAAATGATCTGGGTCTTACTCAAAAGTGTGGGGTCAGATAACTTCTCAGGCTCCAACATGGGGTGGGGGCGCCTGCGTGGCTCAGCCCGCTCAGCGCGGGGCCCTGGTCATGACCTCAGGGTCCGGGATGGAGCCCCGGGTGACGTCCCTTAGAGCCGAGGCACAGGCACCTGCAGGCGGCGTCAGACGTAACTGGGGCCTCCCCGCCCCTCCCCTCCCCTCCCCTCAACGCAAAATCTCTGCGACATGATGTTTTATTATTTTGCTGAGCGACTTAAAAAATACGCAGAATGATGATAACCGGACGTAGCTTCCCAAGCACCTTTATTAACGGAGCGTAGCGCGTTTCCTAAAACCGCCAATTCTGAAAATACTTAGTTCTGAGTTGGTTCGAAGCAATCACAGATCCTTTGTCCTGAATCTGCATCGTGAGCCACGTGAGCGGCTCCTGATGAGCTGCCTGGGGTCTCCACAGACGTCCCGTTGGCATCGCACCGATGACGTGGTTTCCTGAAACGCCGGGCGTTTCTGCACCAGAAAATGGGCCGGGACGCGCAGCCAGGAGGGGCCCCCGTGCCCCGGAGCCTGCCTCACCTGCCTCACCTGCCTCTCCTGCCTCACCTGCTCTGGCACAACAGGCACAGCAGAGGCCACAACCACAAGTCCCCTCCCTGTACCTCCCAACTGCGCCCGTCCTGCCCCTGCCCTGTGTGCCTGCCCCGGGGCCTGAGCGGCCAACCACCTGCTCCCGGCGGGTTCCTGTCTCCCGGCCTCCCCAGGCCCCAGTGATAGGAACACCTGCAACTTACAGGGCCTGTTGGCGGAGCCACCCCGAAGTCCGCTCACACAGCCATGGGCACCCCTGCGCCCCCTCAGCCCGGGAAGCGTCGCCGTGGGCGGGTCTGGGCGGGTGGGAAGGCCTCACGGCCGGGCTGGGGGGGGCAGCGTCCCTTGCTTCCCCGTCCCCCATCTGTCCCGTCCATGCGGAGCCAGGTGGGTGGCGTCCCCTCCCCGTCCCCTGTCTGTCTTGTCCCTGCAGTGCCCGGTGGGTGCAGCCGCCCACATTTCTCGCCCTGCAGCCTTAGTGGGAAGCCGGGTCAGGCCCGCGGGGTTCGGGGCCAAAGGCCGCCCTGTGCAGAGCTCCCCGCGCACACCTCGCCTGCCCTGAGCGTTCTTGTTTCATAGACTCTTCTCCATGCGCTTCCAGTTAAAGTTGGTTTCGCGCCATCTGCCTGGTTTCACTGGCTTCTGCGTTGACCCCTGCGGGGCCTTGGGGGCCAGTGCTGAGGAGCCCCTGGGCCTGTGCGCCAGCAGGCGTCTCCCCTGGAGGACAGGCCCTCGGAGCGCAGGGCCTTTGCACATATAACGCGCCCAGTTACCCCAGGTCGTGGGGCTGGTAGACGCTCAGAGGCGCGTTCGCACTTGGAAGGGAAAGCCAAGCGCAGGGCAAAGCGCAGGGCAGTGCCCCTTTGCCTCTGCTCATCCAGACGCTCATCGCCCAAGGTGTTTGGGTCCGTCGCCTGCCCGCCTTTGTGCTGTCGACGGCGCTGACGCTGGTCACCGAGCGGGTCCCTCGGCGGAGCACGGAGGTGCCGGGCTTCCCCGCTCGACTCGGGCGACAGTGCGTTAGGTGCTGCGGGCCTGTGCCTGGCGGAGCAGCTCCCGGGGGCTGCTGCACGCAGCTCCGCGATGTCCTGCCACGGGCTGGGCCCCTGCCCCCCGGAGGGAGGGGTGCTGACAACACCCCGACTCATGTGGTCGCCTCCGGCAGGTGCAGGAGCAGAGCATGTGGCATAGGCCGTGGTTATCCAAGGCTGCTCATCCCTCCCCGCCCGGGGTGCTTGGTCGCTGGCTTGGGTCTGGGAGAACATCCTGCCTGCGGGGCGGGCGAGACAACACTGGCCGCGTGGCTGGCACGGGAGAGGCCGCAGGAAGCTGGTTGATGGCCGCGTCCCGTCCGTCTGCCCTCGTTCCCCGTCGGCCCTAGTCTCTCCCCGTGAGGACGTCCGTCGGATGGCATGAGGGCTGACCCGGGGCCTCGCCTGGCCTTAGGCACCTCTTGAAGGCCTTCCTCCAAAGCCGCCCCATTCTGGGCAGCTGGGGGCTCGGCGTCTGCGGGAACCTTGGGGGACACGGCTCAGCCCGTAGGATCCCAACCCTGCACCCTCCTTCACTCGCCCCGTCTGCGTGTGGCCATGTCCTTGAGCCTCCGGTTACACTGGGTGAGCGTTGCCCACATCTCTGTGGCTGCAGGGCCACTCGGGCCTCAGCTCCCCAGTCACTTGGAGGATTCCGTGCACGCGTGCAACTGACCGCGTCACCGGGCAGCGGGGAGGGTGCGGAGCTCTACTCGGGGGACGTGCGGCAATTGTTCAACGCTGTTTTTATTTTATTTATTTATTTTTTTAACATTTTATTTTATTTTATTTTTTACTGATTTATTCATGAGAGACCCAGAGAGAGGCAGAGACACAGGCAGGGGGAGAAGCAGGCTCCATGCAGGGAGCCCAACGCGGGACTCGATCCGGGGTCTCCAGGATCACGCCCTGGGCTGAAGGCGGTGCTAAACCTCTGAGGCCCCCCGGGGTGCCCAAAAATAAACTGATTTCCATCGTGTTTTATTATTATTATTTTTTTTTCAGGAGCTTTCGGTTTAAGGAAACCGTGGTATTTCCCCTTTACCGCATCATATTGGAAGAGTCTGTGTGGCTTAGTGGCAGGAGGACGCCGCGCGCCTGGCCCTGACCTGCCCTTCCCCCACGAGGACTCCGACAGGGAAGGTCTGTAAAGCAGCCGCGTTGCTTCTGGTTGCTTCGCTTCTGTTTCTCGTGGGGCCGGAGTCTCCAACTGTGCACCTGCCTCGGCTGCCAGCTGCCCCGGGGCCCGTGCTGGGCTCAGAAGCGCAGCTTGGGGCCACATCCGGAGGACCGATCCCCCGGTGGTGGCATTGGGCCGGGGGCCAAAGGGCTGGGGTGCTTCCGTCACCTGCTGTTTGCAGAGCCTCTGTGCGCGTGCACCTGCTCCACGGCCGCAAAACGAAGCTTGGGTGCTAGCATGAGTTTGCGTGAGAAACAAAGGCGAAGGGTGCAGCTGCCCGGTGTGCTCGCCGGAGACGCCACGAGGGTTCCCCCAGGCCTCGCCTAGGCCGTCCTGTGGAGGCGGGACTTCAGAGGCAGCCCCTGGACGCACAGGCTCCCATCACGGCGCTTCCATTTATATTTTTTAAGATTTTATTTATTTATGAAAGATGCAGAGAGAGAGAGAGGCAGAGACCCAGGCAGAGGGAGAAGCAGGCTCCATGCAGGGACCCTGACGCGGGACTCGATCCCGGGACCCCGAGCCGCCCGGCCGCCCCGTAACCTGCCATTCCATTTCATTTCTGCTGTGATGTAATTGGCCTCTTGGTTTCCGTGGGGAAGGGACTCGCACTGCTGGGTACATTTCTGGGAGCTGCGATCCACGTCCGAGGCTGCGCTGCCAGGGCCAAGTCGTGTTCCGGGGGCTCTGGGGGCTCCGGGGCCCGTCGGGGTGAGTCAGCATCTTGTCTGCAGGGTCCTCGCGACACGACGGGGCGGGGGCGGCTGGAGGAGGCCCCCCGGGCGTCGCCCTGGTATCCGTGACCAAGGAGTACGAGCCCCACAAGGTGGCCGTCCGAGACCTGAGCATCACGTTCCACAGTGACCAGATCACCGCCCTGCTGGGGACCAACGGCGCAGGGAAGACCACCGTCATGTGAGTCCTGCCCCACGCTCGTTGACACACGGGACAGACGGACGGCCCCGTGGCCCGAGCCGCTCTGCGCTGGCCATGGTGGCCCACGGGGCCCCGGGACAGCGGGCAGGTGGGGTCCCTCTACCCCTCGCTCCCTGCAGATGATGCGCCGTGTCTTCACGTGGGCCCTGGGGCGCCGCACCGTCCCCCCGCCACGCTTCCTTCCGCTCTCCTGTCTCCGGGAACTTGAATCGGGAGGGATGTCTGCAAGGTTCTCCACCGCCTGAGTCCCGGCTTGACTTCTGGGTTGGGGCCCAACGGCTCCAGATTTAATTAAAGAACCAGATCGTGGGGCTCGATCCCAAATCCGTGAGATCAGGACCTGAGCCAAAAGCAGGAGTCGGGTGCTCCACCCGCTGAGCCGCCCGGAGGCCCCTGCTTTGAGCTTCTAAAGCAAAGTAGCAAAATAACACACAGAAATCTCCAATAGAAGTCAAAAAAAGGGAAGTTTTGCTCTGTGCTCGGAGCTGAAGTCCAGCTGCCCATCCCGCCGAGCGTTCGCAGTGTCTCAGCTCAGGACGGTGAGCCCTTGGGCACCCGGAGACTCGAGCCAGTGCCCCGCATCCCGCTGACAGCGGAGCGCCGGTGCCTGGGGCCTGCGAGTGCGTCGTCTCTCCTACCCCCAGGAGGCCTGAAGCCCGCGCGGCTCGTCCCGGGGAGGTTGGCGGAACTGCAGCCCGTGCGGGCCGCGAGCTGGGCGCCGGCCCAGAGCACTTTCGGGAGCGGAGCCGCACCCTCCCTGGTGCCCTCGGGGCGCTGACGCTGGGGCTCCTGGTGGCCGTGACGCATCGCCCCTGGGCGCCCGGCGCGGGGCTCTGGGGCCGTGTGCTCATCCTTACACCTGCCGTGGGTGGTGGCCGAGCTTATGTCCAGGTTTGCGGGGTTGTAGGCGGGGCTGCTGTGGTCCTCCCCGTGGATAACCCCGTGCGTGGACGCACCCGTTAGTCTTGTGCATAAGCAGCCAGGGGTGGATTTGGGATTTGCTACGAGCTAGGGGCGGCGGGCGTGCCTAGAAAGTCTAGGAACCGTGAGGACGGCCCCAAACCTGAGTAGTGAAGGTTCTGAGTGGGCAGCAGAGCCAGGCCGTCCCCCGGCTCCCTCTGACCGGGTCGGGGCGGCGAGCTTCCGCGGGGTCCCTGGAGGTCACACGTTCCACGTGCATGCAGGCCGTGGGGTGGCGGGTGGGCGGGGGCGCCCCGCGGGCGGCGGGCTCGTGCTCTGCTTGCCTCAGGTCTCCCCAGGTTTTAAAGATTTACTTATTGGAGAGAGAGGGAGCACAAACGGGGCGCAGCAGAGGGAGACGCAGACGCCCCCCTGAGCGGGGAGCCCCACCAGGGCTGGACCCCAGGACCCGGGTCGTAGGGGAGCCGGAGGCGGGTGCCTCGCCGACTCAGCCCCCAGGCGCCGGTTTCCTTACCTGTAACGGAAGCTGGGTTCATGATCCTGAACGCCCGCGCACCGGCATGTTCTAGGGGCTCAGGTTTGGGGCTGTAAGCATCGTCACGGGCCCCCACTTCCCGGGGGAAGCCAGCGACACCCCGCAAGTGCCGTGGGGTGCAGCCGGCGGCCCTGGGTCTGGCATCCGGAGCGGCCGCCTCCGGGCCCCGAGCTCACGCGCTTCTCCGGCAGATCCGTGCTGACCGGCCTCCACCCGCCCACGTCTGGGGCCGTCCTCGTCCACGGCAGGAGCCTGCACACGGACTTGGCCGCCATCAGGAGGGAGCTGGGCGTGTGTCCGCAGCAGGACGTCCTGTTGGACAACCTCACCGTCCTCGAGCACCTGAGGCTCTTTGCCGCCATCAAGGCTCCGCACTGGACCCGGCAGACGCTGCGCCGGGAGGTGAACAGGTCAGCGCCAGCCCTGCCTTCGCCCTCCTGCCCGTGACCATCCAGAGGCGGAGCTGGGCCTGCGGCAGCTTGACGACACCCGTGTCCCAGGCTGACCCTCCCGGGGGCTCCGGGTCGCTGCAGGGGCCAACGTGCAGGATGGCTGCAGGCTTCACCCTTTAAAATACGGACTCGTAGTTTGCACGCGGTGAAGGTGGAGTCGGGCGGCCTTGGGGGTTTTGTCCAGCCGTAGAGCCCCGTGCACGGCCTCCGGGTCCCCTGCCCCCGCCCCATGCAGGGCTTCTGGGTCCCCCACCCCTGCCCCGTGCACGATCTCTGGGTCCCCCGACCCCACCCTGTGCACAACCTCTGGGTCCCCCACCCCTGCCCCGTGCACGACCTCTGGGTCCCCCGACCCCACCCTGTGCACAACCTCTGGGTCCCCCATCCCCGCCCAGTGCAGGGCCTCTGGGTCCCCTGCCCCCGCCCTGTGCAGGGCCTCTGGGTCCCCCTGCCCCCCTTCCAAAAATCTCCTGTGTCTGAGACCTGGACGCCCACATGGCCAGCCCCTGGGAAGGAGCAGGGGACCCGCGTGCGCAGAAGGGCCACTCTTATTTGTCCCTTGCTGGTGGCTTTTGCGGGAGCGACTCCTCTGGGAAGGCGGGTGGCTGCGTGTGGGCCGGGCCGCAAGGTTTGTGCAGGTGTGTGGGCCTCCGCTTGCCCCCCTGCAGCATCCCACCGTGCCGTCCCATGGGCCCCCCCTGCCATCCTACAGGCCACTTGCAGCATCCTATGGGCCCCCACCGTCCCACGGCCCGCCCCAAGCATCCCACAGGCCCTCCACTGTCCCACGGCCGCCCCATCCCACGTGCCTCTGCAGCACCCCGCGGAAATCTAGGTCCTTTGAGAACATACTCCTGGGAGGGGGACGACTGTTCTCCCCAAACAGCCCTGGGTGGGTCCTGAGGCCCCTGCGTTGCAGCCGTTGGCGCGATCCCTCCGAAGGCCAGGGTGGCCGGGGCAGGGCCCCCGAGCGCCTGTGGCTTCTAGGCCTCTTCGGCGCCTCCGGTTTGCCGGGTCCCCAGTCGCTGGCGGTCCCGACGGGTGGACGGAGCCAAGGAAGGCTTTAGGCGTTCTGGGACAAGAGCGAGGAGCTCTCCTTGCAGGACCCTGGAGGATGTGGAGCTGACGCGGCATCAGCACACACAGACGCGCGTCCTGTCGGGGGGCATGAAGAGGAAGCTGTCCATCGGCCTCGCCTTCCTCGGCGCGTCGCGGACCGTGGTTCTGGACGAGCCCACCAGCGGGGTGGACCCCTGCTCGCGCCGCGGCATCTGGAACATCCTCCTCAAGCACCGCAGAGGTAGGACAGGGCGCCCTCCGGAGTGTCCCCGGAGGCCGCAGAGCCGCGTGGGGCCGGGTGCCAGCCCCGCGAGGACGCGTCACTGCTTTTGGAAGGAACGGTCACAAGGGTGCAGGCGGAGCTGGTGTGTCGTGAAGTTTTTTCAAGATCTTTACTGCAGAGAGCGAGCGGGGCTCTCGTGGTGGGAGGTGTAGAGGGAGGAGGAGGACCTGAGGTAGGCCCCGCGCAGAGCAGGAGTCCGGGGCACCCCATGACCCTGAGGTCACGGCCTGAGCTGAAACCAAGAGTGGGTCGCTCGTGGGACGGAGCCACCGAGCACCCCAGAGGCGGCGTCCTGCAACGTGTCCGCCGTGCTGCGCTCGCCCCCCGGGGCCGGTGTCCCTCTGTGACCACCTGGCCCGCGTGATCTCCGCTGCACTGTCCCCGTCCGGGCTGTGCCTCCTCCTGGAATCTCAGGCTGCGGGGCGGGCATGCGGCTGTGGCCGGGAACCCAGGTCCTGCGCTTGCTGAGGGAGCCTGGGTGCTCCCGGGGCACCTGCTGGGCGCTGATCCCGGGCCCCGCGCGTCTTCGCTGCTCTGTCCTGTGTCCGGGAGACGGCAGGGATGGGCAGGGACGGGCTCCGCCGTCTGCCTCTGTCTGTGACCCTGACACCTAAGCTGCGTGGACGCGGCCTTTTACGCAGAGACACCCTAATTTGGAAACACGCGGCGAGGACCGGGAGAGCTAGCTGGGTGCTGTCGGGTGCAGGAGTGGCTGGCGGGGTTTCCGCCCCGCTGTTCTCTCCGACCTTCTGTGTACGGAGATGCCTTCTGATGCCTCCATCTCCCGTGGGACATGGAGACCTGCTGCTTAAGACACAGAGAGGGGGCGCCTGGGGGACTCCGTGGCTCAGGTCGTGATCCCGGGTCCTGGGGTCGAGGCCCGCGTGGGGCCCCTGTTCCCAGGGCACAGGGAGAAGCTCCCTGCTTGGACCGGACCCTGGGCCCCACCTGAGCTGTGAGCGCGTCGCCCCAGGTCACGGGGTCCTGAGGCCACAGCCCCCTCCATTCTGCACCTGCTCGTGCGCCCTGGGGAGACACATGGGAGCAGAGGGGGAGCCGCGGGGTGGAGGAAACAGGTGGCGGCGACAGATGGGGATGGTGATGGGATGCTCCAGGGTCTCCAGCCCGGGTCGCGGCATGCGCTGCCGGTAGAAATCTCAGGAGCGCGACCTCCGTGGTTACCCCTCATTTCCCGGGGCCCTTGGAGGGTGAGCGGTGACTCCGGGGTTCGAGGGAGGCTCAGGAGGGCCCCAGGGAGCGGGCGCTGCGCTGACTGGTCGGCTCGAGGGCAGACGAGGCCGGCAGGGCTTGGGGGTGCGGAGTCATATCAGCGAGGTGGGGTCCCCGGGAAGAGCCCCGGACCCGTCCCCCGGCCTCCCAGCCCCAGGTACACCTGGTTCCCCACCCCTACCCCCGCCCCAGGTATCCCTGGTCCCCCTGCCCTGTCCCTGGTCCCCTCCCGCCCCTCCCCCACCGCCGGTCCCCATGGGCGCCCCGCCTCCCGGGATGCATGCACCTGCGCCCCGCCTCCTGGGATGCATCCACCTGCGCCCCGCCTCCCGGGATGCATGCACCTGCGCCCGCCTCCTGGGATGCATCCACCTGTGCTCCACCTCCCGGGATGCATGCACCTGTGCTCCACCTCCCGGGATGCATCCACCTGCTCCCCGCCTCCCAGGATGCATGCACCTGTGCCCCGCCTCCCGGGATGCATCCACCTGCTCCCCGCCTCCTGGGATGCATCCGCCTGTGCAGCCTCCCGGGATGCATCCACCTGTACCCTGCCTCCCGGGATGCATGCACCTGTGCTCCACCTCCCAGGATGCATCCACCTGTGCTCCACCTCCCGGGATGCATCCACCTGCGCAGCCTCCCGGGATGCATCCACCTGCGCAGCCTCCCGGGATGCATCCACCTGCGCCCCGCCTCCCGGGATGCATCCACCTGTGCTCCACCTCCCGGGATGCATCCACCTGCGCAGCCTCCCGGGATGCATCCTCCTGCGCCCCGCCTCCCGGGATGCATCTGCCTGCGCAGCCTCCCGGGATGCATCCACCTGCGCCCCGCCTCCCGGGATGCATCTGCCTACGCAGCCTCCCGGGATGCATCCACCTGCGCCCTGCCTCCCGGGATGCATCCACCTGTACTACACCTCCCAGGATGCATCCACCTGTGCTCCACTTCCCGGGATGCATCCACCTGTACTACACCTCCCAGGATGCATCCACCTGTGCTCCACTTCCCGGGATGCATCTGCCTGCGCAGCCTCCCGGGATGCATCCGCCTGCGGCCCGCCTCCCGCCGGGCAGGTCGAGCACCTGGCTGCACCTGCGCTGCTCCTCGGGGCGCACATGTTGGATGTGAGGGAGGGACAGACCCCCGAGCGCGCAGGGAAGCCCCAAGGTGCACGTGCCACTGGCGTCCGTGGCTGCAGACCCAGGAGGGATGAGCATCCCCGGGGCGTCCGCGGTCCTGCCCTTAGGGCCTAGGGGACACGCAGGTGACCTGCGGCAGAGGTGTAGGGCCCCGCAGGTGGCGGGCAGGTGCTTGGTCAACCGCGGTGGGTCCTTACTGAGGCTGAAACGAGCAGGTGCAGGTGTGGGGGGTGGGGGGCGCACACCTTGGGAGGGAGGAGCGGGGAGGGGGCGTCTCGGAAAGTGATCCTTGTCCTTGAGGTTAGGGCGCGTCTTGAGGCATCCCAGCATCCCCCAGAGGCCATCCCGGGTCAGCTCTGGACCGAATACACCTGTGTGGGGGGCGCACAGTCCCTTTCACTGTCTTCGTTAGACTATTCCTAAGTGGTTTTTTAAAAAGACTTTATCTATTAGAGAGAGAGAGAGAGAGTGTGCACGAGAGCAGGAGGGGGAGCAGAGGGAGGAGCAGCCTCCCCATGGAGCAGGGACCCCTGGATCCCAGGACCCAGCGTCCCGCCCTGAGCCGAGGCCAGATGCTCCACCACGGAGCCACCAGGCGTCCCCCCATTTTTGGGCACGTGTTCCTGTCCCTCTGCATCACCCCGTGTGCATCATTGGCCCCTCGGGGTTGCCGGGGGGGCGGACGTGGGGGAACAGCATCAGGTCCCCAGGGCGCCTGCCCTGAAGCACGGCCTCCAGGCTGTGGCTCAGGCCCTCCCGACCGACCGTCGGGCTCAGTGTTTCCTGGTTCGGAGTCAGGGAAGGTCCTTGGATCGTCTCCGGGGCCCCCCTCACCCCCTGGGGCCGCCGAGCTGTGGGTCCTGACGGCGCTGTGTTGGGCCGCAGGTCGCACGGTCATCTTCACGACCCACCACCTGGACGAGGCGGAGGCGCTCAGCGACCGCGTGGCTGTCCTGCAGCAGGGCCGGCTGCGCTTCTGCGGGCCCCCCTCCTGCCTGACCGAAGCCTACGGCCAGGGGCTCCTCCTGACGCTCACCAAGCAGGTAGGGGGCGCGGGACGGTCGGGGCGCAGGGCAGCACCAGGCCCCGGGCGCCAGGGCAGGTGCAGGAAAGGCTGTCCCGGGGCCAGAGAGAAGCAGGATACGGAGACCACAGCGTCCCTGTGGGGTGCTCCTGGTGGTCGGGGAGGGGGCTCGGCTACGGCAGCTCCCTGGTGGCCCCGGACTAAGGGGCTCGCGGAGTCCCAGGTGCCCAGCGGCCCAGATCTGGGGTGAGCCGGGCGGTTACCCTCTGGGGCCTCAGTGCATCCTGAGCACCGGGGGTGCAGGCGGGGTCAGAAGCCCCCACCCGAGAGAGCGCAGGGTCCTGGCCCAGATGCTCAGGAGCATTTTCCGACAGGGAGGGCCCATCGCGCAGGCGAATGCCACTGACCCCTGAGAGGTCGCGCGGGTCGGGGTGCTGGGGTGTGGCCCTGCAAAGAGCTTCCTCTGACCTGGGCTGAGCATCCCGCTGTCCCGAGGTGGCTCGCTGCCTTGCTGGGGGGATCCCGTGTCCCCGGGGACCAGCAGCCTCTCCCCTCTGCATATTTTAAGGGAAAACCTAAGATGTATCCCCCGAACACCTGTGGCCTGAATGGCGCCTGTCATTTCAAGCGTGACGCGGGCGGTGGAGACCTGGGGCTCCGGGACTAAGCCCCCTTCCTTCCCTTCTCGGGGTAGCCTTCCGTGCTGGGGGCCGACGACCCACAGGACCTCGCCCGGGCCACGGCCCTGATACAGAGCCACGTCCCACACGCCTTCCTCCGCGACAGCCGCCGGGGCGAGCTGGTCTACGGGCTTCCCCGGGACGCGGACCGGGCCCGCTTCGGGGCGCTCTTCCAGGCCCTGGAGCACAACCTGCCCCGCCTGCGGCTCACGGGCTTCGGGATTTCAGACACCACGCTGGAGGAGGTACGGACGGACGGATGGACGGATGGACGAATGGATGGTCAGGCGTGCTGGCTGGGGGCGGAGGGAGCCCATGCACCGCGTGCGAGCCCGTGTGGAGTGTGGACGCCCCGTGAGGCGGGGTCGCTCTTTAAGGGAAGGATGCGTTTTGGGACTCGAGGCCTTGGGTGCCATCAGGAGCCGCTAGGGGTGCAGACACCGTCGATAGCTGGGGGGCCCCGTCCCCTCGCCTGGAGGGACATGCTCAGGGCACAGAAGGTCAAGCTCGTGAACTCTGCTGGCTCTCGGGGGGCCCCACATGGCCCCGGGGCGCTGGGCGGGTGGCGGCACCCTGGCAGTGGTCTCTGTGCAGAGCCAGGCACGTCCTGCCGAAGGAGGTGGCCCCAAACCAAGGGCAAGCTTTGCTGGGGGGCCGTGAGGTCAGCCAGGCCCCCCCACCTGTGAGCTTACCTGGTCATCACTACAGGTGTGCAGATTTTGGGCGAAGATCCGGGGGCGCTGGGGCATCGGGGGCTCCGGCGTTTAGGCTTCCGACTCCCGACTGTGGCTCAGTGGCTCAGGTCACAGTCTCGGGTGGGGGACCCAGCCCCGGCGGCTCCGTGCTGGGCGTGGGCCCTGCCTCCCTCCGCCTCTGCACCCCCCACCCCCGCCCCACACCTGCTCTCAAAGCAAAACATAAAAATCCAACGGCGCAAGTTAAAATGTAGAAATGTGGGGAGGATCTGGGCCCCTGTTTCTTAACAGGTCGGGGATGGTGACGGGGCCGAGAGGCCGTCAGGGCCTGAACCCCGGGCCGTGTGTTGGGGGGAACGGGGCTGACGGCGCGTCGCCGGGGCGGGTGCGGGCCAGGAAGCGGCCGCATCCTCAGGGACACCGTGGCCAGGGCGGCCTTTGGTCGTGAGAGGTCGTGAACGTAGGGGGACTCAGCCCGTGCGTGTGGACGGCGTTCGACGCCCCAGACCATGGTCCCCGTGACCGCGCCTGAGTCTCGGGGCTCAGAGAGGCCCGTCCCACCCCCGTCAGCGGGTTCCTAACCTCGGCCGCGTGCCCCGGGCCTCAGCCCCCCTCCCACCTCGAGGCCCACCGCCTGGGCCATCCGTGAGCGAGTGGGTGAGCGCGTGGGCTTGGCGCCCTTGCACGGCAGCCCGGGCCAGGCCACACCCGCGGGGCTTGTGGATACGCTGGACGGGCGTGAGCAGGGCCCCCAGGACACAGCCCCTGTGCAAAGGCCCAGCCTCCCTGCTCCCCGGGTCCCGCCGGTCGTGCCCCCAGGTCAGGTGGTTTGCCTGGTTCCCCCAGGAACTGACGGGAAGCTCTCTCCTTCCCTTCACCCCTCCCCTCACTGCGCCCTCCTCCCCTCACCCTGCCTCCCTCCCTCTGTCCCCCCATCACCCCTCCTCCCTCTTACTCTCACCCCTTCCTCCCTCCTCCCAAGCCCTACTTGTGTCCCTCCCCTCCCTCCTCCCCTCATCCCTTCCTCTCTTCCTCCCTTCACCCTTCCCCTCACTCCTCCCCTTCCCGTCCACCTGCCTCCCTCCCTCCCTCCCTCCCTCCTCCTCCTGCCCCCATCACTCCTCCTCCCTCCTCCTCCTCCTTACCCTCACCCCTTGCTCCCTCCTCCCAAGCTCTCCTTCTGTCCCTCCCTCCCTCCATCCCCTCCCCTCTCCCCTCCCTCCCTCCCACCCCCTTGCGTCCCTTCTGTCAAACCATTAGGCCTGGCTGCATTTCAGCCACAGCCTTGGACTACGTCAGGGGGACTCTGGAACAGGAAAGGTGTCAGCTCCGCCTCCCACTCCTCTCGCTCCTTTTCTCCGTCAGAATCCTTAAGCCACTCATCTCCGTCTCTGTCTCTCCGTCTCCGTCGTAGGCCTTATTGAGTAGAAGCCTGACAGATCAACGGGCCTTGGCCGGGCCACAGCAGGCTGTGAGCGTGGAGCCCGAGGGGCCTGCGGCGGCTCTGTCACCGTCGGCCGGGGCCCCCGTGGCTGCCGCAGGACGCAGGGGCCACCCAGGCCTTGGGCAGCAGGGGCCTTCGCTTCTGACGGGGTTTTTCATGGAGGTAGAAGCTGAGGTCTTTGTAGCTGCTACACCCGGGTGGCGATGACTCCCCTGTGGGGCGGCCTTCAGAGCCCCGCCTGCATCCCGGGGTCCCGGCGCCAGACACAGGGCCCCGGGGTGGGAATCTGACTCCAGGCCCCGGGACCCACGAGGCTGCACCCGGTGGGGCTGAGGGCAGGGGCTCCGTGCAGCCTGGGCAGCTCCAGCTGGACAGGGTCGCCCAGGAAATGCCCGCGGAGCTGCCCCTGGAGGGGTCCCGGGCTCCTGCCAGCCTCCTGGATGGGGGGATGGGGGACTCCCCTGGGGCCTCCACACCCCTGATGGCTTTGGGGTCCCTCCTTCCCACACCCTGACTCAGTGACAGCCTGTGCTGGACCCCCTGCCCTGGGGACCCCCCTGCCCTGGGGAGACACCTGGCCCTGGAGCCCCCTCCCCTGGGGGCCCCCTGCTCTCTCTTTCTATATCTGCCTACCTGCCTGCCTGCCTGTCTGTCTATATCTGTCTATTTGTCTGTCTGTCTTTCTGTTTATTTACTTGTCTGTCTATGTATCTACCTACCTGCCTGCCTGCCTGTCTGTTTTTATCTACTTGTCTATCTGTCTACCTACCTACCTGCCTACCTGCCTATCTACCCGCCTATCTACCTGCTTATCTATCTACCTGCCCACCTGTCTGTCTACTAGCCCCTCCTTATCCATTCATCCCCCGTGGACCCTGGCACTTGGGCTGCTGCAGGGAGCACAGGGAGCACAGGGAGCAGATGCCTCTTCAGTAGAGACTTTTCATTTCCACCCAGAGGTGGAATTGCTGGGTCACGTGGTAATTCTATTTTTGATTTTTCGAGGACGTCCACGCATGTTCCGGAGTGCCTGCCCGTGTTCCCGTCGCCACCGGCAGCGCACGAGGGGTCCTTCCTCCCCACGTCCTTGCCGACGCCTGTGATTTCTTGCCATTTGGACGACAGGCGTTCGGACGGGAGTGAGGGTGTCTCCCGTGGGTTGGACTTGTATCTCCCTGTTGACGAGGGACGGCGCGTCTCTCCAGGGGTCTGTTGGCCGCCTGCGTGTCTTCCCCTGAGAAATGTCTATTCAGGTCCTCTATCCATTTTTTTAAAGATGATTTATTTATCTATTTGGGAGAGAGAGAGAGTGGGGGAGGGGGAGGGGAAGAGAGTCTCCAGCAGACTCCCTGCTGACGTGGGCTCGATGCCGCGACCCTGAGATCACACCTGAGCCAACATCCAGATGCTTACCTGACTGAGCCACGGGCCGCCCCGCCCCTTCTTAACTTGGATTGTTCATACTGTTACTGTCGGGCGCAATGTCATCGTCTGTCTCGTTCTTACTCAATTTGTGTGATGGATTCACTTAAACGTCAGGAAAAGCGACGTGACCTGCCCTCATTTGGTTTTCCTTTGACTTTGGAAACTGGAGCTAATTGCAGGGAATCCAGAAGATGAGATGAGATGGGAAACGGCTTCTGGGCAGGGTCCTGCAGGAGGCCGGGTGGGTGCGTGGGGTCCTGTGAGTGGCCTGGGCCCTTCGCCGCCACCCACTCCGGCCTCCCCACGTTCCCCCAAACCGCAGGCGAGCAGCTGCGTCTGAGGGGCGCGGTCCGCGGTCCGCGCTCCGACGCCTTCCCGGAGCTGCCGCGGGCCGCGCTCCACTTCCCGGGGTTTACCTGTTGATTTACGGGAGCCAGTGGCAGCGAGCAGGGGAGCGGCAGAGGGAGAAGGAGAGACTCAGGCGGGCTCCACGCTCCCGGGGGCTCGATCCCGGGGCCCTGAGGTCACCATCTGAGCCAAAACCAAGAGGCAGGCGCTCAACCGACTGAGCTTCCCCGGGTGCCCCCAAATAAGTCTTCATCAGTGCGCTCAGTGAACGCTGGCGCCTGGGCTGCGGTGACTCCTCCTGGGCCAGAGCCGCGCTGCTGTCGCTGGGCCGGGCTGACGGCAGACTCAAGTGACCATCGAGACGTGGTGCTCCGGAGTCCTCCTCCTCCCCCTCCTCCATTCCTACCTCCTCCCCCTCCTCCACTCCTACATCCCCTCCCCACTCCCTCTCCCCCTCCCCTTCCTCTCCCTCCCCCTCCTTCTCCCCCTCCTCCTCCCCTCCCCCTCCTCTCCATACATCTCCCTCCTCTTCCTCTCCCTCCTCCTCCACTCCCTCCTCCTTCTTATCCCCTTCTCCCCCCTCCTCCTCCCCCTCCTCCTCCCCTTCTTCCCCTTCCTCTCCCTCCTCCTCCCCTTCCCTCTCCTCCTCCTCCCCCTTCCTCCTCCCCTCCTCCTCCACTCGTACATCCCCCTCCTCCTTGTCCCCCTCCCCCCTCCTCTCCCTCCCCCTCCTCTTCCCCTCTCCTCCTCCTCCTCATCCCCTTCCTCCCCCTCTTCCCTCTCCACTCCATATGTCACCCCCTCCTCCTCATTGCCCTCCTCCTCCTCATCCCACTCCTCTTCCTCCTCCCTCCTCCTCCCACTCCTCCTCCTCCTCCCCCTTGTCCTCCTCCTCCTCCTCCTGCTTCTTCTCCTCCCCCTCCTCCTCCTCCGCTGGCCCGGCTTCTCTCAGGACCGGCCATGGAAGCTTCCCTTGGGCAAGTGCCGTCCTTCCACTGTGTACAAACACGCCCACCGCTCGCGGCAGCTCCGTTACGTGCCTTACTCTAACCATTTATCATAGAGGAAGCTAAGTCAGAAGCAGAATCCTTTTCCCCAGGTGGCGCGCTGGCACCACGGGCAACAGTCATTAATTGCCATCATGGTTGGTGTTAGTGGTCTTGAGGTTTGCATCTCTTCCTGGGGTTGCTGGGAGTCGGCAAGGGGCTACCTTCGAGTACAAGTAGCCTGACTAGAGCTGATGAGACCTCGAGGCCCTTCACTCCGGAGGACGTCGGGTTTCTCTCCAGACTCCATCCCATGCTCATCATGTGGGATGAGATCGTGCGCCCCTCGCCCCGCAGGCTTGCTTGCCAGCTCCCTGCAGTCTGGATGCTCCTCAAGGCACCAACAGACAGTCCGTACTTGTGCATTTATCTTCTTAGATTGGCAGAGTTGGAGGGTGCAGTCCTGCACAACCACGGGCGAGGTTTTGTGTGCAAGCCCTCTCCCGCTGTACTTGCACGGCTCATCGTGGCTCGCCTGCTCCCGAGACTGTGCAGCCGGTGCTCTGGGCACTGGGTCCCGAGGCTGCAGGTGCAGAACTGGCCGGGTCTGGGCAGGGAGCCTCGCCCTCGTGCCCGGCGCCCGGCCTTTCCCATGGCGGAGGCCGCTGTAGGCTCATGCACACCAAGCACAGCCTCATGCACACGCCCTCAGGTCCCCTGGGCCCGGGCGACCTCGGGTGTGGCTCTCGGCTTGAATCGCTGCCCTGGCTCAGGTGGCTTCTCACCTCTCGCTGTCCTGGGATGTGAACACAGGAAAGCTGCACTCCTGCTTCCAATGCCAACTAAGCGGGGACCTCAAGCCGTGGCTGGAACCAACCGCTGCAGGCGCGTGGGCTGCCCGTGGGAGCCACGTCGGGGGGATCCTTACACGAGGCTTCCCACCCGCGCTGGACCAGCTGAGAGACCAGTTTCTGGGCTCACGTCTGACTTCCTGAGAGGCTGTGGCGGCCACAGACACGGTTTGCGCTGGACGCATGCTGCTCGCGGCACCTCCGTCCGCCTGCCCGCTCCTGCCCTCGGTTGGCCCGGCGTCTGGCCTCAGTGCCCGCGGGCCCGTGGACAGCGCTCCCCCATCTGTGGAGCGGGGGGCGGCCTACGACCCGCAGCCAAGGGCCAGGCCGGTGCTGGGAAAGCCACTGAGGCACGGGTGTGCGTGTGCCGTACGCTGTCCTGGGGGCCTCTCCACGTAGCTGACGCCAGGAACACCAGCACGTTGTGCATATGAGTCTGGATAACAGGAAGCTTGCTTTTTCATTTTCCAAAAGGTGTTCCTGATGCTGCTGCAAGGTTCCAAGAAGCCGTCGGCGGCCGAGCGGGTGTGGCGGGACCAGAGGCCCCCAGAGCGGGCTCGGGGCTCCTGTAAGTACGCGGCGTTGCTTTGCGCTGCAAGCACAGGGCACACGCGCCCGCATCCTTCCCTGGAACCCCTCGGTGGAAGGGGCCCGGACGGCGCGACCGGGAGGCAGGGCACGTGCAGGCGCAGAAGCCCGCAGCTCTCGTCCAGCCTCCTACAAGACGTGGCTGTGTCGAGGGGCAGCTCACTCTCGGCTTCAGAACCGAGTTTACTGTATTAGCGGTTTCTCCGCACGTAACATCGGAGTCATGACAACTGCTCCTCTTGTCCCCGCTCGCTCCCAACGGTCCGATCCAGCCTCGTTCTCGGGGTGCCGAGGGTGAGCGGGCGCTTTGCCGGGAGTGGGTTCCCGTGGAGAGAAGCCCAGGTGCGAGCTTCGCCTTCTCCGAGCTTCTGTCCGCCCCCGGAGCTCAGTGTGGACCTGAGGTACGTGCGTTGCATAGACACCTACGTCGGGCCGACCCCAGGCTCGGCCTCTGGCTGAGTGGCTGCAGCACCAGCGGATCGGGTGCTGGTAACGGGCAGTCGTGTGCCCCAGGTGGACCAGGGGACCCGCCTCCCCCCTTGGAGACCCCAGTCCGCCGGCAGCACGGAGGCAGGGATAAGTAGCGGCAGCTGAATGCGTCAGAGCCCATATCGGGGGTTCTCGGTGCCCCACGCTCACCAGCAGCACGTGACAGTTGTTTGCCCCACATCCCAGGGCCAAAGAAACCCCAAACCCCAGCAAACCTGAGGCTTTGCACCTGCTATGCGGGGGTTTCTCATCGTTCTTTAAAATTCTTTTTAAGATTATTTATATAAGGGATCCCCGGTGGCTCAGCGGTTTAGCACCTGCCTTTGCCCCAGGGCACGATCCTGGAGACCCGGGATCGAGTCCCACGTCGGGCTCCCCGCATGGAGCCTGCTTGTGTCTCTGCCTCTTTCTCTGTGTCTATCATAAATAAATAAATAAATAAATCTTTTTTTATTTTTTAAAGATTTATTTATATATTTGTTGGAGAGAGCGCAGAGCTAGCCAGAGAGTGGGCAGGACAGGGGAGGCAGTGAGCGGGAGCCCGGGCGGGGCTCGAACCAGGACCCCGAGACCACGGCCTGAGCTAAAGGCCCTCTGAGCCCCCGGCGCCCCCTCGCTGCGGTTTTAATTCGCTCTTCCCCGATGACCCGCAGCGTCGGGCATATCTCTCGTTTGAGCAGTTTTATTGAGATAGGATCCATCCACCTCACAGCTCGCCCATTTAAAGCGTACAGCGTGGTGGCTTGTGGCTTGTTCGGAGTTGTGCGGCCGTCCCCCCGGCGATTTTAGGACAATCTTCATGGTCCCAAAAAGAAACAGGGCATCAGCTTAGCCATCCGCTCCCATCCCCTCCCGGGTGACTGTGACCCGCCGCCCGTCTCTACAGATTTGCCTCTTCCGGGCACCGCACGTAAATGGGATCATGTAATGCGTGGGCCTTTTTGACTGACTTTTTTTTTTTTTTCATGTAGCATCGTGTTTTCAAGGGTCATGCATGTAGCGTGCGTTCGTTCTTTGGATCTGCAAATGGTCTTCGTCTGTATGGATAGATCACGTTTTGCTTATTTGTTCATTTGGCTGGTTTCTGGTTACGAATGCGCCACTGTGAACGTTTGCATGCAAGCTTTTTTTTTTTTTTTTTTTTTAAGGATTTTATTTATTTGACAGAGAAGGAGAGAGGGAGTTGAGGGAGGAGCAGAGGGAGAGGGACAAGCAGGCTCCAGGCCCGGCACGGCGGCCGACGCAGGGCTCGATCCCATGACCGTGAGGTCATGACCTGAGCTAAAATCAAGAGGCGGAGGCTTAACCGACGGACCCCGGCGCCCCTGTGTGCAGGCTTTTGCAGGCGTGTGTCTCCTGGGGTAGGCGCCAAGGAGGGGAACGGCAGGCTCGTGTGTTCACCCGCGTGACGGACGGGCCGCCACGCCGCGACCTGCGCTCCGCACCCCACGGGTGGGACGTGGACTCCTGTTCTTCACTGGGGCTCCAGCACCTGAGGCCGCTAGCGGGGGCCGAGGCGTGTCAGGGTGCGGACGCTAGCTCCTGCGGTTGGACTTGCGGCCCCCGATGGCCGAGGCCGCCGAGCACCTTTTCCTGAGCTCACCGGCGTTCGCACATCCTCTTGGGAGAAATGTCTCTTCCGCTCCCTTACCCGGTTCTAGGACTCGGCTGACTTGGCCTCTGAGGTTGCCAGAGTCTTTTCTTATGTGAGAAGTGTGGTCCTACCCGTGGGCTTTCCAGAGATGCCATCTGTGACGTTGCGGAAGTTTCTGCTTCTGGTTGATGGGAGGGTTTATCGTGACACGCGGAGAGCAGTAGCCGGATGCTTTCCTGCACCTGTTGAGACGGTCGTGTGGTTTTCTTGGCCTTATTTATTGATGTGATGTAGGAATTGATTTTTAGTTGTTAAAGCAGCATTTCATTGGCCAACTCAGGCAAATCCCACTTGGTTTCATGGTATATGATTCTTCTTTTTAAATATTCAATTTATTTATTCATGAGAGACCCAGAGAGAGAGGCAGAGACAGGCAGAGGGAGAAGCAGGCTCCATGCAGGGAGCCCGACGTGGGACTCGATCCCAGGACCCCAGGGTCATGCCTTGGGCCCAAGGCAGATGCCCAATCGCTGAGCCACCCGGGAGTCCCTATATGATTCTTTTAATAGACTGATAGGATTTGGGGGTATTTTTTGGGGGAGTGTTGAGTCTGTATTTGTAACAAGCATTGGCCTGTGGCCTGTCGTGTTTTACGTGTTGATGTCTTTGTCTGGGATTGCTATCCCGGTGTTACCCCATAGGATGAGTTGGAAAGTGTTTCATCCTCCTCCTCCTAGATTTTGCAAGTGTTTGTGAAGAATTCATTCTTCAAATGTTTGGTGGAATTCACCAGTGAAGCCATCTGAGCCTGAATTTTGTTTGTGGGTGTTTCTTTATTTTCTTTATTTTATTTTATTTTATTTATTATTTTAATTTATATTTATTTATTTATTTATTTATCTATCTATCTATCTTTTATTGGTGTTCAGTTTGCCAACATATAGAATAACACCCAGTGCTCATCAATAATTTTATGCATTTATTTGTGAGTGAGCGAGCGAGCATGGGGGTGAGGTGGGGTGGGGATGAGCAAAGGGAGCAGCAGAGACACCCCACTCAGGGCTTGGCCTCAGGACCCGGAAGCATGACCTGACTTGAAGGCAGATGTTTAACCAGCTGAGCCACGCAGGTGCCCCAAGATCTTTCTTTTATACCAGCGTTTACAGCTGTAGATTCCCCTCTGCACACCCCTTCCATGGGTCCCTTAGTTTTGGGATCTTGTTATCTTCAGTTTTATTAATTTATGGATATTTACTAACTTACCCTTTGGTTTCTTGTTTGATTCATTGTTAATTTAAGATTATGTTTTATTATTTATTTATTTATTTATTATTTATTTTATTTATTTTTTAATTTAGAAAGTGTGTGTTTTTTTAAAAGTGTGTTTCTTTAATTTATTATTTATTTATTTTTTTAATTTAAAAAGTGTGTTTGTTTAATTTTTTTTAATTTAATTTTATTTATTTATTTTTTTAATTTAAAAAGTGTGTTTTGTTTAACTCACCTCCACACCCATCGTGGGCCTCAAACCTCTTACCCCCCACGAGATCCAGAGTTGCCTGCTTTTTCAGCTGAGCCAGCCAGGTGCCTCTGAGTTTATGTTTTTAAATCTCCACGTTTTTACGGGTTTCCCAGATTTCTTTTTTCAGTAAAGTCCAATATCGTTCTACGGGGACCAGAGGGGGAAATGCTGTATGCTTTTAAGCCTTTTTTTATTTATTGAGGCTAGTTTACAGGCCAGCATATGGCCCATCTGGATGTCCCAGGACCCTTCAGTTGCCTGAATCACCCTCGGTCTGGTCTCTTCCTGGCGGGAGGCCTGGGGCAAAGAAGCTCCGTGGTCTTGCTCTCTGCTGTGTCTCCTTGACCCTTTAGTCTGTGCTCACGCTGCATCTGAGGATCCGCTTCCTGGGAACTTCAGGGAACTTCCTCGGATGCTGGTAGTGCTCCTCCATTAGCTCAAATTCAGGTCCTTTTGAGATAATTGCTTCTGTTTGTGGTTCTGCAGAGAGGGTGGGGGGCAGAGGAGACCACCCCACGACGCTTCCTAGAAGCCCTCTGGTTTGGTTGAATAGCTTTGTGAGATACGTTCACAATTTTCATTCTAGGTTTTTTTTGGTTTTTTTTTATGTAGAAGGTTTATTAGTGCAAGAGAATGCCAAATGGTTGAAAAATAAATGAGTGAATTGTTAATATTTATTTACTCACTCACCTGTTTACTGGAATACAACATACATGATGGGAATTTCACTGTCTTGAGGTGCACAGTTGCGGCGTCAGGTACATTCACATTATTTCGCGGCCATGACCACCATCCATCTCCAGGGCTCCTTTGTCTTCTCCAACCAAGACTGTGCACAGTGATCACCAGCTCCCCTTCCCCCTCCCAGCCCCTGGGGCCCCCATTCTCCTTCCGGTCTGTATGAACTCCACTCTTCCAGATCCCTCGTACGGTATCCGTCCTCTTGTGGTTGGCTTAGTTCAACAAGCATAACGACTTCAAGATTCATCCTCCGTGTGGCCAGTGTCAGAATTCCTCCGATGCATGAGGCAGAGAATGTGGGAAGGGTCCCAGAGTTTGCAGCCTCTCCTGGAGCCGCTGTCCCTGAATTTCCAAGTAGTCACCAGCCTGGAAGCTCTCTGAACCCCATCTTTTCGGGTTTTCATGGGGCCTTTATGACGCGGGCACGATTAAATCATTGCCTATTGGTGATTGATTCGACCCCCAGCTCCCCTCTGGTCCCTGGCAGTCGAGGGGAAGAGAATGAAAGTTCCAGCCCTGCATGTAGGTGGTGGTTCCCCTGGCCCTTAGCTGGCTTCTCAGTCACCTCCGTAAGCTCATTAACACGACAACAGACACGCTCTAATCATCTCGGAAAACCCACAGGTCCTAGGAGCTTTGCAAGAAGCAAAGAGCAGATGAACATTCCTTGTGATAAATCGCCGCGACGCACCACCAACCCGTGCTGTCGTCCAGCTTGTTGGCAGAACTCAGTTCCTTGTGGTTTCAGGACTGAGGTCCACACGAGCTGGCTGGCGGGCTGTTGGGTTTGCTCTCAAGGTCCTACGGGGCATCCTGGAATCTTAGCCACGTGGTCCCCTCACAACAGGATGTGTTTCTTCTACAACGTCCCCTGGAAAAATCCCCGCTTTGATCAACTTTACAAATTAGAGACTAGATCCGCCAAAGTTCTTCACCTTTCCTTCTGAATGCTGTGATCCAGTTGTAAGAGTGACAGTCAGGTGTTCGAGGACTTACCCACGCTTGAGGGGAGGGGATTGGAACCTTCCATGAAGTAGGAGTGGCTGGGGCTGGTTTAGGCTTCTCCCTACCAAAAATTGCTACAATACGTTAAATTCCCCTTCATGCTTATCAGCCGTGTGAGTTTCTTGTTTTACGACACGGTTGTTGCTTACCTGTGCTCATGAATGCTCTATTTTTGAAGAACGGTGTTTTACGTTTGTTTCGCTGACTTCCATCGTATCACAAATGGCGTATTTCTTGGTCGCACAATCAGACGCCTTCTTCCATGGCACACACCTGTGTCACCACCTCCTGGGTCAAGGTAGGACGTTCCCAGCGCCTTGCCCGGCCCCGCTGCCCTCTCCAAGTCAGACCCCCGGCCCCGTGGTGATGCTCTCACCTTCCAGTGATTGTGCGTTTTATTGAATGTTGTATAAATGGCGTCATCGTGTTTGCACAGGAGTCTGTGTTTTTTTTCTTTATATCTTGTCTCTCAGATCCATCTATGTTATTGCTGTGTCATTTCTACTTAGTCATATTCTGCTGAACATACACTTGCTCCCTCTTGCACCGAGTATGTATAGATTGTACTTCGACTGTGCATACACATTATTTTCTCTTTTTATTATTAGCATTTTACCTAAAGGGTTTTGCCTCTGAGCATTCATTTATTTTTAAGGTACATTAGTTAATGACTTTCTCACGTAAGAGCGAATTTAAAGAAAATATGATTATGTTCTCATAAACATTTTGTCATCATTGAGAACTCAGGGTGATTTACATTGGAAGTGCAACGCCTACATACATCCTCTTCATTATGGTTATACACCTGTTTCCCAAAAAAATGATAATTTCATGTTCTGAGTTTGGGGAACATTATGAAAATCCATGCAAATATGTTAGAAATAAAACATGTGCCAAAGAAGTTAATGTTATGTGAAAAAAAAAAAGGTACTTTAAATCTAAAAAAGAACCCCGAGGGAAGGAACATTATAGTGTCTTCTATTACCGTTGTAAAATATGATATAAAAAATGCAATTTTATTTATAATTCAAATTACAAATTATGGAACTGGAAAATACATCATTAAAAAATCTATTTAAGTGTTTCATTACTAAAAAAAGACGTGAGACCAGGAGGCATTAAAACAAATTTGGTATGAGATTTCCTTGCATTTGCCAATTTTATTGTATTCTGAAATCCTCCCATGAAGCTCCACAGGAGGCATCCACCTAAGTGAAATTTATATCATTTAGCAGCTAGAACTTTATCAAAATGCTCGATCAGGATTTGGGAGAGAGCGAGTGCCAATGTCTTCTGGGTAAAGTGCTTTCGTGGCTTTTTGGCGATGGCGGCGTGATCCACACTAGAGAGAGGAAGTTTCTTCTAGTTAGAATCACTTACAAAGATCTTTCCTTTCCCCTTGGTGCCCTCAGAAATTGCTTTTTTGTTAGGATTCCTTTGTGGACACTGAGCTGTAGGAACTTGGCTGATTTGCCCAAACCCTGGCGGCTCCAACAGGAACCCCCCCCCCCCCGCCGCAGGCACAGCCCCTGCTCCTGCCCTCTCCCTGAGTCTCTCCCTTTTCTGCAAAGCCCCCCAACGCGTGCTTCTCACGGCGTCTGGAAGAGGCATGAGTAACCGGGCCGGCTCCTTGCATGATCTCACGTCGCAACGACGACCTGCAGAATTTGTTAGAGTACAGATGACGGAGCCTTGGCCCCCGACTTTCTGATTTGGTGGTCCCTGGGGGGGCCTGAGAGCCTGCATTTCTCCTGGGCTCCCGGGCCATACTGTGGGTCCAGGCAGCACCCGTTGACACCCTCTGCTGTGGTGGGATAGCCGAAGGAGAATTCTATTTAGATTCATGAATTCTGGGTCTTTCTCCCGATTCTCAGCAGCGCAGGCGTGTTGTGTGCTGAACTCTGCCCCCCAGATTTGCATGTTGAGCCCCTGGTGCCTCAGCATGTGGAGATACAGGATCTTTGAAAAGGTAATTGGTAAAAATGAGGTGATACAAGTGGGTCCTAACCCCGTCTGACTGGCGTCCCCATAAGAAGGGGAACGTGGGCAGCGGGGCAGTGAGCCCGCAGCGGGAGGGCCTCGGGGGCACAGAGGAGGAGGCCTCAAGGGAAGCCAGCCTGCAGGCAGCACCCCGATTGGACTCCCAGCCCCCGAGCGAGATGTCGATGTCTGCGTGCAAGCGGCCAGGCTCGACGGGCAGGATGGTCCGCGGGGGACCACGCGCACCCAAGGGCCTGGTACCTAGACCCTCCGCGCCTGCTCCGGCCCCACGTGGGCTTGGGTCATGAGGCCCCGGTCTCAGCTGCCCCGAGTGGTTAGTGACTCTTCGTCCCTATTCCTGGGGCTGGTTTCCTGTCACCCACACGATGCTGTCTGCTTTCTGCCGGGAATCCTGTGCTTCAGTGACCCACGGGTGCAGGCTGCATAGCAGGTCCTCGGTGACCGTTGGCAGCACCACCTGTGCCAGCCTGGTGTGCTGCTCCCTGCTCTCGGGGGGCCTCCTGCGTCCTCCCAGCCGCCCTGGCCCCACAGAGGATCCGGGGACCTGGGCTGAGGTGTGGTGGGAGGCCTGCGGCTCCCGGGAGTTGTGCTCACAGTTCATCCTCCAGGAAAACAAACAGCCTAAGAGAACCCGAGGCGCAGGGAGCGGGTCTCTGGAGCTGGAACTGCACCTGCTGCACGCGTCTCCGAGTCCCCGCACCCAGCGCCCGGCCACCACCACGCTACTCTGCACGCAGGAGCTGCACCGTCTCAGATTCCTCAGATGAGTGGGATCAAGGAGCATCTTGCACGAGCCATCGTGTCGTCCTCGTGGCAGCAGGTGTCACTTTCCATCCTATTTAAGGCTGAACAACGTTCCGGTCTATAGACGTGCGCACGTGCATGTTCTCTTCATCCATCCACCTGCTGCTGGAGTCGGAGCCCTTGTGTATGGTACGTGGCCCCGTGGAATGACGGCCCTGGATGGCATCTCCTCGAGGTCCTGATTTCGTTGTTTTTTTTTTTTTTTTTTTTGATATATACCTGGAAGAAGAATTTATGGATCATGCGGTAGTTGTTATTTTTTTTTATGATTTTTAAAATTTATTGTGGAGAAAGTGGGTTCACAAGCAGGAAGAGGGGGTGAGAGAGAGAGAGAGAGAGAATCTCAAGCAGACTCCCTGATGAGTGTGGAACGCCATGTGGGGCTTGATCCCATGACCCTGAGATCACGGCCTGAGCCAAAACCAAGAGTCTGACACTCCGCCGACGGAGCCCCTGGTGGTTCTTGTGGAACCGCGCAGCGGCTGCCCCCGTTTGTGTTCCCGCCAGTAGTGCAGGAGGCATCGGGCTTCTCCATTCCCAACGAAAGCTTCTGCACAGCAAAGGATTTCGTAGGATGAAAAGGAAACCCACTGATTGGGGAAAAAGTATTTGCAAACTGTATATCCAATAAGCGGTTCATATCCGAAAAAATCTAAGGAACTCCTCGAACTCAATAGCAGAAAGATAAGCAACCCAAATAAAAAATGGGCAAAGTGCGTGAACAGACATATTTCCAGAAGAAACACCCAGATGGACAACAGGTGCGGGCACGATGCTCAACATCAGGACCTCAGATCCCAGCCACAGCAGGGCGTCACCTCGCCCCTGCCAGGGTGGCCATCATCAGAGGGAGAAAAAAGAAAAAGAGAACTTGGACGCTCATTAAAAGCGCAGTGTTAGGTCCAACGTCGTGACTTTTGGTTCTGAGACCTACACATCTGCGGGTTGGAACAAGCACCCTGGCTTCCCTGGATCGGGTGGGCCGTGGCCACCGCTGCGAGAACCCCGGGGACAAGCCCGGCAGCGTGGTTGAGCTCAGGGCGGGGGACGCTCGCAGATCTGCCTGCTTCCCAGAGGGTCTGGGCGGCGCTGTTGGCCTGTGTCGGGGTTTGCCCTGGCTTGCTCTTCTCTGCCCTCCCCTCCCTCCTTTCTTCTTCTCTCCCTCCTCCCTCCTCTCTCCCTCCCTCCTCCCTGCCTCCCCTCTCCCTCCTCCCTCCTTCCTCTCTCCTTCTCTCCCTCCTCTCTCTTCCCTCCCCTCTCCTTCTCTCCCTCCTCCCTTCTCCCTCCTTCCTCCTCCTTCCTCTCTCCTTCTCTCCCTCCTCTCTCTTCCCTCCTCTCTCCTTCTCTCCCTCCTCCCTCCTCTCCCTCCTCCCTCCTCTCCCTCCTCCCTCCTCTCCCTCCTCCCTCCTCTCCCTCCTCCCTTCTCCCTCCTTCTCTCCCTCCTCCGTCCTTCTCTCCCTCCCTTCTCCCTGCCTCCCCCTCCCTCCTTGCTCTTCCCTCCTCTCTCCTTTTCTCCCTCCCTCCTCCCTGCCTCCCCTCTCCCTCCCTCCTCCTCTCTCCTTCTCTCCCTCCTCCCTCTTCCCTCCTCTCTCCTCTCTCCTTCTTTCCCTCCTCCCTCCTTCTCTCCCTCCTCCCTCCTCTCCCTCCTCCCTTCTCCCTCCTCCCTTTTCCCTCCTCTCCCTCCTCTCCCTCCCCTCCCTCCTCTCTCCCTCCTCCCTCTCCTCTCCCTTCTCTCTCTCCCTCCCTCCCTCCCTCCCTCCCCTCCCCCCTCCTCCTGAAGCCTCACCCCCCCAAATGAGGGAAATGTCTCTGCTCTGGTTTGCCAGCACCAGGTTACCTACACTCCGCTCTGCCTCCTGCCCTCAGATCCTCACCTTTCGCCCCTGCTTGCTACCCCGGCGCGGATGGAGGCTGGGCAGCGGGTGATCTGAGCGCCTGCAGCCTTCGGAGCTGCTCCAGGCCCGGCTGCCCGGAGGCTGGGCCGGGCTTCCGCTCCCAGTGCCGTCTCTGCTCCGTCCGCCTTTCCTCACAGCTCAGGAGCCACGGCCCCTGCAAGCAGCGTGGGAGGCCACGTGGGGCCAGGTCACCCACCGTGGAGCTCGCGGCAGGTGCAGCCCCCCCACAGGCGGGCTACGAGTGCACACGGGGCAGGTGCCCGAGTGGCCGCTCCCTCGGGGCTGAGAGGGGTCGGGAGGGTGCGGGAGGCTCGGGGCTGCAGGCCAGGCCAGGGCCGGGCCAGGGCCACTTCGGGCCTTGAAATCGCAGTTTCTCGTGGAACCTTGGACAGAGGAGGGCCTTCCCTCCTCTCAGGCCTCGCTTCCAGCATGTGGCGGGGGGAGCCTGGGCCACGGAGCAGGAGCGTCCCCACCTTACACGCCAGTGGCCTGGGGGCGATGCGCCCTGAGAGGGGGTCCCTCCGCACCCGCATCCCCCGGACAGGGACCGCAGACCTGCAGGTGCCGCTCAGAGCCCCTGAGGCTGCGGGGCTGACCCCCCTGCCCTGGCCTCACCCCAGATGGTCTCCCGGCCCTGCTCCTGCTTCAGGCTTCAGGTTGGTTATTGGGCCTCCACGCACACGTACTATAAGCTCCTTATTTTTTCTTTTGTTCACCTTGTGTAAATTTAGGTACTGACCCAGCTGGAGGACCCTGAACCCTGGGGCGAATCTCCTCTTCCCCAAGGTGTCTCTTGGGGGGTCCGAGCTGTCGCTTCTGAGTAGGGAAGCTTGGATGGGGAGGCAGGTGAGACATACACAGGGATGCTGATGGGGTGTTGGGTCACATCCACCTGCAGACTCGTCCCCCACAGGGCTCTGAGCATCCCTAGGGCTAGGGGTCCCCCACGTGGCTCTGAGCATCCCCAGAGCTGGGGGTCCCCCACGTGGCTCTGAGCATCCCCCAGGACTGGGGATCTCCCACGTGGCTCTGAGCATCCTCAGGGCTGGGGATCCCCACGTGGCTCCGAGCATCCTCAGGACTGGGGATCCCCCACATGGCTCTGAGCATCTCCCAAGACTGGGGATCCCCCACATGGCTCTGAGCATCCTCAGGGCTGGGGATCCCCCACGTGGCTTTGAGCATCCCCCAGGGCTGGGGATCCCCACGTGGCCCTGAACATCCCCAGGGCGGGGAATCCCCCACGTGGCTCTGAGCATCTCCCAGGACTGGGGGTCCCCCACGTGGCTCCGAGCACCCCTGAGGCCTGGACAGTGTGCTCCATCTGAGCTCGGCAGGATGGACTCGGGTGGGCGCCTTGTGGCTGCACACTAAGACCGAGCAGGGAGCGTGGTGAACGCAGGGCCAGGGGCCTAGAGAAGATTCGGGTGCGAGGACTCCTCTACTGTGTGGCTACACCCGCCGCCCCCACGTGCCCACGCCCCGTGCCCCCTCCAGCTAGAGGCCAGCTGGTGCCAACCGTGGGGCCCGGAGCCGTGGGGAGACGAAGGCCAGGCCTGTCCGACAGTGCGGCCTAGGCAGCCGCGCCTGCGCTCCACCTCCGTCCGACTGTGGTGGGCACGGGTGGGCACGGGTGGGCGCTCAGGGCTGGCCGCCCCCGCCGGGTGCCGCAGGACGTAGCCACCTCCCCCTCCCTGCCACCCTGGAGCTCCGGAGGGTCCGGCTGTGGGGCCGGGACCTGCTCTGGTGCCCTGAGAACAAAATCCCCAAACTCCGTGTTCCAGGACCTGCCACCGAGGAAGCAGCTGGCAGAGCAGGGCTGCACCTGGTCTCTCTGCCAGCCCCGTCCGGGAGTTCCCACGGCCTTTAACTCGCTCCCACGAATCTGTGGCCAGGGGGGTCGCGCGGCCGGGAGTTCGGGGGGGGGCATCCTCTCCAGCTCAGGGCTGCCCTCGGGGCCCCACGTGGGGCTCCCTGCTGGGCGCGGAGCTTACTTAAATTAACCAAGATCTCAGTAACCTAGCTTGGTTTTAAAATGTGTACATTTTCTGTGTCACCATGTTTAATATTTAAGACGTAATTGTGTTTTGGGTTTTGTGTTATGTTAACAAGCATACAGGTGTCAGAAAACGTTTCCCTTTCCTTTTATATTTCTTTCTGGTTTTCTTTTTTTTCCTTTTTTTTTTTTTTTAAGATTTTATTTATTTATTCATGAGAGACAGAGAGAGGCAGAGACACAGGCAGAGGGAGAAGCAGGCTCCATGCAGGGATCAGGTCCTGGGCTCAAGGCAGCGCTAACTGCTGAGCGACCCGGCCTGCCCTTATTACTTTTTCCAATTACACGATCTTTAGGAGCCGTCTCAGTGCTGAGATTCAGGGACTCAGTAAACAGAAGAGGGTTCCTGTTCCATGACGCTGCGCTTCCTTTCCCCAATACGCGTACTGTCTTCGCCAAATAATCATGGACTACGGCACGTAAGAACACCTACTGTCGAGAAAACCCAGAAAACGGGGAAGAACGTGAAAGGTGCCATGTTCTCAGCACACAGAGAAACATGCATTTTTACACAGGTCGAAATGCGTTTGCGACGTTAGCCTTTTGAATCCAAGGACCCACACTTTGTCGCTCGCACACTCTCTCAAATAAATAGGTCTTTAAACGGAAAAAAAGAGCTTTTCACTGAAAGTACATACAACAAAATACCGACTTTTACAGCTCACTATTAGTATATTTAGTAAATCGTAGTAATTCCATGTGACACTTTTTCATTTGTCGTATTTTCCCATAATTACGTATTTAATGCTTTCATCCTGCCTCTCCTTCAGACTAACACACGCACTTACTATTTCGGGCCCTACTCCTCTGACCACCCTCCTCCCCTGTCTTCGGGGCCATGTTTCTGTATAGACATTATTTTCAAAAGATGGTAGCAGCCCCTCTTAAACTGCTTTATTCACCGACCATGGGTGCCCATCAGTGAGCGGCCGTCTGTACCCTTCCCGGCAGCAGGTTAGGACCCTGCACGTCCACCATACACCGAACTGCTCCATCAGTCCCCAGACACTTGTTTCTTTCTTTCTTTCTTTCTTTTTTTTTTAAATATTTATTTATTTACTCACGATAGACATAGAGAGGCAGAGACACAGGTAGAGGGAGAGCAGGCTCCATGCAGGGAGCCCGATGCAGGACTCGATCCCAGGACCCTGGGGTCATGCCCTGGGCCGAAGGCAGGCGCCAAACTGCTGAGCCACCCAGGGATCCCCTAGACACCTGTTTCTAGCGTCCTGCTACTATATTCTGTGAGGTGTAATAAACCACCTTATTTGATATGTGTGATGAATTTACCTTGTTTATATATTTTTTACTTTTTTTTAAGATTTTTTTTTTTTTAATTATTTGAGAGTCTGTGCATGTGTGCACACAAGTGTGAGGGGCAGGGGAGGCAGAGAGAAAGCGAGAGATGGAGAATCTATGCTTAGTGTGGAGCCCAACCACGTGGGGCTCGATCCCAGGTCCCCGAGGTCACGACCTGAGCCGAAACCAAGATATGGATGCTTAACGAGTGAGCCACCCAGACGTCCTTTTTTTTTTTTTTTTTTTTTTAAATAATACAACTGTCGGATTGGGAGTCACTGGTCAAAGACGGTTCATATTTGTTCCCCACGGGAAGACCATACTCGTCTGCTGTCCTGCGAGCCCTGAATCCTTATGTCTGTGTCTTTAAACATGCAGTAACATTAGGTATTTATATTATTTTTCATCTTAACCGTATTGATAATCTGAACATTTCATTGTCGCCGTATTTTGTGTTATATATCGGCTCTCGTGTAGATTTCTAAAAAAAAGTTTTATTTATTTGAGAGACAGTGAAAGAGAGAAAAAGTGAGCATGAGCAGGGGGGAGAGGGAGAGGGAGAAGCCGAGTCCCCGCTGAGCGAGGGGCCCGCCATGGACTCCATCCCAGGACCCCGGGGTCGGGACCCGACTGAGCCACCCAGACGCCCTTTTGTAAATTCTTTAACGAACTACATATTTATGCATGCTCTCTGCCCAATTTTTATTTGGGGTGTTCATTTTTTTAAAAAAGACCTGAATGCATCGCATTTGCGATACTTCGTTTTAAAGGCTTTGAGAACCTTTGGATGAATTCATTGCCGTGGAGATCATCTGGGGCGCGTGCTGAGTCCCCGGTACGTTAAGGTGTTCCCCACCAGGTGCTAATGTACGAGCGATCGAAGCCATCAGCCCAAAAAGAGAAGGAGGAGAAAAAAAAAAGAAATCTTCGGACATTTTTCCCAAATAATTTGATGGTCAGGGTCACCGGGAATGCCTAATCCTGGATGTCACTAGATGCTTCGAATAGAATTACAGTCGTAAGTCAAAGAAGACAATTCATAACAATTTGGTCCTGCATTTTAATTTCATCTGTTAAATTATTCATGTGAATACTTTTATGAGTTTCGCCATAAATATTTGATCGGCGGTTCCTCCGTGACCATAAACCATCTCAGCCCTTTATTTCTCTCATTTATGTTCGGTTAACATATGGGGAGGCGGGGAGAATTTATTTTTCTTAATAATGAGAAACGTCTGTCCCCACAGACTTACTGAGCCTGTCTGGTGAGCTTTTACGATGTCTGGAGGTCAGCAGTACACCTGTCCTGGCAGTGCCCTGAGCGTGGTAATAGGAATTCTCATTACCTAATAAAATAAATAAATAAATAAAAGAAAAGGGGGAAAAAAAAAAGGGGAAAGTGGGAGTGTCTGTGTCAGAGCAGATCCGGCGTCCGGAGACGCAGGCAGCTCTACACCAGTCACACAGCTTGTTGGTGCCCAATCTGGATTCCAGGCCAGGTCTGCGTAGACTAAGGGACCGAACGCTCGCCGTCCCCCCCGTGATGCCGCGACCGGGTCCTCCCTGAGCAGAGCCGGTGGGCAAATACATGGCAGTTCCCTGCTGGTGTCCCCGCCCTCCCCCCCCGCCCCCCGACCCAGCAGGTGCATTTCTGACACCTAGAAGGCCTCGCTCCGCTTCTGTTTTCTGTGCACCTGGCTGCATAGACGAAAGCTTCCTGATGTAAACAGGTGTCGTGGGCACCGCCTGGTGCAGACGTGTTTGAGCAGATGCGTCGTTTGGCAGGCAGCCGGGTGGGGGCCCTGGATGGGGTGTCGGAAGGTGCTTCTTAGAGGCTACTTTGAGGGGGGTGGCTCTTGGAAGACGATGGCCAGTGGCTGGGTTGGGTCATAACCCGTCTCACCTGCTGGTGACCTTTCAATGCCTCTTGACCCTAAACAGGGTGAGGCATGCTTCTGCGCCAGAGAAAGGAGAGTGCCAGGAGCATCCTGCGTTCCAGGGGGGCCATGCTGGGTGGGCTCCGGGGGTCGCTGGATGGGGCTTCTCCATTAGAGGTGGGTGTACGGAGCCCCAGCCCCAAGCCCCAGGGAGGGGAGATGGGCCAGACCTGGACATCGGGGTGGGTCGTGGGTGCCTAATGAAGCTCCATTAGGTCCCAGTACTGGGGAGTGCGGGGAGCTTCCTTCCAGGGGTGCTCGGAAGGTGCTGGGGAGTGCACGGCAGCCGGCGCCCTTCCTCGCCCTTCCGCGGCCTTGCTCCCATCCGTGCCTCCTGTCCTGGCCCTCAGCTGACCCACCGGAGTCCCCAGTTCCGAGCCGCTCTGGCCCTTTAGCTCTACCCCAGGCAGGGCCCACAGGAGCTGCTCGGAGGCAAGGTGACAGCCTGCACTCGAGATTGGCGTCTGGGGTGGGGAGGGACAGCCCCGAGGGACCCAGCTGTGGCCTGCCGGCGACTCCATCCAGGGCGGGGGTCTTGGAGGCGGCTGCCCAGAGGATGCCCAGCTGGGGGCAAAGCCTGCCCCTGGGGACCCGGTGCCTCGCAGGTGACGGTGACGGCTTCTCGGCGAAGCTAAAGGGGAGCCGAGGGGGCGAGTCTGTGCTCAGAACCCCCCCCCCGACTGTGCCTTTGAGGCCCCGTGGCCCCGGCTGACCCTGTGGCCCTGAACGTCTCCCACCCTCCGCGCGGCCCCTGCTGATCGTGATACTCGCTTCGTGTTCCCTTGTTTCTTCACACGTTTTCTCTCAGCCCCTTTTTGTTTTTTTGAAGATTTTATTTATTTATTCATGAGAGACGCAGAGAGAGGCAGAGACACAGGCAGAGGGAGAAGCAGGCTCCCTGCGGGACTCGATCCCGGGACCGGGGATCACGCCCTGGGTCCACGGCAGATGCTCAACCCCTGAGGACCCCGGGCCCCCCCATGATGTCCTTCCCGCGGACCCAGTGGGCACCGCCCGTCCCTGCACCTGCTCGTGCCCGTGGGCTCCCTACCGCGTGCCCGAGGAGTTGCGTCCCAGCTGCTCTCGCCAGCCCTGTGCTCGCTGCCCTGATAAATGATCGATCTTTCAAAACGGTCCTTTCTCTCAACATGACTTTTTTGGGGGATTTTAAGTGTATTCGCTGCGCTGTTATCACCTGCATTTCGGTTTCGTATTTGTAAGCACGTACCTGGCGTCGTCCGCAGCCTCGGGAAGACCAACCCGGAAGGCGCTGGGACGCGAGGCGCGGCCGCGTCCCTCCGTGGACAGGGGTTGGGGCTGCAGGCCTTGGGTCCGCCTACCGTTTCCCTCCTGTTGGGCCGTCCGCGCCCTGGACCGAGAGCTGTGGGCACCGGCCGGGTGGCCCGGGGGCGGAGGGGACACCCCCTCCCCGAGGGGCCTGGCAGGGGGAGCAGGACGTCCCAGACTCACGTTGGGCATCGCTCCCTCGGGCCGGGTCTCAGGGTCGAGGTGGAAGGAGGGGAGGCCGGGAGGCTGAGCCTGTCGCCGAGGGGCCTCCCCTGGAGCTGCAGATGTGGCCCTGAGGCCTCGCTGGTTCCCCTGCACAGGGACACCCCCAGGGTCGGGGGGCACCTGGGCATGACCTGGAGCATCCTCAGGAGGACGTCCGTGGGGACAGCGAGCTGCGGCCCCCCCGGGACTCCCGTGCCGCCGGCTGCCGGGCCGAGTGGGGCCGAGGGGGGGCCGTGGGCGTCGGCAGGTCCCGGGCGGTCCCCTGGCCTCAGCCGGCTGCCTGTCCCTGTCTCCGCAGGTGGCGCCCCCGCAGGGACCCCCGTGGCCCAGGCCGCGGCCCTCCTGGTGAAGCGGCTCCGCCACACGCGCCGGGCCTGGAAGGGCGCCGTCTCCGACCTGCTGCTGCCCGTCCTCTTCGTGGCCTTGGCCATGGGCTTGTTCATGGTGAGGCCACTGGCCACGGACTACCCGCCCCTCGAGCTCACACCCGGCCGTTCCGACGGGGCCGAAGCTTACTTTTTCAGGTGAGAACCTATTTCCCCTCCTTTATGTCTGAGTTATGGCAGGACAGGTAGCAGACAGCAGTGGCTTTGATGCTCTTGTTTTTTTCTTTTTTTTTTTGAGATTTTATTTATTTATTTGAGACCGAGATACGGAGACAGAGATAGCGAGAGTGAAGGGGAAGGGGAGCAGCAGGGAGCCCGAGGCAGGACTCGATCCTGGGACCTGAGGCTGCAACCCGGAGCCGAAGCAGATGCTCCACCGCCAAACCCCAGGCTCCCGTCTTCCCCCCGAATCTTTTATTTTTTTATTTTATTTTTCCCCCCCGAATCTTTTAAAGGAATGAACCAAAAGGACAGAATGTCCCGTAGCGTGTTCTGGCCGAATGCTCACAGCCCTGCCTCGTGCCTCGAATGGGAAGGAGTCGTCACTATCGCGAGTTTTTTAATGATTAAATGTGTTTCTTGAAAAAAAAAAATAATAGAAAATGCAGGCCGGCCAAAACAGTGTAAGGACGGTCCCAGGCGGTCCCCCCGGTGCTGCAGACCCTGAGACGGGGAGCTGCGCCCTGTGCCCTGTGTCGGGACGCGACGCGGGAGGGAGGAAGCACACGCGCAGGGGACTCCACACCGAGCCCCCCGGGGACGGGCCGGGGACCCTTCCCACGACCGCGGATTGGGACCGCGCGGGGCCCCGAGTCCGACCCTCCACTGTCCGGGCCACCCCGGGGCCCTGGGCACGTAAAGCTCCTAAACGCGGGCACTTTTACTTCTTTAGGGCAACAGTATCACACTTTGAGACTCTTCATTTTTTTTTTTTTTTTTTTTTTTTGCTTTTTTACTCGATGACATATCCATTGTTCCTGTAAGTTGAGCACGCCCATGCCTCTCATTTTCAATTTTCTCATTTTTGAGATTTGTTCCATCCTTTAGGGCGAAGCAGAGAGGGAAGGAGCACATGGGCTGGGGGGAGAGGCAGCGGCAGACGCAGAGACGGAGAAAGTCCGCGGTGGCCGAGCCTGGAGCCCACCAGGGGCTCGATCGCTCCACCCGAGATCACACCCTGGGCGGAAACCGGAGCTCCAGGCGCCCCAGCATCACCCACCCTCAGGCTGTGCGACAGCGCGTGGCAGGGAGACCCCGTGATTCAGTCAAACGCTCTCTTTTGGGGGTTTTCATCGGTTTAAGCAGGAATCACGTCCCCTCGGGCTCACGCCCCCGTCCATTTCCCACATCACATGCTTCCTTCGCAAGCTGTGGGGCCACAGGCATTAGGGTCTTCAAGGTAGATACGGTCCAACCATTGCTATCCGTGTGCAGCCCCAGAAAGTCCTTGGTTCGCTTACTCGCTGCTGTTTATTATGCACCTACTGTATGCCACGCCTGTTCCCTCCCTCTCTCTTTTTTTTTTTTTGTCCGTCCGAAAGCATTTTCCTTGCTCTCCCAGCATTCATTTTTGCATAGAAGTCATGCAGTCCCGACGTATTAGGCCCTGGGAGTTAGAGATATTTTATTTTAATATTTTCTTCCAAGAGAAAAGCAAACACAAGTTTATTAACGTGTGCAGAGTACACGCACCGGGGAGCCCCTGCGGATGCATAGCTCAAGAGGGCGCTCGGGACGCGGGCTTGGACTGCATCTTAACAAGAGAACCAGGATTTTTTAGAGACTTGACAGGACATGGGATAAAGGCTCCGTGCTCTGGGAGCAGCCAGTGGGGGGCACGCAGTCGGGGTAGGGATGCTTGCGCGGACTCGGGGGGCACGTCTGGCCCAGAGGTCTCGACCTGTGGCTGGAGGTCCGCTCCCTGGTAGAGCGGAGGGAGGGGGCACTCAGACTATGGCTGCGTCTTGGCAAATAGGGGCGAGGCCAGAGCTTTTCTGTTCTGTTTTTCTTCTTTTCAGGATTTTATTTATTTATTTATTTTTTATTTATTTATCAGCAAGAGAGAGCTTGAGAGAGCGAGCATGAGCAGGGGGTGGGGCCGAGGCCGAGGCAGACGCAGGGTCCCCGCTGAGCGCGGAGCTCCCCTCGGGGCTCCACCCAGGGCCTGAGCTCAGGTCACGACCTGAGCCGAAGGCAGGTGCTTCACCCACGGGGCCCCCAGTGCAGCCAGAGAGCGTCTCCGACACCTGCTTGTCAGGTGCCTTCGGCTCATGGTGATCCTTGTGCCCACGGGGCAGCATATTGTGCCTCCCCCCACACCACATGCACAGAGACACACGGGGATGCGGTCAGGCCACCACGGGGCTGGCAAGCCAGGGAGGCCACGCATCAGGGCCGCTGCCAGCCCCCGGGAGCCTGGGTGTCCCCCTGCAGTCAGACGTTGAAGCTTTAACCCATGTGGCTGTGGTGGGACACGGGGCCTCTACGGCAGTAATTAAGGTTATATGGTGAATATTTCAATATTTTCTTCCTTTTTTTTTTTTTTTTTTTTGAGAGATAGAGCACATGTGCGAGGAGAGGGTGAGAGGGAAAGCAGGAATCTTTTTTTTTTTTTTTAAGATTTTATTTATCTGATTTATTTATCTGACGCGCATCCTGCTGCTTTCGGAAGGAGCGTG
Source organism: Urocyon cinereoargenteus (assembly GCA_032313775.1). Taxonomy (NCBI): domain Eukaryota; kingdom Metazoa; phylum Chordata; class Mammalia; order Carnivora; family Canidae; genus Urocyon; species Urocyon cinereoargenteus. The sequence goes on from JAVLSZ010000009.1 coordinate 47,121,675, forward strand.
CCCCCGAAATCGCTGCCCTTGTCCTGGGTGCCAGGTCCCTGGGTTGCCGGGATGAGCCGTCCCGCGTCCCGGGACCCACGCTCCCGGCTCCTCTCCCTCCGGCGGCGGCGGGGAATCACCTGACCGCCCAGGCCACGCTGGCCTGATCATCGGGGTCTGCATCTTAGCCCAAGAATGATTCTCCGTCAAGTGGCTTCACGCTGCTCGTGATTCCCCTCGGTTTCCTGCGCACACACATGCACGTGTGCGCACGGCCCGGGGTCAGCGGCTCTCAGCCTTCTTGCTCTGCAGGTAGGCGCATCCCCATTTCATGACACTTGTGAGCGGTCTCCAGGGGCGACACGCGGTACTTGCATCGCGATCCTCCTGTGCTCTCCAGCAGAACTCCTGGCCGCCGGGCGAGAAATCCAGGCCTGCGTGTGGCGTCAGCAGCCACTGCCTTGCCCGGCCGGCCCAAGGGTACACGGGAGTCTTGGCCCCTGGTGCACTGGCCGACCTCAGCACGGCCTCCTGGCCCTAAGGCCTTCCGGCTCGGGAAAGGGCAGCGATGCGCCTCCGTTGAGTTCCCTTAAGAGTTCTGAGGTGGACCACCCAGGAAGGCAGGCCCTGGAGGCCACGCACCTAGGAGCCCGTGCGCAGGCCGGCGGGCCCCTCACAGGGGACTTGGTGCTCGGCGCCCAGAAAGCCCGGGCCTTCATGGCTCTGTGTGTAGCCTGGACGCCTCTAACTCCACGTCCTGGGGGCCGAGGGGGTGGTCGGGGGGTCAGGGGAGGCTCAGGTGGGGGTTGAGGGGAGGCCGGGAGGGGGGGCACTAGGAGGGGTGTCCAATGGGGGGGACCAGTGGGGGAGCAGAGAGGAGGGGCCAATGGGGGGTAGCTGGGCCAGGGGAGGCCTGGGAGGGGTGCCCAAGGGGGGGGCACTGGGGGGTCCTGGCAAGAAGGCCAGGTGGGGGCTGGGAGGAGGGGCCAGCGGCAGGGCTGGGCAGGGGGGTGCTGGGAGGGGTGTCCAATGGGGCGACCAGTGGGGGCCAGGCAGGGGGAGCTGAGTCTGCTCCTACAAGGCTGAGAAGCCGAGGAAGAACCATTTTGAGCGCTGCGTCTTATGGGCCTGCGACAGGAAAGCGGAGCGGAGAGAGCGCGTCTTGGCTGCAGTGGGCCTAAGCAGCCAGTCCACGGCCCCTGCTCCTGAATCAGCTGCTAGCTAACTGCTAGTTTCGGGGGGCTTCAGGGACTCCCCATTCCCACTGGGAGCTGCAAAGAGAGAGGAGGCGGGGACTCGGCTTGGTCAGGCCTGAGGCTGGGCAGGCAGGCCCTAGGGAAGCAGGAAGGCGGCAGTCCAGCTCTCAGCAGGGCAGCCCGGGCACAGCTGTGTGCACCTTGTTTGCTCTGCACACCTCGGGGGTAAAACCTGGAGACCCTGCGAGAGGTCCCGGAGTCTGTCCCCACTGTCCTGGGATGACGACGGTACGTCCGAACCCGGCCTCCTTGTCCTTCAGGCTTCTGTGTGGTGGTTGCTGCTCCAGGTACCTGGCACTCTGCACTTTTTTATTTTTTAAGATTTTATTTATTCACTTGAGAGAGAGAAAGCACAAGCAGGGGAGAAGCAGACTCCGTGCTGAGCAGGGAGCCCGATGTGTGGCTAGACCCTAGGACCTGAGATCGTGACCTGAGCTCAAGGCAGAGGCTTCACCGACAGAGCCTTCCAGGTGCCCTCGGGATAAGACCACTTGCAAAATCTGGCTCAGAAGTCCCTCCTGCAGGGATCCTCAGCCTCCACCCTCTCTGCGTGGCCACCACGCCATGTGGATCCCACGGTGGTCTGACCCGTGGCTGCAGATCCGTGTCTGTCTCCCTGCAGGATGGCTCCCTGGAGGGTCAGGATCGAGGCTTACTCATCCCTCTAAGTGTAGCTCTTGCCACAGCATCTAGAAAAGGTTCCTTTCATTAAGTATTTGTGAAGTTGAACTCAACGATCAAGATAAAACGTAGCAGGAAAAAGTCTTCCAGAAGTGAGCCCAGGTCTCTACTTTGAGGTGCAAACAAAGCGTGGACCGTGGAAAGGTGGCTGCGGATGTGTGGTTGAGCGCATCTGGAGGAGACCCCAGGGCTCCCTCTTCTGGGCTGGGCGTTTGGTCCTCACGGGAAGGGGTGCTCCTGAGGCACCTTGGGAAAACCCATGGTGTCCCCCCTGAACGTGGACATCACCCCGGTCCGTGGTCGGCTGTGTTCCCACCATCAAACTGTCTCTGCTTTCTCCACCTAGTCCCAGCCAGAGGAAGTCCTACACACGGCCTTCTGCCTGCACGTCCCTGTGGCCAAATATCCCCATCCCATAGGGCCTCCGCCGTATTGGAGTGAGCCCACCTTGGTCCCCTATGATCTCCAAAGACCCCGTTTCCAAGCAAGGTCCCATCATGACCTTCTGGATAGGCACGGAATTGTGGGTGGCCACTGTTCATCGCAGTCTGTGTTTTCATAGCACCTGCCTTAGCCAGTGCTATTCAGCTGAACCAACGTTTTAGTCACCTTTTGAAAAAAAAAAAAAAAAAAGAGTGATTTGGCTTTCTACAAAAACCAGACCCCGCATGCGGAAGGAAAATCAGAAATAAAAACTGGTTGACGACGAGCGTGATGGTTGGTGTGTATCCGTCAGCACCGTGGTTGGCAGGACGGGACCTGGGATGCGGTGTTTGTGGACCTACGTTCACGTCTGAGCAGTGACACCTGGTGACCTCCCGACGTCCACCTTGAACATTTCACGGGTCACGTTCTTGTCTGTACAGAGGCGTAATTTCTCTTACGGACCCTGTATCTTTATCCCGTGAGAGCACAGAGCACCTTATTCTGTTTGGACGATTTGGAGGGATGGTGAATGCAAAGCAATTGGCCTATTTCCTGGCAGAAATGATGTTCTCCGCGCGGGCTGCTGGTATACCCTGGGCGGCCCCGGTGCATCACCTGTGCTTCTGGGTGGTGAGCAGAAGGCACGTGGTGCTCCCCGGTGGGCTCGGAAACGTGCCCCCAGCAGAACGAACTAGGTGCTCCCTGCGCCGCCCACCAGGGTGCCGGCCGCCTGTGTCCTGTCCAGTCTACCCAGGCGCCCCTCCGCCCTGTGCCGCCTGGGGCCTCTGAACTCTGCCCTGACGTTGCCTATCCAACCTTGACCACAGGAGCGTTCTCTGCCCCAGGCCGCGGTCTGGCTCTTTCTTCCCGGCTCAACTTACACACGTGTGGCCTCTTTTGAAGTCCTGTCCAAGTGGCCCCTCAGCGTCCTTACCCAGCGTCCCCCCAGGTGCTTCGGTGCAGCTGTTCCATGCCGCGCTTTGGTGCCCATGGAGCGCGCACTCCAGTGGGAGACCGTGGAGGGCAAGCGGTGGAGCTCACGCTGACGGACGCCACATGCCGCCCCCGGATGGTGCCCAGCACCGTGCAGCTGTCCCTGGAGTACTTGCACACAGACGATTTCCAGTCCTTTCCTCTCTCCCTGACCTTGAACTTAGGAGGCATTTTACCTCCTCCCACAGCCCGCAGGGGACGGTCTGTCAGCCCCATCCAGTCGCCTTCAGCGCATCATGAATCAGCGACGGTTAGGGGACTCTGTCCTGGCGCTTGGTGCGGTGACGTTGAAATAGAAGGACAATGAAGCAGCAGTGCTGACCAGGTCCTCATCCTGAAGACGCCGTGCTCACACACATAGGGTACTTCCTCGGGTGACCCACCTCATGGGGGCAAGATGGAAAGGACGCTCAAGCTTTCGGGATCTAATTCTCTCTTTCTTTTAAAAGATTTTAGTTATTTATTCATGAGACACAGAGAGAGGCAGAGACACAGGCAGAGGGAGAAGCAGGCTCCATGCAGGGAGACTGACGCGGGACTTGATCCCAGGATCCAGGTCATGCCCTGAGCCATTGGCAGATGCTCCACCCGGAGCCACCCGGGTGCCCTGGCTCTACTTCTCATTCCACAAACAGACACAGACACAAGTCCTACCCGCAGGAAGCTCCCGGCCAAGCTGAGAGATCACCCCACAGACAGCTGGACAAGGAAGTCTCGGAAATGCCACACCAGGCAGCCACGTACAGTGCGGGTTGTGCTGGTGGGGACGGGACGGGGCGGGGCCCCACCTGGGGCTCCAGGAAGGCCTTCAGAAGCCTACGCACCTGAGTCAAGTGTCCTCAGTGACAACTGGGTGCTCCCTGGGCAGGTAGGAGGCAGCGTTTCTCCAGACAGAGGAAGAGGTGCAGGTTAGTGTGAAGAGGAACGGGACAATCCTGCAATGTCTACGTGTTCCCGCAGGTGCGGGAGGCCTTCCAAGCAGAGACTACCTTAGCCCGCAAGCAGAGCGAAGGGCGGAAGCACCAGGGGTTGCAATGGGCTGTGTCCGGCGCATTCCCCAGACGGTTGTTCCACGGGGCACCGTTCCCTTGGGGGTCCATTCCGAGGGCCGCTAAAGAGGTCACATCTTCCTGTTGGGGTTGATTGAGCTGCAAAACAAAGTTAAACGGGTTCCTTTTCTGTAAGCGTCTCAGAGCTTGTACCACGTGGAACTGGCCACACAGGGCCTGCGTCCCTCCGCTAGCTTCCCCTGGAATCCAGGACATCATGAGCATCTCTGTGAGGACCGCGCATGGAAGCCATACCCCGGTACCCCACGCCTCTGCCTCTGGCTGAGACACATTCGGGGTCTGTGTGTTGTTTAGTGGTCAGCAGGGTCCCACACATCTGAGGGTGGCCTTCTCCACTGCCGAGAACGTCACAGAGACTGTTGCCCGTCTCTGCATGTTGTCGGTGTTGAGCGTTGGACGCCATACCACTGTGTGAACACAGCAGCTTATTGGTCTTTTCTTTTAATGGTGGCCATTGGGAGCTCCTTCCAGTTTTTTTTTTTTTCTTATGATTGTGAACAGTGCTGCTTGAATATTCTAGAATATTCTAGCGAAGGTCTTCATTTACATGTATATAAGAGCTTCTCGTGGGTGGAGTCCCAGAAATGTAATTGTTAATCAGTGGCCCAGAGTATGTGAATCTTTTGCTTTAGGAGATAATGCCAAAGTTTTCCAAAGTGGTTACCATCCTGCACGTACGCGTCCCCTTCACTGCTTTTATGTGTATTTCTTAAAAATAGCCAGCTCAAGAAAATGTTTATGCCAAAGAGGCATATTTTGGGGTGGCGTACCCTGCTCCCCCTCACGTGCGTATTCCTGTCTAGTCTATGGATCCTTATGTTGCATCTGAGCACAGCTATGCACGGCAGCTAAGCCGGGGGTGCATAATGCATGCTTCCTAGTTGTGCCAGCGTGCCCCAACTCTTGACACACGTTCCCCCTCTTAAGTGACTTCAAACCACTTCACCTTGTCCACTCTGGTCCACTTGCAAGTCATGCAGATCTGCAGTTCCCGTTCTTTCTGCCCTGCTCTGTGGATGGTGCCTTAGTTTGCATGTCATCTCTGGATGCTGTTTTTTCAGCGTGGTCAGCAGACCGCAGGTGCCCCGCACCCCAGAAGCTTCCAGGCAGGGCGTCTGGCTCGCAGTTCCCTTTCCTTTGTAGATAATGTAATAGGTGATCTTGATCTTATAGGGTTTCTTCTTTGTAGAGTGTTGGATCTTTATTCTCCATCTTCTTCTCATCAGACCTTCAGATTTTGGTCCAGGAAGGGGTCACGTTTGGAAACATGCATCTGTTCCAGCAGGTCCCCGAGGTCACAGTACATTTTGTGAGTAACCTGGAGAGAGGAACAGTATCCCGTTTAAGAATCACCTCAGATTCTAAACTTCCTAGTCTGGGAATGATAGATTTCACGTGGTTCAACAACATATTGAAATATAGGCGAGAATTTGAAGACAAGCAAAAAGCAGTTGTTATAGGAACAAGCATTTGAATTTTCAGACAATAGGGACAATTGAAAACCACGGTGGTTTTGTTTTATTTTATTTTTTTCAACAGCGACCTCTAGACCTGAGCAAAAATCTAGTAGAAACTAAACTATGACTTTTAAACTGGCACTTGGTAATTATTCCAAGTAAGCCACTTTATCGATCAATATGTGTTTCTCGGAAAGAAAAAAAATACTGTAGACTTTCATATTTGTTCTTGGATTAATGGGTCAAAAGAGAGCAATCCAGAGTATTTTCCGAAGATGCCACAAATAATGTTTTCTTTTTATGGGCAACATTTCAGTGGGAAATATGTCCCTTTGCTTGTGACAGGATCTTCTCTTTTGTCAGCATAGGGGAGGCTGTTTGCTCCTAGGAACATCGCCGTCGGGACTCTCCACTCGCCTCTCGCTGCCTTCCGGAGGCAGCTGCGGAGAGTCCTATGGGCCGGGGTCAGCCCCAACCCTCAAGCTCCGCTGTATTTCCTGCAGCGGGAGCCTGGCGTGGGCGGTGCCGGGAGGGGCCAGGAGGGTCTGGGAGGGCGGGCATGGGAGGGGCCAGGAGGGGTGGGGCGGGGCTGGGAGGGGCCAGGAGTGTCTGGGAGGGCGGGCATGGGCGGGGCCAGGAGGGTCTGGGAGGGCGGGCATGGGCGGGGCCAGGAGGGTCTGGGAGGGCGGGCATGGGAGGGGCCAGGAGGGTCTGGGAGGGCGGGCATGGGAGGGGCCAGGAGGGTCTGGGAGGGCGGGCATGGGAGGGGCCAGGAGGGGTGGGGCGGGGCTGGGAGGGGCCAGGAGGTGGGGGGCCGAGCCGGCCGGTAGGCTCGGGTAGGGGTGCAGCCTTCTGGGAGCCCCGTTGGGCCGCTTCTGTCCCAAGGCCGCCCCGAGGAGTGTGGGGGTTTCAAAGCGCATAGATAAGGAGGCGCCGCTGATAAATGAGGAACAGAGGAAGCGCAGATCGCTGTTAGAGGCCCGCTAGGGGTTAGGAACGTTGGAGATCCCGTCTGGGGAGACGGGCTGCACCGGGGAAATCCTGAAATTGGTTCTCGTTTTGGGCTTTTACTGGCGCCTAAGGGACGTGGGGTGCAGTAGGCCTGACCCCTCGCCCCCCACCTTTGATGCTGGTAGCAGCCCAACCGTATTTGGGAATTGGCATCTCCCAGTCCGTGGACAATCAGAAGAATCCATGGTTGAACCTTAGTTGAGGGTCTTCCATTGCTTAAGCGGAGCTACTGTTCCAAGTTCTTCAAAACAAACCTTTGGTGCATTTGTTGATTGATGCGCTGCTTCTTTCCCAAGAAAGAGATTTGAGGGCGCCCTTACACCTGAGTCCTCTATCATGCCAGGAAGACATCGTCTTTCCTTATCTTGGGGATACGTGTTCCTGACCGTGTCTACTCAGAGGCATTGTGTGAATGACACGGCGTAAGTTCTAGAAACAATAAACCATCTTTCTTTCGGAAATAGTCATTCAGAGTTTTAATTGCTTTAAATGAAGTCATCCCCAATCAGTCCAACTTTGACAGGTTTATTTATTTACTTTTAAAGATTTTACTTGTTTATTCATGAGAGACACAGAGAGAGGCAGAGACATGGGCAGAGGGAGAAGCAGGCTCCATGCAGGGAGCCTGATGTGGGACTTGATCCCAGCACCCGGGGTCATGGCCTGGGCCGAAGGCAGGCGCTCAGCCACTGAGCCACCCCGGTGCCCCATTTTAGACAGGTTTAAGTGGTCTTTTCCTCTCCATTTTCTCAAGTCACGGTGACTCTTACGATCCATGTACAAAATGTAATATAGTTTGTTTCCACACCTCCCCCAAGGTAGAGGAATAGAACATCTTACCGCTGACGATGTCTTCAGTGAGGAAATTCAGTACTGGTGGGCTTGGTTCTTTTTCAGCAACACTGCTTGAACTATCACCTGATTTCTGACACTTGTTCCAGTAAAATAAATATGATAATTGGATGTGTACTTAAAGCACACACAGGACTTGTTACCAAGAAAATGTCGTTCCATATAGCTCACATATAGAAATAAGAAAACATAAAAATACAGAGCTAGGTGATTGAACAAATTTTCAAACCAAACCAGAGTTCCCACAGTAAGAGGAATTTTAAATAGATTTTAATATATTAATGTGATGAAACATTGTGCGGCCTTTAAAATTTACTTTTAAAAACCATGCAAAAATGCCAAAGATGGCAGGATTATAGTAATAAATGAAAAGATGAGAGCAGTAATGCACTGTGAGCATCAGTATATAAAAATGCATATCCTTAATCTTATTGCTGGTTTGGCTTTACTACACAGAGACTCCACAATTAGCTTTATCTGCCATCACGGACAGAGGAATCGTGCCTGCATCAGCTCAGCCAGGGCATGCTGCCCTGTGACCTCCCGATGAACACTAGCACACGGCGCCTTACTGCCTTCTTTCTTTTTGTCTTTGGATGAACAGCAGCGGAAGCGACGGCCAGGAGCTCGCCCAGGTGCTTTTGCGGAAGTTTCGAGATCAGGATCTGCTCTGTGGTGTTTTAAACCCAGACCCGTAAGTATCAGACGCCTTTACCTGAGTGCACGCTGCAGCCCCAACCCTGCAAACCCTGCTTAAGCGGTTTCCCTGCCTGACTGGTCTTGCCCGTTGCAAGTTTATTTTATTTTATTTTATTTTATTTTATTTTATTTTATTTTATTTTATTTTATTTTATTTTATTTTATTTTTTTATTTTATTTATTTTATTTTATTTTATTTATTTTATTATTTTATTTTTATTTTATTTTATATTTTATTTTATTTATTTTATTATTTTATTTTTATTTTTTATTTATATTACATTATTTTATATTTTATTTTATTACTTCATTAATTTTATTTTTGAAAGATTTTGTTCATTTATTTTAGAGATAAAGGAAGTGGGGAAGAACAGAGGGTGAGCACAGAGCCTGTCGGGATGGGGCGGTGCAATCCCATGACCCCGAGATCATACCAGGGGCTGAAATCAAGTCCCACCGATCAACCTGCTAAGCCACCCAGGTGCCGCCCCCACTTGCAAATTTAAATGACTCGAAATAACTGGAAATAAACATTAGACTAAGGAGTAGGTTAGGCTGCATACTTGCCCCTTTCCTTCCTTGGCAAACACAGACTTTATATTATATATTAGAAAAATAATCAATAATCAATAATTGATAGCATTCAATTTGTTTCATAAAACCCCAAAGTAAAAAGTATAAAATAGCAAGTAAATATGAGATATGCATTAACTTATTCACTTTTTGGGAAAACTTTCACGTATGAGAAGATGTTTCTTTTTTGTTTTTTGTTTTTTTACAAGAAAACGTTTAATCCATTTGGGGGTGAATTACTTTGGCGAATTTTTCTTCTAAGATTTGAAAATGATTGCATTGAGAGGACTCTTTGATGAAACTTGTGAAAGTCTGCTTTTCTTCATAAACAATTTTCACTACGTTTGCTTGGCTGTTACTTATCGAGGATCTGCTGTAAATACAGAGCTGCCGTCGGAGCCAGGATTGATGCTGGATCTGGCCCTGCCTCAGGAATTTACAGTTCTGGGAAGAGCATGTGGGGAAAGTGATAAAACCACAATGATGGATTAAGTACCGGAGTGTACGTTTTGGGGTAATAAATAGAACAATCCAGACAATAATGCGATATTGGCAGTAGGCTTTCCTAATTAGTGATGACACATCTTTCACATTAGTCATGTGGGCAATTAGCTCGGGAGCAAATAACTATTAGTGGGCTCAGTAAGGAAGAATTAATAGAAAATTCATTATGCTGCCCCAGTCTAGTCTGGTTGGAAACCAAAGCCATCCTGCTTACAGAGGGTGCATCAATGGCGATGCCTTGGTTTCCCATGGCCCTGAGCCTCACGGGACGTGACGTGCGGTGGCAGAAACTGACGGGAGCTCGGAGACCTCCTGTCCTCGGCTGGCTGGCAGATAAAAGGACTTTTTTTTTCTTAAGATTTTATTTATTCATTCGAGAGAGACAGAGCGAGCACAAGCGAGGGTGGGGGCAGAGGGGGCCCCGCTGAGCAGGGACCCCGAGGCAGGACTCGATCCCAGGACCCGGGATCATGACCTGAGCCAGAGGCAGACGCTGCACAGTCGGAGCCCCCAGACGGCCCAGGAGGAGATTTCTTTATCAAATCTCTCAAGAGGGGGGGAAAAAGTAGGTTCAGTGCTAAGGACAGCAGGGATCCCCCCTGCAGGCCCCTCCCCAAGGCCCCGCTGACTCAGGGCCCCTCCCTCAGCCCGGCCCTCCTTGGTTTTCTGCTCAGCCCTTCTTTTCTTTCCGGATCTGTGGTTTGGTTTTCTCCTTTCTCTCCGTGAAATCCACGGGGCCTCCTCTCAAGGGGTCCTATTCAGCGACCTGTCCTGCCCTGTGCCTTGGTCACCAGGACAAAAGGCCGGGGCTGGCGGGGGGCTGCCTCCCGCAAGGATGCTGATGGAGGGGCTGGAGGCTGGTCCCTGCTTCTTTTCTAGGTTCTCTGGCTAGTCTCATAATTAAATCGAGCTGCAGCAGATTAACAGGAGGAGAGCAAGGGTAGTTAGTACGGGAGGGGCTCACGGCAGAGACGCGGCCACAGCCGCTCGACATCTTTTAGACAAAGAAGCCATACATCCGTGGAGAATTGAGAGGACCCAGGGGTGTGGGCTTGGGGAGGGGTCGGGAGGAAGGAAGTGACAGGGTTGGCTTCCCAGGGCAGTTTCCCCAGTGAGAAGGGAGCGCACCTGCCGCGGGGACTGTCGTCCCGCCTCGGGGCAGAGGGCCGGGCCTGCTGCCCACCAGCACTTAGTCATCGATACGCGATGATCGCTCAGCCTGCCCTGACCCCATCCCGCTCAACGCTTGTGTCAGCGTCTGCCCAGGTGACAAAAACCAGGTCTGATCTGCTAAGGTCCCAGGTGGAGGCCAAAGGTTCTCTGTGAAACCCGGAGGTTCCCTTCCCTAAGTGAGAGCCGGTCTTGGATTCGGAGTTGGCTCCATCTCCCCGCCCTGCGGCCTCTCCCGGAACCGGCCACTTCCCCGTGAGCCCTCTGAGCGTCACCTGGGAGGACGCGGCCTTGACCTGCCTTTGTGATTAGATCTTCATTACGAGCTCGACGCTGCCCCTTTTCAGAAGCAGCCTGGTAGATTCGGATGCTTAGTCGCGTCCTGCGGGGTCGCTGGTCTGGAGCCGCCTCCCCTCCTCGTGGGAGATGGGCCATTCTGTCCCCGGGACTCTGGAGCCTGGTGGGGCAAGGGGCAGGGTGGTTCCCCAGGTTAGACTGCAACCCGTGCGGCATCACCGGCGGCCTCCGCGCCCGCGCTCCCCAGGTTCGGTCCCCTAGGCTGCAGCGGCTGGCGACCCGTGTCTCCGGGGCCCCGCAAGGGGGGTGCTGGGGCCGAGCCCGGGGAGTGTGCAGGTCAGGCTCCGTGGACACGCAGTGGCCCTGCTCCGGGGATGCGGCGGGTCGGGGACAGGTCCCACCCCGCTCCGGTGACCTCAGGCCTCGCAGGGCCTCCCCTTTCTCTTCCGAGAAGTGGGGCCCACGGGGAGGTGTCGGCAAAACCCCCAGTGGGGTGGCCGTTGCTCGGGAGATGTGTGTCCCCCCTTCTGAACCGAGTTCCGAGGGGACAGTGTAGCACGGTAGTGGAGCCGGCGGTGGCGAGTGTGCTTCGGTAACGTTCCTGAGCAACCTCGGATTCACGGGTGGCGGCAAACACGAGAACGGGCGTGCCACGGCTGAGAGCTGTCCGGAGCTGCCGGGAGCGCCGCCAGGTCCCAGGAGCACCGGGCGGGCAGCCGGTCTGCGCTGTTGCTCTCTAAGTGCCCGTTAAATTGCTGCGTCCCGCCTCGAAGCGGAGTTGGCAGCTCCTCGTGCTAATTAATTGCTGCAGTGCTGCCCAGAGCAGCTGGTTCGAGAGCAGGGCCTGAGGCGTCAGAGCGGCCCCGGCCCCGGAGCGTGGCCCCAGACCCCCAGCCCCCCCACCCTGGAGCACGTCCCCGGACTCCCGGACCCCCAGCCCTGGAGCACGTCCCTGGACCGCTGGCTCCCCAGTCCCCCTGCCCCAGAGCATGTCCCCAGCCCCCTGGCCCCGGAGCGCATCTCTGGACCCCCGGCCCCCCAGCCCCTCAGTCCCTGGTCCCCCAGCCCCTGACCCTGGAGTGCGTCCCTGGACCCCTGGATCCTCAGCCACCTGGCCCTGGAGTGGAGTGCGTCCCCAGCCCTCTTGCCCCCCGGCCCTGGAGCGAGTCCCCAACCCTCCAGCCCCCTAGCCCCCAGCCCTGGAGCATGTCCCCGGATCCCCAGCTCCAGAGTGCGTCCCCGGCACCCCAGGCCCCGGCCCAGAGCATGTCCCTGGACCCCAGCCCCAGAGTGCGTCCCCAGCCCCCTGGCCCCGGAGCACGTCCCCGGCCCCCCGGCCCCCAAGCCCCCCAGCCCTCCAGCCCCAGAGCATGTCCCTGGCCCCCTGGCCCCAGAGTGCATCCCCACACCCCTGAACCCCAAGCCCCCCAGCCCCAGAGCACATCCCCAGCCCCCCGACCCCCAACCCCCTAGCCTTCCAGCCCTGGAGTGCGTCCCTGGCCCCCTGGCCCCCAAGCCCCTTGTCCCTTGGCCCCCCACCCCAGAGTGCGTCCCCGGGAGCCTTGGTCGCACAATCCGCACAGCCAACCAAGTGAGCGTCATTTAATAGACTGGAAATACTGTCATTGTGATAAAACATCATCATCAGATTAGCAGCTCCAGCTGTGAAAACCAAGGTAGGAGCCGTGCCTTGTGCAGCGGGAGATGCCTGTCGTGTGGACGGCTCGAGGCTGATGCAGCCGTCTTTTGTGGGAATAAAACTGCTCTGTGGTCTGAGAGATCATCCCGGGCCTCTCCTTTGTCTGTAGGATGAATGCTTCATGCTGGCGCGTGGACCCCCCGTCTGCCCCGCGAGCCCGGGATTCCTGCGGCTGCCCGGTAGGTCTCTACGGCGTGTTGCATCTTTGGTGAGTCTCGAAAGTAGCAGCAGTCGGCTCCCTCCGTCTGTAACATGACTCGGAGCGTCTCCACGGCCTCCCCGTTGACGGCACCAGCTGGATTTTGGAAAAGTCTCGTTACGGAGGGTGGACATTTACTTTTTATTATTTATCGTTATTTTCAAGGTATTATTTATTTGAGAGACAGCAGAGTGGAGGGTGGGAGTGGGTAGAAGGAGAGGGAGGAGCAGACTCCCCCGAGCAGGGAGCCCGACGCAGGACTCGATCCCAGGACCCGGGATCACGACGTGTGCCAAGGGCGGATGCTTCGCCGACTGGGCCTGGAGTGGACGTGTATGCGACACGGATGCGGCCCTGCTGTTCACCGGCATAACATCCCCGATGGCATTTTTCAAGCAAATTAATCTTCCTCAATTCGTGATGAAGAAGCTAGAATTGCCTCTTGGCGAGAAATTTCCCCCAATTTTAAGGAGGATGACAAGCCTCGCCCTGTGCCTGCGTGAGCATGGAGAGCGACCCCTTAGAAGCTGAGATACCGCCTGGCTCTTGGGATTAGAGTCGCTCACAGAGACGAGGGAGGGGCCCCGCCATCCGTCCGAGCAGGTGAATGAGCTGAAATTCCCCCGAAGACCGCGGGGACTCCCCTCAGCGGCATCTCCTGACCGAACGAATAACGAGCGTCGGCCTGTCGGGCACCGGCGCGGGCTCGCGTGCAGCCCTGGTGCCCAGAGGCAAGGGAGAGCGAAGGCCCACGGAGAACACGCTCCCGGCGCTCCGCGTTCAGCAGCCGGGACACGGCCCTCCCAGCCGAGGAGCGACCCCGGGGGTCGTGCCCTGGACGGACCCGCTTTCCCCCCGACGCGCGCGGGCGGCGAGTGGCAGCCCCGTGGGGGAGGCGCGCGCGGTGCCCGACGCCAGCCTGCGCCCCGAGCCCCCGGGCCCCCGCGGCCGGGTCAGCCTGTGGGAGCTCCCCCGGGCACAGCCCGCGGCCTCGATCCAGGCCCGCAGGCACGACGGCGGCCCTTCCCCCGCGCTCCGGTTGTGAAGCCGCCGCCGTCCATCCCCTGCTCTGCGACCGCGACCACAGTTCCCTTTCTGTTAAATCTGCGCCTTCCCTTACGAGCTACCTCGGATCTGGCGTCACCAGGCTGGGGGCGGCGGCAAAGGATGCAGCTGACCCCAGAGTCACGCCACCTTGCGTGAGCAGCAAGATTCCGGGGACACGCACGTAGGGAAACGGGTGCAGGCGCAACGGCTCCCTGGACGCGCGAGCCTGGCCCTGTGGACGAGCTGCCTCTGACGGGGTCCCCGTGCAGCCCGCCAGGGACGCCCTCCCGGTGATCCCTGCCCTCCATGCGCTGTGACCTTTCCCGTGACCCCTGCCCTCTGTGTGCGGTGACCTTCCCGGTGACCCCTGCCCTCCTGCTCGCTGTGACCTTCCCGGGGACCCCCGCCCTCTGATGCCCGCCCTCCGTGCGGGGTGACCTTCCCGGTGAACCCTGCCCTCCATGCGCTGTGACCTTTCCCGTGACCCCTGCCCTCCATGTGCGGTGACCTTTCTGGCGACTCCTGCCCTCCAGCCTGCGGTGACCTTCCCGGTGACCCCTGCCCTCCTGCCCGCGGTGACCTTCCCGGGGACCCCCGCCCTCTGATGCCCGCCCTCCGTGTGGGGTGACCTTCCCGGTGACCCCTTCCCTCCTGCCCGCGGTGCCAGGGTGACGCCGCCCTCTGTCCACAGGGCTGGTCCAGCACACACCCAGCATGTTTTGCGACTTATGTGACCGCTGAGTCCTTGCCTGTGGCACCTGCATCCCTTGGGTCACGTCGGGGTGGACCTCAGACCCTGTCCCCGGGGTCAAGCCGGCCCGGGAACCTGAGTGTCCTCAGGACGCAGACCGTCTCTTTCCGCTTATGTCCCCCCGAAGCCCCGTGTCCAGCCCCTTGGGCTCCAGGCAAACCTGAGAGTCCCTGTGACCCCACGACCGTGTTGCAGGGTCAGCTCTGCTGGACGGGACGCGTGACCTCGCAGACATGCCGTGAGGGGGCGCGCCGAGGGGCCGGGGATCAGGCTGGGCCCCGAGGACGAGGGCGTGCTCCGGGGCCTAACTGCCTGGAAGGCAGCCCGGGAGGACCCAGGGGCGGCCGTTGGCAAGCAGGTGGCTTCCCACACACGGGGGAGGGTGTGCTCACTTCCTGTGGCTGCGCCGGGGACTCGTCACAACGGTGCATGAAAGCGGCAAGTCCGTGCTGTCACCGTCTGGGGTCAGAAGTCTGGCACCCGCTCACGGGGACGCAGTCAGGGCTGCCTGCCTGGAGGTGGCGGCCGTTGGAGCCATCCTGCGGGCTTCCCCGCTTCTGTCTGCCCCCTCTTCTGGGGGCACACGTGCCCGTCAACCCTGGAGAGCCCCCCTTCGAGGTGCTGATTCCAACGACGTCTGCAGCCTGTGCCCCAGGATGGAGCCGACAGGCAGGTTCCGGACGGAGCCGCACGGGTGAGGCTGGAAAGAGAACCCGAGGACACGTCCGAGCGCACGGAGCTTTGTCACTGGGACCTTTCTGCGCAGCTGAAGCCAGTTGTGGCCGTCGCTGCCGCCGTGGATTCTCTTTCCTGACCGTCTTGGGCACGGGGTCTGGGCCCCCACGGCGGCCGGGCAGGGCCCCTCTGCAGCAGCCATCCTGTGACTCGGCGCGGCCGCCGGCCTTCCACGGGGGGGCTGGACGAGAACCGGTTCGGCCTCCACGCCCGGCGCTTCTGCGAGAGACACAGGCTTTTGAATCTGTGCTTCGCATCCCTCCCCGCGGGGCCCGGGGCTCCCCAAGTCCACCAGGAAGCCCCATCCCCCGTGGGCGTCTCGCCCTCACGGGAAGGGCCGTGAGCTCCCGAGCGGAACGGAGGGCGAAGGTCGGGGTGGCGGGCGCCACGTACGGGGCCGACAGCCCAGACGTGTCACAGGCCCAGGTCGTGGCGGGGAGGGGGACGCGGGCGGTGACGCGCGCCGTGAGGCCGGGAAGCCTGCGCGGGCTCTAACCACCCGTCTGCCTTGCCTCCTCGGAGCGCCGGCAGTGCGCGAACACGAGCGCCGGGGCCCCCTACCTGACCGACCGCCTGGGCCACACGCTGCTGAACCTGTCCGCCTTCCCGCTGGAGGAGTACTTGCTGCTGCCGGCCGCCAAGCCCAGGTGGGTCCGCGTGGTCCCCGCGTCTCCCCTCCAGTCACCAGCTTGGCCCTGATGCTCCTAAAGATGCCAAGAGATGCTGCGGGCCGTGGTGAGGCTCCTTCTGGGCGCAAATGCCACCTGCAGAGGTTCGCTCCGGGCGCCAGAGGCGGGTTTCCCACTCGGAGACCAAGGCCGCGTCAGGAGCGTCTCGACCCGTCTCCCCCTTAGCGGGGACGGCCTAGGAGGAGTCCCCTCCCTGGACGCTCCCCCTCCTGCTGCCCACCTCTTCCTTCTTTTTGTTTTTGATTTTTAAGATTGATTTATTAGAGCAAGTGTGCACGGTGGGAGGAGCAGGGGGCGGGGATCCCAAGCTGACCCCGTGCTGGGGGCTGGGTGCAGAACCTGACCGGGGGCTCGATCCCACGACCCCCAGATCACAAGCTGAGCCGAAAACCAAGGCTCAGACGCTCGGGTGACCGAGACCGCAGGTCCCCAGCTCCCCTCGTATCCCCAAACGCGTCCCGGAATCTGTTTTCCAAGGCGAGGGCTCGAGGGCTTGCTTGCCGGGAACTCAGTGCTCCGTGGCCCATAAAAGGCCCCCGGTTGCCGTCTCTCCGACGACTTCTCCCCTGAGTGAATGAACGAGTGAACGCATGAGTGCGCCGCGCACGGGGGTCGTGCATCCCCCCCCTGGTCGGGGCCTGGTCGGCCGCATCTCCTCACCGTGCAGGCCCCGGACAGCGTGTCCCCGTGTGGAAGCCTTGGCCCTCCCTGCTGAATACTTGGGGTCCTCGGTGGACGCCCAGCTCCCGCGCCAGCTGTGCCCCCTGCGTCCCCAGCACCTGTGTGGTCGGGACCCAGGGTCACACTGACCCCGGAGCCGCTCTTGGGCCGTCAGGGTGGCGACGAAATGCCCGCCGGCTGCACGTGCTGGCTCACTGATCAAAGCACGGATCCCAGGGGGGGCGTCCGCCGTCGGCTCAGGGGTGGTCCCAGGGCCCTGGGCCGTGGGGTCGAGCCCCGTGGCAGCTCCCTGCTCACCAAGGAGCCCGCTTCTCCGTCTCCCTCTCTCTCCCTCTCAAATAAATAAATGAAATCTTTTTTTTTAAAAAAAAAAATAGCAGATAAAGTACTAACAGCCGCCCCTGTTACCAGGCTTGGAGGCTGGACGTTCGGAACGCGGATCCCTAATCAAGACGCGGATCCAGATGCATCCCAACCCAACGCTGTGGCGAAGGTAAAGGTCTTCCTCTTTCTCCTCCCTGCATCAGGCTTCCTGCACGCTGCGCTCTTTCCCTCCTTTTCTTTCATTTTCTTTAGAATATTTCATTTGTATGTATTTATTCATGAAAGACAGAGAGAGACGCAGAGGGAGAAGCAGGCTCCCTGTGGGGAGCCCGACGTGGGACTCGATCCCAGGATTCTGGGGTCACACCCTGGGCCAAGGGCAGATGCGCCACCGCTGAGCCCCCCAGGGACCCTCTCAACCTGCTTGAAGATAAAAATTAAACAACTGGAAAAAATGGGATAGAAAGCCCCCGACCAAGGGAAGAGACCTCGTAGTCTGTCCTCCTTGCCCCCAGTGATGCCGCTCAGGAAACCCCGGCATCACAGGACCTTGGGTCCACCCACGCTCCCCCAGAAGAGCCTAGACTGTCCTGTGGCTGTGCTTAGTGCAAGGAGCAATTTCTTCTTTTTTTTTGCAGTTAAAACACCAAAAAAAAAAACACCCCCAAAAAACACCAGAATTAGCGAACGATCCTCTGTGACCTTAAGAACGACTTGAGGCAGAGGCGCAGTGGCGGGCTGGCGAGGGCCGTCGGGGGTCTCCTTTGTGGGCGGCTCACTGGGGTGGGCGCCGGGCGCCCCGCCACCCGTCTCGTGCTCGCCTTGCCTTCTCTATGTGACGCGAGCGGTGGTTCCTGACCTCGTGGCTCTCAGCCGCTCGGCCACGGCCACTGGGGCGCTGGTGGGAACTGGGTAGTGCTGGGAGGACGTGGGGGGGGGGCGGTTGCCCACAAGGGGCGTGAGGCCTGGTGGCTTTGCCACTGCGGGACCTGGACACTCTTCTGGTGGGACCTGCTGGGCGACAGCCCTGATCCCTCACCAAACACGGCCCCATCCAGAGAAACGAGCTGTCCAGCCGGCGGGATGATGACCGGGGCCGCCAACGGGATCATGGGGTCCTCGCAGCGCGCGGCACCTCCCCCAACGGAATGTACAGCCTGGGGGCCCAGCGGTTAGTGCCGCCTTCAGCCCAGGGTGTTACCCCGGGGTCCCGGGATCGAGTCCTGCATCGGGCTCCCTGCATGGAGCCTGCTTCTCCCTCTGCCTGGGTCTCTGCCTCTCCCTGTGTGAATAAATAAATAAAATCTTAAAAAAAAAATAAATAGAAAAGAGTCCATTAGAATAGTGATATCCTGCAGTACAGGTCCCATCAGTGTATTTTCTCTGCTCTGTTATCTCGGCTTTCCTGACCTCGTCTCCTGTTCTTCCTCCGTCCTCCTCCTCCCGAGGGACGGCCGCGCTGCTCTATTCTCCGCGCTCGGCGAACATTCAGGTCAATCCATTTGGAGAAATAATGTTCCGCATTCAGTCATTAATTTGAAAGCAATCTTTTTTTTTGTTTTTCTGATCATTTTCTACGCTTTTAATTTGCAGGTCAAATTTTATTAGCTTACTGACCGAGAAAGAAAGAAAGAAAGAAAAAAAATGATGGGTTTAGGTTCCTTTTTCGCTGTGAAAATATAATTATAGAGCAGCATTCACATTTGTTCTGGGGAAAATTAATCTATTTTTAGCTGCAAATTATATGCTCGAGATAAATGTGAAATTAGCAGAGTGAGGGGCCTGCCGGCTGCCGGCCCGCGGGGTCGCACCCGGGCCTGACGTTCAGGCGCTGAAGCCCGTGGACTCATGTCCTTTGCGTCTCGGGGTAGCTGACGGCGTGGGACTGACCTCACGAGACCCATTACGTGTTTTCTTGTGTGTTTTAGGTGTGGTACAACCAGAAGGGCTTTCACTCCCTGCCTTCCTACTTGAATCACCTCAACAATCTCATTCTGTGGAGACACGTGCCCGCTGCCGAGGACTGGAGACGATACGGTAATGGCCCGTCCCGTGCAGGCGCGTTCGCTGCTCAAAAGCCAACATTTCTGAAGGGGAAAGTGCGAAGACGGTGGAGCTGACGCACGTGGAGCGTGATGAGAAGGTCTTCCCGGGGCAGCCTCTTTGTGCGTGAACGCACGAGTCACACGATACCGGGGGTCGGCCTCTGGCGTCGCACAGTGTCCCCACGCTCTTGCCGTTCAGACCCCGTCTGCGCAGTGGGGCAGAGGGATGGTGACAGGTTCCCTCTTGAGGGCCTCACCGTCTCACGGGAGCAAGAATCATTCCTCTTTTTTTTTTAATAAAGATTTTATTTTTTATTTTTTATGTATTCATGATAGACATAGAAAAGAAAGAAAGGAAGGAAAGGAAGGAAAGGAAGGAAGGTAACGGAGGAAAGAAAAGAGAAAGAAAGGAAAGAAAGGAATGGAAAGAAAAAGGAAGAAAAAGGAAGGAAAGAAAAGAAGAAAGGAACGAAAGAAAGGGAGGAAAGGAAGGAAAGAAAGAACGAAAAAGGAAGAAAAGGAAAGAGAAAAGGAGGGAAAGGAAAGAAAGGAAAGGAAAGGAAGGAAGGAAGGAAAGAAAGAGAAAGAAAAAAGAAGCTTATTTGGAAAAATTGACCCAAGGTCATGTCCGGAATCCAGAGTGACTTGATTGACTTAAGGGGGGGCAGGCTGCAATTCATCAAGTTCTTTCAGCTTCTCAAAAAAAAAAAAAAAAAAAATTGAAGCAAGCAGCCAGCTGTAGGAGCACGGACGGGCCGCAGCCGCCGGCTTTACTCACAGCGTTTCCTGTTTCCGCATCAATTCCAGGGAAGTAAATCCAAGGCGATTTCCCAGGTGTCCTCACTTTACCCCACTTTATCTTTTTCCTCCCGGTTTGTTTCCCGCCAAGTGTGTAATGAAGCGAGGCTGGATCCTTCGGCGGCACCGTCATCGCGTGGGAAGCTGGTGGGGAATACGCAGAAGGAAACACGCTGGTGCCCAAGGGCAGGGGGTCTCGGCGGAGGCAGCGGGCGGCGCGCCCGGGCCTCGAGCGCGAGCGTCCCCGGGAGACACGGTGCCCGCGGCGTCCCCGCGCGGACGAGGGCCTTGTAGGGCGGCCGCGTCAGCCCGCTGTGCTGCTCAGAGGACGAGGCCCCGCGGGACTGGCCACCGGCAGGCTCTGGGGCCCTGGGCTCGAGGTCAGGCTGACGTCAGAGCCCTGACCCCACGACTCCCGCAAGTCGAGAGCTCACGTCCTGGGGACGAGGAGAGCTGCGCCCTGGGGCCGGGACCCCGGGCCGAGGTCGAGTGAGAGCAGGTCGCAGCCGCGCGGGAGTCGTGCTGTCCTCTCGGCTCAGGTCTGGGGTCCGGCTCTGCCTGGTTGCCCGCCTGGCCTCGTCCGACAGAGGGAGGACTGTGCGCCTCCCCGGCGGCCTTCCCCCGTGTCCGAGGATGAGCGCGAGGACCAGGACCGGTGCCCGGGCTGGAGGGCGGAGGGCGGTCGCTGGCAAGCCACCTGTTGGCCGAGCGCTCCCCCGAGTCGGGCGTTCCACGGGCCTCTGGCATGATGCGGGAGCGAAAATACATGAAATCATAAAGTTCAGACGGATGGGAGCCAAGGTTAGTGTTAGTTTTGGGGAAAGGAGAGAATTTAAAGAGCCGGCAGCTGCAGGGGGCAGTGGGCGGTGTCCTCGGGGCCTGCGTCTCCCGTCCCGTCGCAAAGCACCGCGGGAGCGTGGAGCAGCTGCAGAGGCCAGGGTCATTCAAGGTCGGTCAGTGCGAGTGGTTCATAGGATCAGAGCTTTCCTCTCGTTAGAGAGTGGACCCCGGGCGTCCGCGGGGAGGGACCCCCGCCGTCCATGGAGAGCGACCCTGTCCATCCACGGAGAGTGACCCCAGGTGTCCATGGAGAAGGATCCCAGCCGTCCACGGAGAGGGACTCCAGCCATCCATGGAGAGCAACCCCCAGGTGTCCACGGAGAGGGACCTCAGGCATCCACGGAGAGGAACCCAAGCCATTCACGGAGAGCGACCCCGGGTGTCCACGGAGAGCGACCCTGCCCGCCATGGAGAGGGACACCAGGTGTCCACGGAGAGAGAGGCCTCAGGCGTCCACAGAGAGGGACCCCCGCCATTCATGGAGAGCGACCCCGGTTGTCCACGGAGAGGGACCCCAGGCGTCCAGGGAAAGCAACCCCCAGGTGTCCACGGAGAGGGACCTCAGGCGTCCATGGAGAGGGACCCCAGCCATTCACAGAGAGCAACCCCAGGCGTCCACGGAGAGGGACCCCGGCCGTCCATGGAGAGTGACCCTGGGCGTCCATGGAGAGGGACACTGTCCGTCCACAGAGAGCGACCCCAGCTGTCCACGGAGTGTGACCCCGGGCATCCATGGAGAGTGACCCTGGCCGTCCATGGAGGGGGACCCTGGATATCCACGGAGAATGACCCCGTCTATCCATGGAGAACAACCCCGGGCATCCAAGGAGAGGGACCCCATCCGTCCACAGAGAGGGACCCCGGCCGTCCACAGAGAGTGACCCCGGGTGTCCATGGAGAGCGAATCTGGGTGTCCACGGAGAGCGTCCATGGAGAGGGACCACGGGCGTCCACAGAGAGGGACCCCGGGTATCCATGGAGAATGACCCTGGCCGTCCATGGAGAGCAACCCCGGGCATCCATGGAGAGGGACCCCAGCCGTCCATGGAGAGGGACCCCGGCCGTCCACAGAGAGCGACCCCGGGTGTCCATGGAGAGCGAATCCGGGTGTCCACGGAGAGCGTCCATGGAGAGGGACCACGGGCGTCCACAGAGAGGGACCCCGGGTATCCACGGAGAATGACCCTGGCCGTCCATGGAGAGCAACCCCGGGCATCCATGGAGAGGGACCCCAGCCGTCCATGGAGAGGGACCCGGCCATCCACGGCGATGCGTACCGTGTTACCGGTGGGGAGAGCAGGACCCGGACGTCAGCGGGGAGGCTGAGTAGACGAGGTGGCCATCATGGATGCATCACCTCGGTTGTGAGCACCTGGTTAGGTGACTTCCGACGGGCTCTGCGGCCACCCAAGGACCGACGGCACCGCGTGGATGTGCCGCGGAAGAGCCACGCTGGAGTGATCGGAGACGGCCCGGAGTTCACACGCGCTCGTCCCTCCCTTGCCCGGCCGTCCCCGGTCCCCGGTTCCCTCCTGGGATGGGAGGCAGCGGAGCACACAGGATGCGCAGTGGGGCCGCGGGCTTGACCCGCCCCAGGCAGGACTGGGTGTGCTGCCTAGACGGAGCTGTGGGGGAGGAGGAGCCAGGCAGGGGCTGTGCCTACCGAGAGCCGTGGCAGCTAGGGTGTGGGTCCTCTGGCAGCCGTGACGAGTGCTGCAGAGGGAGCCGTGCCTCAGGGTCGTGTGTCGCGTGGGCCCGATCCTCCCCGCGCGCCGACAGCAATCAGACGGCCAAGTGCACTCGGAGCTACGCGGGCAGACGTCTTCTCTGCAAACCGCCGAGGCGACGAGAGCCCCTTGCCGTCCTCGTGGCTGACGGGGGCTCCTCAGGGCAGCCACCCGAGGCTACGCGGGCCACACTGGTTTCCCACAAACGGGTGCGCTGGGATCCGCACCTGGCGGGTGCTGGGGGACCTGGGCGAAGGGGAGGGGCCCTGGTGGGTGCTGGGGGGCCTGGGCAGAGGGGAGGGTGGTGCCGTGGGGGCCCAGAGGTCTGGCCGCCGTGGGGTCCGGGGCTCGCAGGCTCACCCTGTGACGTGTCTTCCACAGGAATAACGCTGTTCAGCCACCCGTACGGAGGCGCCTTGCTGAACGAGGACAAGATGTGAGTTGGGGGACCACCGGGTGAGGCGGCCTGGCGGGGGCGGAGATTGGGTTCTAGGGGTGACTCGGTGGCCCGCTGCGCGTCCTCCCAGGACCTGCCGACCTGCGCTGGAGCCGCGGGCTGCTGGGCGCCCCGCCTCCCGGGTGTTAGAGCAGCAGCAGCGCCCGGCAGGTCGACCTCCCGCCCCACGGGGATGCTCGCGGGCCCTGTGGGCTCCCGGGGAGGAAGGTGCAGCGCGGGGGGCGGGGGGGTCCAGCCGTGTCTACGCAGCCCCCCGGAGTTGCTGGGGCGCCCTGGGGGCTCAGGCCATGACCCCGGGGTCCTGGGATCGAGTCCCGCGGCGGGGTCCCCGCAGGGAGCCCGCCTCTCTCTGCATCTCTCGTGGATAATAAAGTCCTTAAAGGTGGAAGCCCCCGGAGCGCCCCTCCGCCTCTGCAGGCCCTCGGGAGGCCCCGGGAAGGCGCCCTCCTGGTGCAGGTGCCTCGCTGGGCTGGGGCTGGGGCTGGGGGCGCCATCCTGCCCCGGGGGGGTCGCAGGAGGTCGCTGCGGGTGCTGGCCCCCCACCCCCGGCCCTGACGCCCGCCTTCCCTGCAGCCTGGAGAGCATCCGGCAGTGTGGTGTGGCGCTGTGCATCGTGCTGGGCTGCGCCGTCCTCACCGCTGCCCTGGGCAGCTCCGTGGTGCGCGACCGGGCCACCGGCGCCCTCAGGCTGCAGCGCATCAGCGGCCTGGGACACGCCACCTACTGGCTCGCCAACTTCCTCTTCGATGAGGTAGGCTGGGGGGGCGGGGGCAGGGGGGAGGAAGGGGGAGGGGGGGAGGGGAGGGGGCGGGGAGGGGGAGGCCCTGGGGCTGCCACGGGCCACAGGTTTCGGCCCCCCTCACCCGTCCACCCCACCCCCGCCCCCACCCCACCCCCGCCCCGAATCTGGGCCCGCCCCACCCCCACCCTGGGACACGGACCCCCCACTCTGCCCCCCACACTCCTCTCCCCCCACACGCAGCCTGGCTGCGGTGCTGTAGGGGCAGGTCCCGCTCCCGTCCTCCACCTTCCCCCCCCCCCCCCCCCCCCGTCCTCCCCCTTCCCTCCCCTCCCCTCCCCCCGCCCAGTGCAGGCTTTGCCAGGACTCACCATCCTCTCCCCGGCCGCATGAGTGTGTCCTCCCCATCCACCCGCCCTGCGCCCCCCCACCTCGGTCACGTGTGTAGGGACCCACCCTCCAGGGCGAGTAGTGTCACCGACCGACAGGGGAGGGTGCTAGGCCGGGGGGTTCTCAGAGTGCGGAGCCCGGCCTGCGCCCTTGACCCCTTGCCTGTGCCCTTGAATGTAGCTCGCGCCCTTGACCCCGGCCCACGCCCTTGACTCTGTCCTGTGCCCTTGACCCAGGCCTGCGCCCTTGACCCCCTGCCCGCACCCTTGACCCCCTTCCCATGCCCTACACCCGGCCCATGCCCTTGACCCCTACCTGCGCCCTTGATCCCTGCCCACGCCCTTGACCCCGGCCTGCACCCTTGACACCCAGCCTTGCCCGTGAGGCGGCTCCTCTTTATCCTGCGATGCCCGCCCTGGGGCTGAAGGGCAGGGAGGGTGCTTGTCTTCCCTGGACCCTGTTTCCATCGCCGTCCCATCGGTTCCTGTCTACGTAGCGGATTAAACCACTCATTTAGCAGTTTTGTGGCTCTGTGTGGGCGAGGTGCATCCACGGTGCAGGGACACATTCGCGGCCCCCAGGGCCTGCATGACCGCAAGAGGCCACAGGAGGACAGCGGCAGGGCCATGGGACCCGGGGGGAGGGGAGCGGGGGCACATCCCTGAGTGCACGTGGGGCAGAGGCCAGGGTCCCGGGAGGTCCTGGAAGGTCTGGGAGGTTCCAGGAGGTCCCGGAAAGTTCTGGGAGGCCCCAGTAGGTCCTGAAAGGTCCAGGAGATCCCAGAAGGTCCCAGAAGGTCCTGGGAGGTCCCAGGAGGTCCCAGAGTGGCCGGCGCACTACTGTGGTTTCCCAGGGCCGTCCCCTGACAGTGCACCTGCACCCCCAGTGCAGGAGGTGGATGCCCCAGACCCCGGCCTCGTCCCACGCACGTGGTGGCGCCTTCATTCGTCCTGCGTCCTTGGGTGTGTCTGCGTCCCGATGTCCTCCTCTGTCGAGGCCGCTCTGGGGACCCGTTCAGAGCTGCAGCTTCACGCCCAGTGACGGGCTGAGGTCCCAGGGCGTCCGTGGGCGGCCGGGGGGGTTGCAGCCCAGCCCAGAGCTGGACTCTCCCCGGCTGCCCACCTGTCACCGCCCAACCCGGGTGGGACGTCACCCCCCCTCCTTGTTTCCCCAGGTCTTTTACTTGGTCTCCGTGAGCCTGTGTGTGGCCGTCATCGTCGCCTTCCAGCTCCCGGCGTTTACGTTCCGCCAGAACTTGGCAGCCACCGCCCTCCTGCTGGCGCTCTTCGGGTACGTGCGGGGGACGCGGCCGCAGGATTACGGTTTGTTTTCCAGCAGGCTTTGGACCTGCTGCCGGCTGCATGATTTTCTCTTTTCGAGCAATTCTGCGGCTTCTCGGAGGGCCGCGTAGACGGCCGGGGTGGGTTGACGGTGCCCCACGGCGGAGGCGGTGGCTGCAAACTGCCTCTGAGGGAGAGTGTCGCGGAGGCCGCAGGTGCACGTGGGGCCTGGAAATGGGCAGCCTGGCTTCCCGGGTCTCCTCGGGGGGCACAGCAAGGGCGCCGTCTGCACTGCTCACTTCCGTGCCCCCAGCGGCCAGCATCATCGCTCGCCATCCCCGTTACACATCCCCGTTACACGTCCCCACGGCGCTGTACGTCCGATCCAGGCCGAGCTGCGAGAGACACTCATCAGGGGGACGGAGCGTCTCTAACGTACTCATTTATTATAACGCGAGGCGAGTCTTTTATTTAAAACCCCGTAAAGCCAAAGACGAGTGAGATGACTGTATGCAGCTCATGGCGATGCTGGGGACCCAAAACACTTGGTTAGGGGACAGGGTCCAACGTAAGCGACTGTTCCCGTGGCTGGACAGACGGCGTGGGAGACAGACAGGCAGACGGCTCCTTCCGGGAATCGTGCACACTGGGGCCCGGACACGGCCACGCGTGTGGGTTCCCGCGTCTGGGGACTCGGTCGGCTCAGGTGAGCATCCAGGGGCGCGGACGGTGCCGTCGAGCTCCCCACGGCCGGATGAGACACGCTGCGCCCTGCCTTGATTTTGAGCTTTGGGAACGCGGAGGTCACTGGGCTTGCAGCGAGGCGGCGCCGGGACAGAGGCAACTGCTTACGGAGCCCTACGGTGAGGCCCGAGCCCGGGACAGACGGCGTGAAGCCCCGATCTCCGGCCACGTTTGCAGCGGAAGCATTTTCTGGGGAATTAGGGAGACTCCGAGATCCCTTGATGTTCGGCCTGGCCCAGGCCGCAGGGCTCTGGGGAGGAACCCTGAGGCCAGGTGGCCCCGGTCACCCCGGGCGGCCGGCAGGAATCCCAGGGCCACGTCCCTGTGGCTGCAGCTTTGTTCCTCCATGGGTCCCCGCCTCGCCCGCAACGCACCAGCGCAGTAGCGCAGTGTCCCCGCCCCCGGGGAGGCAGAGGGGTCGGCTCACTGCCATCCCCAAGGGCGGGACGGGGACCCCCGAGGACAGTGCCGGGAAGGCTGGCCCCAGAGTGACCCCCAACCTGAGGACGTTGGCCTCTCCGGGGCCTTGCCGTTGGACCGGGCTTGGAATCCAAGGAAACCCGGGGTTGGACAAGCCCAGAGAGTCTCCAAGACACACGGAAAAATGCCCAGTGACAATTTTTTTTTTTTTTAATATTCCTATTGTCTTGGCCCTGGAAAACTTGATATTTTAGCTGGAAAGTGGGGAGAATTAGCATCAAAAAGAGGAAAGGAATGTTGGAAACAAAAGAGCATCAGCTCCTGTAAACCTTTGAGCAAAGGTAGAAACTGTTGCAGGCCCCTTGGGTTGCCCTAAAATAGGTTATGCTCTAGGGAGCCCGTTTAAGTTTTTTCCTTTAAAGATTCTATTTATTTATTTGAGGAAGAGAGAGAGAGGGAGGGTGAGCGCAGGAATGGGAGGAGGAGCAGAGGGAGAAGCAGCCTCCACGGGGCTCGAACCCAGGACCTGAGATCATGACCTGAGCTGAAGGCAGACGCTTCCTCGACAGAGCCCCCAGGCGCCCCCCTTTATAACTTTTTTCTTAAAAAAAAAAAAGAGAAGGATCCTGGAGCTGCCACGATGGGGATTTGAATCAAGTATTTGAGGTGACTAATGAACACGTAGAAAAAAAAGGATGCACGGGGGCCAGAAACCCGACCCGGAGCCTGTTCCCAGATGCGACCGGAGCAGCTCTGCTACAGGTGCCTCCGGTGACGTCGTTGCCTAAATAAGTGATGCCGTGGCCTGAGCCTGTGGACACTTGACCCCCGGAGTCTGGAAGAGTCACAGGGGCGGGGGCTGGGGGGTGGGGATTCGCATCGGGCTCCCAGGGGACGACAGAGGCCGTCATCCTGCCGCGTCGTGCGCAGGGCGTGTGGGAGGGAGGCTGCGACCTGCGGTGGGTGGCAGGTGAGGCTGGCGCCGTGTCCTCGAGCGGGGCGCTGGGCCGCGTGGCCGTGGGTGAAGACGCAGCCTTGTGGCCGCCGTGGTCACCTCGCCCCCGGTCAGGCCCCCGTGAATGCCTTCCCGTCTGCAGGGGGACCACGGCCCCCTCCGCCCAGGCCATTGGACACGGGGAGGGTGCAGGCCCGCAGGACGGGACACGGGGAGGAGCTGAGAAGGCGCTTTCTGGTTTTACCTTCATGCCTTTAGGCTGATTTATCAGAGCGCGGGTGCAGGGGGGAGCGGGGGAGCCTGTGAGCACAGCCTGGGGCGGGCGGGCCCACGACCCCGAGGTCATGACCGAGCCCCCTCAGGGCCCTCGTTGGCGGCCGCCATCGGTTCTCGCTTCCCTGACGGGAACCGGGGTGAGAAGCAGGAGCCGGGCTGGCCCCCGGGGAGGTGGGGGCACCCCGGGTGGCCCCCAGGTCGTGGGGCTGCCCCGCTGGCAGCCGTCCCCCGCTGCTGCCGTCAGGCCAGGGCCCCGCGTGGGCTCGGTTCAGGGAGCCCAGGGAGCGGCGACCAGGCCCGCACCTGCACCTGCGCCTGCACCTGCACCTGCACGCCAACGAACCTTCGGGAGGACAGCCTGACCTGCCCCCTGCCCTGCAGGTACGCGACCCTCCCGTGGATGTATCTGATGTCCAGGATCTTCTCCAGCTCGGACGTGGCCTTCATCTCCTTTGTGTCCCTGAACTTCATCTTCGGGCTGTGCACCATGCTCATGACCATCATGCCCCGGCTGCTGGCCATGGTCTCCAGAGCGCAGGTCAGTGGGCTCCAGCCGCGCCTCGCGGGCGGCGGGGGGGGTGGGGGGCGCCGGCCCCAGCCCCTCGGGGGGCTTTTCCAGCTGGAACTACTGGGGAACGGGCCACCAGCCGTGGTCTTTAACCCCCAGAAAGTTTGCACCCCTGCCTCCGCCTGCTCCCCTCTGTGCTGCCGGCCTGCCCCCGATTCCTCCGTCCGGGGCGGGGGCAGACCAGGGGCTGTGAGCTCGGCCTGGTGACCGCCCAGCCCTCCCGGTGCAGGCTGTGCGGTGGCGCCGTGTCGGGTGCTTGGGGACGGCGGCCTGCGTCCCCGGGCAGGCTCGCTTGCTCCGGCCTGGGCGCGGGTACCGGCGGCTCGGGGTCACTGCCAGGCTGCTGCCGAAGCCCTTGGTGCGGCGGCGCCGTCCTGCGCTCGGCGAAGGGAACGATCCGTTTGGCTGACGTCAGCCGACCCGGGGTTGGCGCGTCCCCACGTCGCAGGGGCCCCGTGGCCCAAGGAGGGACAGGGAGCAGGCTCGGGGCGGACACTGCCCCGGGGGGGACAGGCGAAGCCCTGGGGACGGGATCACAGGAGGAGGCGCAGGGGCCTCGGCGTCTGCGCTCTTGCAGCCGCGGTCAGCGTCCAGGGACGCGCCGCTCCTACGTCCTAACCGGGGAGAGAAGCAGCTCTGGTGTGGTCCGTTATTTGATTTGGGGACACCGTTTCCCAAAAGCCGCGGTTATAAGCCCGTTTTGGCGTCCCCGACGAGCGGCAGGTAGGACGAGTCCAATGAGCTAAGGGAAGAGTCCGATGAGGCCCCTGTGCTGCTTCCCTGTGCGCGCGGAGACGAAGCCTCGCGTAAGACTTCACACCCGCGATCGCACGCTCTGTTGCTCCCAAGTCCTTTTATTCATGACTGCGTTTATTTGATTTTCTGTTATTTAATTATTTAAACGTTTATTTGAGAGCACGCGCGCACGCGAGAGGGAGAGAGGGAGGGAGAGAGAGAGAGAGGAGCAGAGGCAGAGGGAGGAGCAGACTCCCGCCGAGCGAGGAGCCGATGCAGGACTCGATCCCAGGCCCCTGAGACCCTGACCTGAGCTGCAGGCAGGGGTGTGAGGTCTGAGCCCCCGTGTGCCCCTCGGGCCACACCTGCTGGGAGCACCTGCGCTGCTCTGTGCATTTATTGAGGGTGAAGTGCAGTGAAGTCCATGGAGGTGGGAGCACAGGGTCCTTTACAGAAGGCCCTAGCGGGCGACGGCTGACACGGCCCCAGGTCTAATCTCATGGTGAGATGAAGCCGACATCCACGGCACACCGGGTGGTAAAAACAAAACAAAACAAAAAAAAGAGTGAATTTTAGGGGAGATGTTGAAGCTCAGTAAACATTTAATTTAAAAGCGGCATCGAAAATAAAAAAGATAATAAAACTGACCCAATCCAACCCGGTCCTCTCCCTCAGGCCGCACCTCCTAGTACCATACCCCACGGGGTCGAGGGTGTGCTGGTTAGGGGTGCACCTGTGAATTTGCAGGGCACGTCCCCTCCGTCAATCCCCCCCCAGATCACGTTCTGCTCACAGGAAAAATACCTCCATGTATCCCACGAGCCCCCCCAAAGCCTTGACTTACTCCAGCATCACTCGCAAGTCTTCCCCGACGTCTCACCTGCTCAGGTGTGGACGAGGCTTTAGGCGTGAAGCATCGTGAGACGGAAGCGCGCTCCACCCGGGAGCCCGCGAACCGCAGATCCCGTGCTTCCTGCTGCAGCACGACCGTGGACGGGCTCAGGGTGGACTTGCACGTTCCCAAAGCGGGACACGGACGGGGGAAGCGGGTGAGGGCTCCCCGGGCACGTCCGCCGGCCCAGCCAGGCAGGCCCGGCAGACCTGAGGCTCCGGAGTAACGCCGTGTGGGTCGGTGGCCGTGTGCGCCCTCCAAGGCGCCGGCAGGGAGCCTGGGACACGGGCCCCGCAGGGGAGTGGGGGGCACGGAGAGCTTGACCTCTTCCCCGTTCGTGTCCCTGCACAGAATTTACAGAAGATGTACGATGTGCTCAGGTGGGTGTTCACCGCGCTGCCGCAGTTCTGCCTCGGGCAGGGCCTGATCGAGCTGTGTTACAACCAGATCCGGTACGACCTGACCCACGGCTTCGGCACCGACTCCTACGTGAGCCCCTTCCAGATGGACTTCCTGGGCTGGATCTTCGTGCAGCTGGCCGCGCACGGCACCGTGCTCCTCCTCCTGAGGGCTTCGCTGCAGGGGGACCGTCTGCCGCGGCCACGGTGCGGCGTGGGCTCCTCCCGGGGGTGGGGTGGGGGTGGGGGGGCTCCATCCTCAGGTCGCAGGACACCCAGTGCGTCCACCCAGCGTGGGCCGCGTTGCCAACCGGGGGAGGCTTCGGGTTGATGCTGCTTTTTCTTTCCGTCTTTCTTTTATTCCTTTTTGCTTTTTGGACTGATGTGAGTCACCACTGCTAGGAAGGCGGATGTGGCAGTGCCAAGGGGCGACGTGATCGTTCTAATTATTTAATTTTCCCCTTTGAAATTGCTGACTTTCCCTCTTACTTTGATTGTGGCATCTAGGCGACTTCAGTTGAGACCATACATTATTATTCTTTCTTTCTTTCTTTCTTTCTTTCTTTCTTTCTTTCTTTCTTTCTTTCTTTCTTTCTTTCTTTCTTTCTTTCTTCTTTCTTTCTTTCTTTCTTTCTTTCTTTCTTTCTTTCTTTCTTTCTTCTTTCTTCCTTCCTTCCTTCCTTCCTTCCTTCCTTCCTTCCTTCCTTTCTTTTTCTTTCTTTCTTTCTTTCTTTCCTTCTTTCTTCTTTTTCTTCTCTTTCTTTCTTCCTTCCTTCCTTCCTTTTTTATTTTCTTTCTTTCTTTCTTTCTTTCTTTCTTTTCTTTCTTTCTTTCTTCTCTTTTCTTTCTTTCTTTCTTTTTTTTCTTTCTTTCTTTCTTTCTTTCTTTCTTTCTTTCTTTCTTCCTTCCTTCCTTCCTTCCTTCCTTCCTTCCTTCCTTCCTTTCTTTCTTTCCTTTCTTTCTTTCTTTCTTTCTTTCTTTCTTTCTTTCTTTCTTTCTTTCTTTTCTTTCTTTCTTTCTTCTTCTTCTTTCTTTCTTTCTTTCTTTCTTCTTTCTTTCTTTCTTTTTCCTTCCTTCCTTCCTTCCTTCCTTCCTTCCTTCCTCCCTTCCTTTATTTTCTTTCTTTCTTTTTCTTTCTTTCTTCTTATTTATTTATTTAGTTAGTTTGTTAGTTAGTTAAAAAAGATTTTATTTATTTGCTTGAGACAGAGAGCACGCTCCCACACAGAGGGAGAGGGAGACGCAGACTCCCCGCCGAGCCGGGGCCCCCGATGCGGGGCTCAGTCCCAGGCCCCCAGGATCATGCCCTGACCCAAAGGCCAATCCTTAACCGACTGAGCTCCCCAGGCGCCCCTAACGTATTTTATTTTTACGCTCAATGGCATTAACTCCTAAAAATGAGGGATGAATGGAAGGTCAGCTCTGACAACTGCCTGCCCTCTGCCAAATCCTTTCTCTGTTGATACTGTGATCTTCTCTGTTAGGTGACGAACGTCGAGGAGCACGAGGAATACGTGTTGTGTATTAATACTATGACATTTACACACGCGTCTCGTGTTTAACGAAGTAACAGTGCGTAGTATATAATATGTTTATATTTTCCTTTGATGTGTCCGTCCCTGTGCTTGTGGCCCGTCCGCACACACACACGTCCCTGTTACTCTAAGCGGGACTTCAGGCGGCCTTGCAGGAGCGTCTAGAGTATTGTTGGCTCACACGCCGTGGACGCATGGGGAAGAAATGTGCGTTTGCACATAGGCCTCACAGAGCTGTGCGTGCCCCTCCATGGCCCGCGTGGCCTGCGTCCGTGCACCTGCTCTTCCCAAGCGCTGCACGCTTCTCTCTAACTTCAACTACAAGAGGATCCTTCGTGGAGAAGTGACTAACTAGGGCCGTGTCCCTGGAGAGCCTGTTGAGGACGGGGGCCGCGCTATGAGCGTTTGTGGTGATGTCTTTGTGGAATTGTTGCCGCCAGTCGCTTCGTGACATGCTTCCTTTGTCAATCCTTCCAACCTGCTGAAGCAGCGAGCCGCTCTGACTCGGAATCCCAAAGCTCTCCTGAATCGGCCACAATCACGCAGAGGCTGCGGATAACAGCGTTGGCCTGGATCTGGAAGAGAATTCTGAGTGCCTTTCAAACACGACTGGTTCTGTGATTAGCCCTCATGCGTCTAATCTGTTTTAAAACCTAGACAGCAGCATCCCGTCGGGTGGATTCCAGGAGGCCCCTCCTCCGGGAGCATCAGAAGACTTGTTTTTAAAAGGGAACCCTTCCTGGATTCCTTTGCACAGCGTAGGATAAACCGTATTTTGGAATACGGCCCCTGAATTGTCACGTGGAGGCGGCAGGGTGGCGACAATACGACCGAGATGCTATTCCCCGGGCACCGCCGCACGGAGGGCTCCTGCAGTGGGCGTCTCACTGCATTGCAGTATTTTTCAGATCCACATCCGCCCAGACAGGGAAATCCCAGGTTCTTAGCCCGGTGCCCTCAGGTGGGCATGTCACGCCCATGAAGCCCTCCAAGACCGTCCCCTCCCCCCTTGCGGGGCATTTGCCTCCAGTCACCTCCTCAGCCGGGGTCTCTGGCAGGCTGGCGTCACCCACGCCCCAGGCGGGCCCCAGCGTCGTCCTGTGCTGTGTACATGTACCGCACTCCCCGTGACCATCGGGTCCTTGTGGGCTGGTGGAGCTGAATCCTGGGAGTGAATAGGAAGACCTGCCCCTCGTGCCCGGGAGGGACGTGCCCGTCTCCCCCACGCCCCATGGGCCGTCGTGACCGGCCCCCGCCGCTAGGCCTGGGTGCTGGGTGAGGGGCCCCTCCTTGCTGTCGCCCCGGCCAGCCCCGGCCCTGAGCTGAGCCCTGCTGCTCCCTGTGGGGCTCTGCTCAGAATCCAAGTCTCCACGAGAAGCCGAGCCCTGGCCGAGCGGCAGGCGGGCTGGGGGCGTCCTTGTCCCCTCTCGGTCTGGAGCTGGACCTGGGTCTGGCTTGGTGGGGGGCTGCGTGCAGGCCGGTGGCCCAGGACGGCCTTTCTCTGCTGCCACTGGCCGTGCCGACTCTGTGCCCGTGCGCGTCCTTCCTCCGGGACGTGGAAGCAGAGGCGCGTTTCTGAGCATGGCTGGGTGGACTGTGTTGTCGGGAGTGCCCGCGAAGTGACCGCTACAATGACGGGAGGTGTGAACAGGTGCACTTTCCTGCCCCTGCCCCCTCAGAACCCTGCGACCAGAAGCTCTGGGGATGAGCCTGAGGGGCTCCCAGGTGCTTCCCATGGGGAGGAGGTCAGAGCCGCTGCTGGGGGCTCCTGGGGAAGGGCCTGTTCTCTCCTCCCGGACTCAGAAAAGGACGGCAAAGGCCAGGCCAGCTGAGGGTCCGGAGACACGCTGCAGCAGGCAAAGGGGGAAGGAACCAGCAAACACAGGAGCGTGAAATCGGATGCGTCTTCACAACGTGAACACACCTGCATCCCCTTCTCCCGCACGGAGCGCCGTCCGCGTCTCCTCGGCTCTGTTTCATTAGCCACTCCGCATGACCCCCGTCCTTGGGTGGCTTAGCATATTAACAACCATTATGTTTTATTAATTAAAATACATTAAGGTCAAGGGCGCCTGGGGGGCACAGTCGGTTGAGCATCTGGCTCTTGGTTTCGGCTCAGGTCGTGATCTCAGGGCCCTGGGATCGAGCTCCGCGGTGGGCTCTGCGCTCGGCATGGAGTCGGCTTGAGAGTCTCTCTCTGCCCTTTCCCCCGTCTAAAAATAAAGAAGTAAATCTTAAAAGAATGCATCAAGCTCACACACAGCCTGAGTTCTACGCTTCAAATCTGCTGTCAGGTCCTCCCTCCCAGCACAGAATCCAGGTTCTCCAGAGCACCCCGTGCCGATGGGATGGTCGCGCGGCACGGATGCCGTGATTCTCCACTGATCTCATTGTCTCTGGTGATTTGTGTCTCGTGCTTTTGAACATGATGTGACTGGTGTCACGTATTCCCTCATCTTGTAGGTTGTGTGTTGAGTAGATCATACATTTGTTCAATGGTAATTTTCAGGTGCAGAAAAAAATAATACAGAGAAAGGACCTAGGGCCCTGGGAGCTGGCTGCGGGTATTTCATTTTAAATGCTTTTTGTTTTAAAATAGTTCAAGGCTCGCGAGACGTTGCAGAATCCTTAGGGGTCCCTGTGCACCCTTGACTCTGCTCCTCCCCAGTCCCATGGCAGTTTGGTTGATGTCACGTGACAGCATCACATTGGCGAAAACCAGGAAATTGATTTCGGCACAATCTTAACTGGGTGTCTGTGCCCATTTAATGATTAAAATATTGGCGTGTCGCAGTTTACAGGGGAAATTGAAATTTAAACTTAAAGTGCGCCAGGTTGAATTTCATACGGAAGATCGAGAAGGGAGCAGCTCAGATTTAGAACAGATTAATTTGAATTGAAGGTTAAATTTGTATCCACCTGACAAAAACTCACTAAATCCATCCTGCACGGTGTTGTGTGCAGTACTTACCGTACGATCCTCCTACACAATCCAGTGTGTACTATGCAACTATGATGTTTAGGCTCTTTTATGTGCAGTCTACTTTGTTCAAGTGGCCTGTTTGCTAAAAGTGCTTAAACAGAACGGCTCCTTGCAGATATTTTGTGATGCATCCTTTTCCCACCTTGTGCAAAAGTCGGGCAGGGCTTTATTGTCGGTAAAATAAAGGAGTAGCTTGGGACTCCCGGGGGCTCAGCGGTTGAGAGCCTGCCTTCAGCCCAGGGCATGACCCCAGGGTCCCGGGATCGAGTCCTGCATCGGGCTCCCCATGTGGAGCCTGCTTCTCCCTCTGCCTGGGTCTCTGCCTCTCTCATGTCTCTCATGAATAAATAAATAAAATCTAAAAAATAAAAATAAAAAATAAGGGAGTAGCCCTAGTGGGACATCTACCCACCTCACTGTCTTTTAGGAACATGGACATTTCCTTCACGTTAAGGACTCTTGCTCATTATTTATTTATTTTTAATATTCTATTTACTTCCTTGAGAGAGAGAGCACCTGAGCTGGAGGGAGAGGGAGAAAGAGAGAATCTGAAGGAGGCTCTATGCTGAGCCCAACGTGGGGCTTGATCTCACGACCTTGAGATCATGACCTAAGCTGACGCCAAGAGTCGGCTGCTTCATCCCCTGAGCCACCCAGGGGCCCCAGATCCCTGATGATTCTTAATCGCGATGCAGAAGTGGGGTGCCTGGACCAGAGCTGAGAGTCCATGTGCAGGACCACATCTCCCATTACCACAGGTTTCTGACCTTCCTCTTGACTCTTCCATTTCCACGTGAAGTAACTCTGACCTCGTCTCCCCAGGGGTCGCTCTGCCATCCAGGGCACAGTCACGCCTTCCAAGGACATAGATGTGGAAAAAGAGCAAATAAGAGTGTTGAAAGGAAAAACCAGTGAAGACCTTCTTGTGTTATGCAACCTCAGCAAAAGCTATGGGAACTTCTTCAGGAGAACCACCGCTGTGCACGATATTAGTTTGGGTGTACGAAGAGGAGAGGTAAGGACCCTCTATTTGTACCCTTCCTGTTACAAACCCATGCATCTCTCACTGCACATCTGCTTGTGTCATGCTCAAAATATCTGACGTATTTTGATATCTTATGCTCAGAGTATCTGAGATCTCCTTCAAATTTCTGGAATTTCTGCAAAAATCCCTAGACATGGAATCTGAGTAGAGCATCTATCGGCTCTTTCCCCAGGGAAAACTTTGCTAATTGATTGATGGAATTTCTTCTCTTCCGTAATTAAAAAAAAAAATTCATGTCATTGAAGAATTTTAATCATCATTTGGGCTACAGGATGGCATCTTACTGAATGCAAAATATTTTATCAATCCAGTTAATTAAGGGAACCTCTTCTAGCTCTTGCTTGGACTTCTGTGCTCTTTAAATGGCCAGTTAAGCCCATCTAGTAAAATGCTCCTTGGGAAAGGGAAAAGAATGCTCACACCAGAGCAATAGCTCAGAGTTTTTTTCATGGATATGGTATTAATTCTAGTAGAAATGTTTAATCAGAACTGATAGAAGCCATGCAAGTTGTTCCTGATTTGTGCTTAATTGCATAAAAAGAAATCAATTCTGATGATGACTACCTTTAACTGTTAAAAAATAAGGGGGACCTTGTATTACTATTGTCCCAAGCTCCTGAGAAACTCAGAGCGGGTTATGTGGTTACGTGATTGGCAGTCATTCCGCGCTGTGAGCAGCGAGCAGGTGCTTCCAACAGGAGCGTCTGAGGGAAAGAGAAGCCGGGGGACCAGCCTAAATCGAATATCCTTACGTCCTGCACTGTGGTTTGTGGCTGAAGAGGATAATGCCCTAAGGAAGGTGGTTCTTTTGTAGTTACTATTTGCCACTCAACCCAAAGCTGGCTAGGCAACGTTTGGCATCATGCTGAACTTTCTTTTGTTTTAACCTTCACTTCAAAATCAATATTAGTTTTGCTGCTGCCTGCCTATGGTCATTTTAAGCTAAAGG
The DNA here is from genome assembly GCA_032313775.1 of Urocyon cinereoargenteus. Lineage (NCBI taxonomy): Eukaryota > Metazoa > Chordata > Mammalia > Carnivora > Canidae > Urocyon > Urocyon cinereoargenteus. Next base: position 47,158,544 of record JAVLSZ010000009.1, read on the forward strand.
GTAAGAGAAAAACTTGGAACACTTTGTAAGGTAGATGCTCCAGGGACCTGAGATGATCTGAGATGCCACTTACATTTGAGTTCTGTTTGCTGGGGACTTTTTGTGAACACGCCGGTTTAAACACTTTAGAGGTAAAGTGCTATGCAAGAGCCAACAGAAGAGGCAGGAATGACCGAGATACGCCCCAGTCCCTCTAGGAATCAGTAACTGGGCAGGAAATGGAAGACCAGGACCGTGTAGAGTTACGGAACGGCGTACGTGCTGCCCCGTGGCAGGGCGAGGTGCAGAGCACGTGAGCGGTACTGCCCTAGAGCTGTCAGCCCAGAGACGGCAACTGGATCCACGTGCCGGGGGGTGGGAGAGGTCAGTCGAGACGGGAGAAGCGGGACTGTTGAACAGGTGGCAGTTCAGGGAGCACCTGTCCTGCCGAGGTCCTGAGTAGGTTTCCAGCCCCAGGAAAGCCAGAACAGGCACTTTTCTAAGGTTCAAGGAGCCAGGAGGTCAGCTTAGGTCGGTGGACAGGAAGCCAGCCTCTGCCACCAGAACACAGAGGTCTTGGAAGGAGATTTTCAGAACCATACGGTGGTTCTATCTCTACTGTGGAATCTAGCTAAGGACATACTGACAGATAAGGAATAGATCTAGAAAAGACAGCAAGAAGGGCATTTTTCACATGGAACATAAGATGACGTTGAGCCAAAAGACTCTCCAAAATGTTGGCTTGATGCGGAGTGTCCGTGTTTAGAACTAACGGTTGTCGTCTTAACTGCTGTCTGGAGCAGCCTAGAGTCCAAGTTGGGGGCGGAGAGAATATTTTTAAGGTCTACTTAATGTGTTCATTTTCAAAAGTATTGATTTAGGGGGATCCCTGGGTGGCTCAGCGGTTTGGCGCCTGCCTTTGGCCCAGGGCGCGATCCTGGAGTCTTGGGATCAAGTCCCGCGTCGGGCTCCCGGCATGGAGCCTGCTTCTCCCTCTGCCTGTGTCTCTGCCTCTCTCTCTCTCTCTGTCTATCATAAATAAATAAATAAATCCTTTTTTTTTTAAATAAAGTATTTAGTTATTTGTGAGAGTGAGCGACAGATAGCTCAGTGCAGGAGGGGCAGAGGGGCAGGGAGAGAGAGAATCTCAAGCAGACTCCTTGCTGGGCGTGGGGCCTGGCACAAGGCTCCATCCCACCACCCTGAGGTCATGTCCTGAGCCAAAACCAAGACTCAGAAGCTTCACTGACTGAGCCTTCCAGGCACCCCAGACCATACTGCAAACTGTGCAGTGGCGTCAAGCGGGTAACGGTAACAAGGAGTGAGTTCCAAAGACTGTCATCTCCCACAAAGGGACACAGTTAGGGCCTTGTGGGGGCCGCCCGCCACGTGATGGGGGATCTTGCACGATCCCTGGTAGTTGGCATTGCCTGCTCACCCTCTGGAGGGTTCCTTCCTCAGATTCACCCCTCGGAGGTGAGTGTCCCTACGGTCACACCGCTCAGGCACCACGATTGCTTCCAGAGTGCTTTGCACTGTTGTGTGATTTTAAAGGTCTGCGAGCATCAGAAACCGGCAGCTCCGAGAGTAAGTGCTGTCTGCTGGGATTGACATGTCCTTCCCCTGCTTCTTCTCTCCTGTCAGTGCTTTGGGCTCCTGGGGCCCAACGGGGCCGGGAAGAGCAGCACATTCAAGATGCTCAACGGGGACTGCCCTCCGACCTCAGGACACGCTGTCATCAGGACCCCCACAGGGTAAATCCAGAGCCTGCCAGGGCATCCTGAGCGAGCCCTAGAGCCGCCCGCATCCCCTCAGCTCTGTGGCCTGGAGTCTGAGTTGCGTCCTCCTTCCACGTTTACCTTCCCGTTAGCTGCCAGGTGCCAGACAGGGAGGGGTCTCTGGTGCCAATGGGATAAGCTCCCTTATCTCATCCGCAAAGGGTGGAGGGCATGTGGGCAGACAGGGGCCAGGCCTGAAGTCTTTCCGGGCGCCCAGCGGGCCCGGTGTGTCTGGCTGCTGACCCAGGTGAGTGGGAAATAGGAGGAAGGAGATCTGACCAGTAGGGAGAGTGTGAGGTACGCGTGCGTCCTGGTGCAGACTCTGAGAGGGAGTCGCGTGTATGGACTCGAAGCGCACTCGAGCTCTCACGCTGCTGGTTTTTCCCTGCAGTTGTGGAAAGAAGAAGGTGTGTGTGTCTGTTGCTTGGGTGGCGTGAGTGCGTGCGCATCTCTAACCTCTCTATTTACCAGTACCTGTGGATAGAAGGATCAGAATGTCAAAAGCAAAAAATATATGGTCTATTTTTCTCATCCCTGGAAGCCTGACTCTCTTGTTCATGATCCTGTCCCATCATTTGTAAACTAATTGGAAAATGAAATTCAAATAGCTGTTCTTGAAGGAAAGAATACATTTACATCTCCTTAATGGCCTGCAATCCCTTATTATGCTACGTATGTGTGTAATTAGTTTAATTATGACTAAATCGCACTTGCATTAATTATATTTTTAACCTTGATTATTTGTAACGTTAATTGCACATTGCTAGTCAAGGAATTAAATGGGTAATTAGAACACAATGGAATTTTAACTATTTAGCTGGTTACATCTTCCTGCCCATGAAGCTCATAACCTACTGCTACCCAGTTAGGGTACGTTGATAGTCATTCATTATTTTCAGGTCCCTTTTGTCTCTTTTTTTGAGGTTATGTGATCAGGAACAGGGCTCTTTTTTCTTGTTTATTAATGTCTATGAAGGTGTGTCCGTAAGTACAGAATATACTTCATAACCGAGCTTTGTAATTAGATTTAAATTATCTTGAGCTCCTGGCACAATGGCAGTGGTCACCGACTGGAAGACTGCAGGCCAACAATCACTTTGTTTTTATTTGGCCGGTACAGCACGTGCATTTTGGAATTGGACCTCCCTTGGTCAGAACGCAGACTTCCTAGTTCGTCACAGTCCCCACCCGTCCCTATGGCCTCGCTACCGGCACCAGCAGATCTGTAGGTTGACCCTCTGCAGCTTTTAGACGCTAGAGGTTGCAAACTCCTGGGGTTAGAATTAGAATAAGTTGTAATCCCAATAGTTACACTGTTGTGACTCTGGTATTTACCAAGCATCAGGCCATGTTAGGGGCTTGGCGTTTCTGGTCTCATCCGGTGGTTGGAACCACCTGGGGAAGAGGACCTCATCCTGATTACACCGATCAGGAATTTGGGGCGCAGGGCATTCTGTGGTGTGCTAGGAGTCAGGCTTCTGGAAAGTAGCAGAGGATTTGAATCCGAGTTCTCAGCATAGGAGTTACCAGATCACGTAGCGTTGGAATTCAGGCCAGTGACTCACTGGAGTAGTAAGAGGGCTAAGGAGCTGCCTCGGAGCCAAGCAGGGCTGGCCTGGGTCTGCCTGGAAGCAGAGTAGACTTTGGAAGTGTCTGGAGGGATAAGTTACGCCACCTACAAGGCCCATCACCCCTCCTGGGTCCTGGGTGCGAGGGAGGGATGGTCCCTGTAAGGCTCCGGTGTGTGTGCATTAGCCCTGGGCCTGCGAGCCTTTTGCACTCAGTGTGTGGCCAGCAGCCTTGTAAGGGCCGTGTCCGCTGTGTGCTGGTCCTGTTGAGCGGTGATCATCCACAGAGGAGTGTTCACCTGGTCAGGAGACCGCAAGGCCTCAGGCCCTATCTGTGTGCATCCTCTCAGTTCACCTCTCTTGCCGGTTCTTGACCTGAGGAGGGTTTTTTTTCTTTAAGGTTTTACTTATCTTAGAGAAAGATCACAAGCAGAGAGGAGGGGCCGAGAGAGGGAGAAGCAGGCTCCCCGATGAGCAGGGAGCCCAAACCAAGACCGACCGGGCGCAAGGGTCATGACTTGAGCCCAAGGCACTCACTCAACCGGATGAGCCGCCCAGGCACCCCTGTAACTGAATACATTGAAACTGAAGCTTAGGGGACCTGGGTGTCACAGTCGGTTGAGTGTCTGCCTCTTGATTTCAGCTCAGGTCATGCTCGGGTCGTGATCTCGGGGTAGTGAGGTGGGGCCCCAACCCCCAGGCTCAGTGGGGAATGTGCTGGAGATCCCTCTGCCCCTCCCCACCCTCTCTCTCAGATCAATAAAAAAAATACTTTATGAAGCTTAAAAGCCACAAGTGGTTAGTAGCTGCTAATTTGAACAGACACAAACCTAATTTTGCTCCTTTATGGTCTTTTTCTCTCATCTTTCCTTAAGAGCTTGTCTGAGATTTAGCTCCGCAGTCTCACTACAAGACGTCCAGGTATGAGTATCTTCTTTACTGTGATACTCTAGAAGCATCGTGGTTTTCTAGGAGAAATAGTAAGTCATGGCCTGGGGGAAATTTGGTGACGTTATCACCCAGTTAGAAAAACGTGAAGTTGTGGAGTTTCTGAACAGGAAGTTAAAAGCTGTCTACTGGGCCCAGGAAGGTGTTGACAGGTGGACTGAGGAGCTAGACGTCAAGAGCTTCTGACTTTCCTCCTCCCTCTGCCCGTGCATGTGTGCACGTGCACACTCTCTCTTCTCTCTCTCTCTCTTTCTCAAATAAATAAAATCTTAAAAAAAAAGACGCAGGCATTCTTTTCACATGTTAGACCAGTACTTTTGGAGTCTGTTCCATGTCAATGCATGAAGGTAGGACAGATCTTTCTTCTGCCTCCCGGCCCCCCAGCTTCCTCCCGTCTTAAGCAATCACACATCAGAGATGTGGGTGAGCAGTAACTCTTAGACCCTCTAATATCCCCACGTTGCTGAGATTCTGAGTATTACACGTAGGAACCTGCATACAGATCACCCGGCTTCGTTTAAGCACCATGATACCAATATTATGAAGAAGACCAAGGCTAATTTATTGCTTATAAATCCTTTACACTAACGTGAATCACAGATTAAGTCATAACCTCACCAACTAGGAATCACTTGGAAATTTGTTTCTCTCCCGTTTTAAATTAAACGGCGATGTAAAATACTAATACCGATTAGGAAAACAGTGAAGGGAAATCCTCTGTAGTCTTACATGAAACTGGTTTTCATTCTTGTAGTCCCAGCTTTGAAAAAAAAATTCTGTTGTATGTACGTATGTGTCTATTGTGTGTGTGTTATGTTTCTGTCATCTATAAATAGTTTATATCTGCCCATTTATCCTGCATGTGTGTGCTTATCACGTCCCCATCATCTAAGACTTACCTGTCCATCCTGTAGGTGCACACACACACCCCCACACACATCATTGCCGTCATATTATAAACTGTTGGTTTGTGTTCTCTAGGTCTCCAATTTTTACATCACAGCAGGATGTGTGATGCACATTGCTAGTCAAGGAGTTAAATACATAATTAGAACACAATGGAATTTTAACTACTTAGCCGGTGTACATCTTCCTGCCCATGAAGCTCATAACCTACTGCTGCACAGATCCCGTGCTCATGCCCGCTCTGTATTCCACTGGATTTCTAAGTCCACAACTACTGAGCCATTTTTCTCTCATGCAATCATATTTTTTCCTAAAAAAAAAATCTTACCTCATTTAAAAAAAATATTAATTTGAGAGAGAGAGCACGTGAGCATGGGGAGGAGGGGCAGAGGGGGAGAGAGAATCCCAGGCAGGCTCGGTGCTGAGCGTGGATCCAGACCTAGGACTTGGTCGTGAGATCAAGACCTTGAGATCATGAACTGAGCTGACACAGAGTCAGATGCTTACCCGATTGAGCCCCCCAATTATGTTCTTACTTGAGTTTTCTTTTCTTGGAGCTCAGTGTCTCCCGGATCCAACAGTCTTGTCCTGTAGTACAGACTGCTGTGGGCCGTGTGGCCGGGCTCAGCCGTGGCAGAGGGCAGGGCTCGTGGAAGGCCTCCACAGGTCGCTGTTAGGGCTGAGAATCTCATTCATTCATTCATTCATTCATTCTTTTTTGAGAGAGAGACCGTGAGCAGGGTCAGGGGCAGAGGGAGAGGGGAGAGAGAAGCCCAAGCAGGCTCCATGCTCAGCTCAGCAGAGAGCCCCACGCAGGGCTTGGTCTTACGACCCTGAGATCATGACCCCCGAGTTGAAATCAGGAGTGGGATGCGTAACCGACTGAGCCCAGCTGCCCCGTCATTTCTTTTTTTGATGGAAAATTCATTCATTATGTCAAGAACTGCTGACCTCTCCCACAGTGTGTGGCGCTTAATTCATCATTTCTCCTGGGGCTTTATCCCCCACCAGTACACATCGGCTCCTGTACTGATGGACCAGGGGGATTAAGCCATCCTGCATTATCCATTTGTTTCATTACAAAGTAATATTAGAAAAACTGAAAATCCCCCAGCAGATGTACGTCCCTAAGCGTTTTGTTAATCAAAGGATAATGCTCGCTGAAGACGAACATTGGAGGCAATTGCTCTCCTTTCCTGAACATTTAAACACAAAAGCCAGGTCGAGGTCTTTGTAAATTTAGAATCCTTTTCTCCGGAGGTTGTTCCAACATGGAGCCCTATTTTCTTTAATGAATAAAATGGGCCGCTGGGGGCCAGGGGTGATAGGAACACCAGCTCGACACACGTGATTTCCTTTGTCCAAAGATCATCAGAAGCAACCTCAAACATAGAGGTTATCTGTCAAGCTGTGTGAAGATTCAGATAGGAGCTTTTGGTGAACATCAGGGCTCCTATGTTGTCTAAGCTGCTCAGCTCTCCATACAAGGCCCCCTTGGGCACCCGTTGACTGCAGGTGCCTTCCCTGCACGGCACCCAAGCCCTCCCCAGCATCGCGTGGGACTTCCGATGCCCGTGATACTCTTTCTTCCTCCTCCGGCCCCATTTCTATGCCCCCCGTGCTCCTTTCACCTGGGGAGCTCCAGCTGTCCATCCGTGTCAAGTGCAAACAGGTCTACGGCCACCCATTGGGAAGATAGTTATTCTCACTCCATCCCACGTGACACTTGACCACATCACCATTAAAATATCCTGTCACATTGTGTTTCACTTCCCATCGGTAGGTCTATTGGATAATGAGCTCTGTGAAGACGTACACAGTAGCTCCTCAATGAGTGACTCACCCTCTTCCTCTCACGGGTGAAGAGCCCGAGGCCGGGCAGGCGAAGGACTGGCCTGAGTCACATAGTGTGAAGTTAGCGGTGACCGAGTCCCCGGATTCCCAGCATGTGTTCCCTTCCACCTTCTCTTTAACATTTGGGGTTGGAAGGAAAAGGAAAAAGCCAGATTCAGTGGGGCTGATGACCAGCCTTGCTCAGTTATGGCTGTGACGGGCGGATGTAAGGACTGGCTGAGAGGTGGTCACGTACGTGGATGACCACCCTAACCCATGTACCAGTCAGTATTGACCTCTTACGTTGATTTGAAGACTTGGTTTCTCCCAAGAATGTTTCTAAACATGCTGATACCTGCACTTGTATTTCACGTGTCATTTATAAGAGCATAGATGGTAAAATTCGGTGTGCATAGGTTTAAACCCGGAGAATGAACTCAGTCTAGCCCTCAGAAGAGGAGGAAAGAGCCTACTGACCCACGTTTAAGAAACACACAACATGGCGGCACAACGTCATTTCCACACCCATGTGCAGCCACTGTGGAGGGCGCACATCCAGTTCTGGCTTTGCTCTCGGGCACAGGGGCTCCTCCTGACCCAATGGGAGCAGTTCACGGACCTCCAGTTACTCAGGGACTAACCCGTTGTGACCTGGGCGGAGGCCGTGGGGTGTGTTAGCAGGTCAACCCTGCGATGATGTGTGGACGGTGGCAGGAAAACATGGAGCAGTTTGAAGGCAAACGGGTTTAAAAATCTGCCTTGGAAGTGAATCTGCCAGGGCCATGGAACGGGTCTGCATTGGCTCCTTCTGCCTCGGCCGCTTGCGGCCTGCTGGTGGCAGGAGGGGAGTCAGGGTGGGCGAGCAGCGGAACCAGGCCAACTCTCAGTATTGAAGCGTTGGCTTGGCCACGGCCTCTCAGAAGGCGCCAAGCATTTTGTTTAGTCTTCAGAATTCCTCGCTGTGTTGCATCATCAAACAAAGAGGGGAGAAAGCTGGTCAGCACACATCACGATAAAAGCCATTCGAAGTTTGTTTTTGTGTCAAATCCTCAACGGGAAAATGTCTTGCCTTTGCAAGAGGCGCCGAGGCATCAGCGTGCAGGTGGTGCAGCCGTGTGTGGACATGGAGGCAGGCAGCCGGGGGCCTGGGGCAGACCGCGCCCCGTTGGCATCACCCCTGGTTGAGATCCATCGTCCTGGGCTGGCCTCCTGCCAGGTCGGGGAGGGCGAACTCACCTCACCCCAGAGCCTCATTATCACATGACCTTTGCCAGGCTGACCTCCGGGGCTCAGCCTACGTCCAGTCTCCGGCTCCCTTGTGACAGCGCCATTGAAATGGGTCCTGTAACTTCAACTCCGGGGTATCTGTTGATCTCTCCAGAGAATTCTCTTCTCCTACATTTCGATAAGCATTTAGCTACTCCCAGAGCAGCAGCTCTTTGAGCTAACAAAGCGGAGCTAGAGAGGCCACAGGATGCTTCGACTCAACAGGTCCTTAAAGCTCTTTGAAGGCCTGGCCCCGCTCCGGCTCGGTGGCCCCGGCTCCTTTCCGCAGACCGTGGATCCCACTACCTGCTGCACCGGACGTCTGTGCGTGGTCAACAGTGCAGAACCGAGGGATCCCTGACGTGCGGGATCAGGCGAGGTGGTTTCCGTCTAACTCCAAGCCCATGCAAGCATTTTACGTGCACGACCAGCAGAAGAGGCTCTTCGTCCCACTCCAGTGTGAAATCTTGTCCGTGATTTAAAAATGTGGCTCCCGTGTCACTAGAAGGAGGCAGCCATTCGTGACCTGGGTGGTGAGTAGTCCTGAAGACAGATGGACAAGCATCCTCTTTCCGTGGCTAGAGCCCTCCCCGGCTGCCATTAGTGACCTCCTCTGAAGCCCAGAGATCCCACCTGGGAGGGGATACGCATGGGTGCAAGCATTGCAGAGGCAGGAGGGGCCTGGGCCACTGAGCCATGAGAACGATCATTTAAATAGATCCCCCAGTCTTTAAATGGCTTGTGCTGTTTAAATATAAGTTTGGGGCACCTGGTGGACTCAGTGGGTTAAGCACCTGCCTGTGGCTCAGGTCGTGATCCCGGGGTCCTGGGATCCAGCCCTACATCGCCAGGTTCCCTCCGCAGTGAGGAGTCTGCTCCTCCCTCTGCCTTTGCCCCCTCCCCACTCATATTCTCTGTCTCTCAAATCTTTAAAAATGAATAAATACAAGTTTCATACATTTAAATTGCCACAGAGCTAGTCGACTTGGGCAGAGCTGCTAGGAGACCAGGAAAGCTCATTTCAGCAGAACCCAGATAAACATTCTGAAATGCTAAAACTGACGCAGGGAGTTTTATAAATCAGCAAGTGCAGATAAACCCTTTTTAAAATGTGAACTTTAAATTGAGATGTAGAACAGATAAAAATCGTGACTATAAGGCTTGATGAATTTTTTCTTCTGCTCGCCCATCCCCACTAGCATCCCTAAGGCAGACCGTTGCCGGGACCCAGAAGCCCCCCTCGTGATCTCTCCCCGTCGAGAGGAGACTGTGGTGACTTGTCATCATGGATTAGCCTCGTTTGTAAACTTTCCTTCAATGGGATCGTACGTGGGCACCAGAGTGACGGAGTCGGTGAAGCCCTGACTGAGCCACCCAGGCGCCCCTGCAAGCTGTTTTGCTAAAACAGCGCCCTTTTTTATGTCGCCAACAGGAGGGCAGTAAGGTCACAATATTTCCACATCCTCACATATAGGTATCGCGTCCCTGTTGGATCGCAGCCGTCCTAGAGGGTAGGAGGTGGTGCTTCCCTGCATTTCTCTAATGACTTAACGGTACTAACCATATTTTTTCTATGCCTTTTGGCTGTTTGTGCATCTTTGGAGAAATGTATATTCACATATTTTGCCCATTTAAAAAAAGTTGGGTTATGTGCATCTTTATTACTGAGTCGTAAGCATTATTTATTAGATTCCAGAACAAGCATATTATTAGATACATGATTTACAAAATTTTCACCATTTTGCATAGGATGCCTTTTAGTATTTTTGGTGTTTTTAAATTTTTTTTTAATTTTTAAAAATTCATTATTTTTTGTAGTTTCAAGTTTATTTAAATTCTAGTTACTAAAAAATAAAAATAAATAAAATAAATAAATTCTAGTTACTGAATATACAGTGTAATATTAGTTTCAGGAGTAGATTTTAGTGATTCATCACTTACATACAGCACCCAGCGCTCCTCACAAGTGCCCTCCTTGTTACCCACCACCCATCTAGCCCGTCCCCCACCCACCTCCCTCCTTCACCCCTCTGTGTGTTATCTGTCATTAAGACTCTGTTTTCTGGTTTTTCTCTCTCTTTTTTCTCCCTATGCTCAACTGTTTTGTGTCTTAAATTCCACATCTGAGTGAAACCCTCTGGTATTTGTCCTTCTCTGACTCATTGCACTCAGCAGAACACCCTCTAGCTCCATCCACATCCTTGCAAATGTCAAGATCTCATTCTTTTTTGAAGCCCGAGTAACAGTCCACTGCATATACTTCTACTACCTTCTCTTTATCCGTTCATCTCTCGGGGCACACTTGGGCTCTCTCCGTAGTTTGGCTGTTGTTGATAGTGTTGCTATAAACCCTGGGGTGCAGGTGCCTCTTCAGGTCAGTATCTTTGTATCTTTTGGATAAATACCTAGTAGTCCAGCTGCTGGGTTGTAGGGTAGCCCTATTTTGAACCTTTTGAGGACCCTCCATCCTGTTCCCCACAGCGGCTGTACGAGTTTGCATTCCCATTAACCACTAGTGGATGAGGGTTCCCTTTCCTCCCCCTCCCTGCCGACACCTGTGGCTGATTTTAGCCGTCTGACAGGTGTGGGGTGATACCACCTGGTGGCTTCTTTTGCATTTCCCTGATGATGAGTGACATTGAGCATCTATTCATGTGTCTGTTGGCCATCTGTATGTCTTATTTGAAAAAATGTCTATTCACATCCTCTGCCAATTTTTAATTAGATTATTTGGGTTTTTTTTGGAATTGAGTTATAGAAATTCTTTACGTATTTGAATACTAATCCTCTATCAGTTATGTTATTTGCAAGTACCTTCTTCTATTCACTAGGCTGCTTTTTGCTTTATGATTTCCTTTGCTGTGCAAAACCTTTTTATTTTAGTGTAGTCTCAATAGTATGGTTTTGCCTTCGTTTCCCTTGCCATCTGTATGAGAGTTTTTTTTTTTTCCTAAGGATGAATACTATTCTGTGTGTATATACGTGTATGCCATGTTTTGTTTATCAATCCGTCAGTGGACACTTGGGCTATTCACCTTTCAGCTGCTGTGATTTGCTGCATGAATGTGTTTGCATTATTACTTCCCGTTCTTTCGAGTGTATACCCAGAAGTAGAATCACTGAATCCTATGGCAGCTCTATTTTTATTTACTTTTCTTATATAAATGCCATACCGTGTTTCATGGTATCTATACTATTTGATACCTTGAACAAAAGTGTGTGACAGTTTCAATTTTTCTACATCCAACTGATACGTTAGAGAAGGAATAATTGAAGATAAAAGAATTATTATATTTTTACTTTTTACTTATTACTTTTCATCAATCTTGTAAGAGTTTTTTTTAAATTTTTTTTTTATTGGAGCTCGATTTGCCAACATATAGTATAACACCCAGTGCTCAATGATATGGCAACACTGTATCCAGCTGCTGTGACTTATGGCTAAGGGACATGAATGGTGGTGGAGAAATTGAGAATATTCTGTTATTAAGATACTTCCAGTTTGTTGTTATTCAAAAGTGGACTTGGAACAATCGTAAATGTATATTGTGACCTCTAGAACAACAAAGAAATGTAAAAATTTTATTTATTTGAGTGAGAGACGGGGATCGGGGGGAGGAGCAGTGGGAGAGGGAGAGAGAAACTCAGGAAGATCCTGCTGCATGTAGAGCCTGACGGGAAGCTCGATCTCATGATCCTGACATCACGACTTGAGCCAGAATCAAGAGTCGGAAGTTCAACCCAGGCACCCTAACAACAAAAAAATTTAAACAGAAGTACAAAGATATTCTAGAAATGGAGAGAAAATGAAATCGTATAAAATGCTCAACTAAAACCAGACAAGGCAGAAAAAGAGAGAGAAACAAGGGCAACGAATAGAAAATCATTACAAATACAGCCGATGTAATCCAAGTGTTTCAAGAATCAGTTTAAATGAAATGGTGTAAATATAACTGGTGAAACATCACCAATTGAAAGGCAGAAACTCCCAGAGTGGATAAAGAAACAGGATCCAGCTCTGTGTGTGTGTGTGTGTGTGTGTGTATTTTTTAAAGATTTTATGTATTTATTCATGAGAGACAGAGACAGAGACAGAGAGAGAGGCAGAGACACAGGCAGAGGGAGAAGCAGGCTCCATGCACGGAGCCCGACGTGGGATTCGATCCCGGGACCTGGGGTCACGCCCTGGGCCGAAGGTGGCACTAAACGGCTGAGCCACCAGAGCTGCCTTAGCTCTGTGTTTTTTGAAAGAATCCCACTTATTAAAGATAAATTTTATTTATTTATTTTTAAGTAGGCTCCACACCCAGGTTGGAGCCCATGTGGGGTTTGAACCCGGCACCCTGAGATCAAGCCTGGAGCTGAGATCACGGGGTGGATGCCCAGCGCGCTTCGCCACCAGGTGCCCCAGAATCCCACTTTAAATGTAACGACCCGGATAGATCGAATGTAACGGTGAAAAGAAAGATACATGGTGCTGACATTCATCAAAAGAAAGCTCGAGTAGCCACGATAATTGGGACAGAGCAGATCTTGGGGCAAAAGAATAAAATCGTTAGGAATAAAGTGGGACATTGCATAGGGAGAGAGGGGCCAGTTCTGCCCAAGGATGTAGCAGCCCCTAAAGTGTAAAGCCCAGCGCGGCGTGCGGGATCCCTGGGAGAGCGCGGTGGAGCCGAAGGGGAGAAGGCGCCTCCAGGGCTGCAGTGGGAGACGTCGGCGTTCCCCTTCCAGGAGCGGACACATCCCACGGGGGGCGGGCGGGCAGGTGTCGCTGAACCAAGCAGCCATTGGTCAACTGGATCGGATGGACATTTATAGGATTTCTAAAAAGATTTTATGTATTATTTGAGAGAGAGAGACAGACCCCACACGGGGTGAGGGGAGCAGAGGGAGAAGCAGAGGCCCCGCGGAGCAGGGAGCCTGACGTGGGCCTCGATCCCACGACCCCAGGATCATGACCTGAGCTGAAGGTAACGCTCAACCCAGGTGCCCCCAGACGGGACATAGAAGGGTCCCGGGGCGAGGCCAGGTTCTCCTTGATGCTGTTGACACGTGATGCGAAGACCTTGACGTACATGTCACCGGTGAGCCCTGATGGGCGGTGAGGGCTTGAGTGACGGTCCCCACGCGGATGCACGGCCGAGCCGGATGGTCCCGGGGAGCCGCTGCAGGGGAGCCCAGCTGGGGTTCCTGCAAACCGGGCGCTGCGCTGCAGCTGGGTCCCTATTAACGCGAGCCGACCGCCCCTCTTCCTTTCTTACGCGGCTCCCTCTCTGCCTCACGGCCGCAGAATGCAAAAGAGAGGAAACCGCGGGAGACGCCGAGCGCGCGGCACAGTGGTCGGCATCGGCCGTTCTGCTCGCTCGGGGGCCGTGGGGACACGCGGCCTTGTTTTGCTGGCTCTGAAACACCAGTGGGGGTCCCCAAACGTGACTCTGTGCACATGGCTGGCGGGGGACGGAAGTGGAAACGGGCACAGACCCGAGCCGCGGCGCGCGTGGACCTCGACGGCGAGCCCAGACATCGAGCCGCTGCCGTCGTCCCCTGGATTGTCCAGCTCTACGGGCGCCCCGGGGTGGGCAAGTCCACGGGGGCGGGCCTGGGCCCGTGACCGGTTTCTGGGTGCGGGGCCTTGGGGTGGCTTGGGTGGCAGTGACGGCGCAGCGCCCGGCATGTCCTCGGAGCCGCCGGGTCTCACCCAAACGATTCCTTCTGTGTCATGTGCATTTTACCGCCGTGGAAAATAACAGAGTAGGAAAAACGAGAGAAAGCAACACTCGCCGAGTGACGTTTCTCCAGAGGCCGAGGTTCAAAATGAAGCCCGACACTCCAGGCCGGCCGCGGCCCCGTGCACGGATTCTTGTTTCTCAGTTTCCAGGACTGCGAGTGTCTTGTCTTCCTTGGGATTTTCTTCGGAGCCTCTTATTTTCTCTAGTTTAAGGACGAGGGATGAACTCTGCGCAGCACACAGAGCACGCGTCGATCCGAGGCTTCCTGTCAATACCCGGCCGTCGGCGCTTCAGCTTTGGGGGCGCCCACGATGACACGTGGACTTTCTGCAGGTCGGGGTCAGCGTCCCCAACACCCCGTGTTGCCCAGCATCAACTGTATGTTATCAATTCACAAAATTCTGATATTCAGGGTAAAGTTGCCGAGAAAGCCTCCCACTGATACTTGTCTTTTAAAGTCTCTTAAAATCCACCAATGGAGAAAATTCCGGAATGTGGCCGAACTAAAAAAAAAAAAAAAAAAAAAGAATGAAAAAAAAAAAAGAAAAAAAATTCCACAGATCAGCAAAAGTCAGGCTGGAAGCAGCTGTTTGCTACAGGAAATAGAGAGGAAGGCGTTGGAGGGCGTGAGGTTCGCAAGAAGCAGAGAAAACGAAGCAAGGTTTGCAACGAAAAATTACGCAAAGCCGGGTTTTCTTGTGTCGTTTCCTTGTTCCCAGGCGCTTATGCCACTTTAGTTAAAAATATTAATAGTCATTGAATGAATGGAACGGATTCACTTTTTGGGAGATCCCAATAGTAACACCTGTAGCAATAATGATTTCTCAAAAATGACTTTTTTTTTTTTTTTTCATTTAGGAAATAGACCTTTCCCTGTGTGGAATGCTTTCAGGCTTTACAGTCAATATGAGGTTTTTTTTTTTTTTAAGATTTTATTTACTTAGAGAGCGAGAGAGTGAGTGTGTGTGTGCACAGAGCGGACGGGGGGAGGGCAGCTCCCCGCGGAGCAGGGGCCAACATGGGCTCGGCCCCAGGTTCAGGGGTGGAGGTCACTGAGCCGTGACCGTGAGTCTTCGTTTCAGGAGACGTTTTCGGATGTTCAGCGGGAGGCTGCGTACGGCGCCAGGAGCGTGGGCTTCTTAGAGGCCTGACCGGGGGGCGCTCGGGCCCATGTCCATGACCCCGAGTGCGACTGGAGGCCGAGCCTAGGCCGCCACCCAGGTGCCCCGTGTGGGTGTCCCGCCGGCCCAGACGCCGGGTCGCGGCTCCCCACGGGGCCGTCCAAGCTCCTGGCGGGCCGGGCCGGGTGCGGGAGGGGCCGGGCCCGCGGAGCCGGGTTTGGACGGCGCGGCCGTGTGTGTTGGCAGAGAGCTGCTGGACCTGGGCGCGGCGGGCGCGGCGGGGCTCCGCATCGGCTACTGCCCGCAGCAGGACGCCCTGGACGAGCTGCTGACCGGCTGGGAGCACCTGGACTACTACTGCCGCCTCCGCGGGGTTCCCAGCCCGAGCATCCCCCAGGTAAGGCGCCCTGGGCCCCTGCACGTGCAGCGCGCTCTGCGGCCGCCGGACCAGGAGCCCCTCACGGCTGAACCTGAACCGAGGCCCCTCTGATCACAGGGAACTGGGGTGTCTTGGGTTTGGTCACGAGCCGAGCGCCTCGGCCTCTTGGGGGAGGCTGACGTTCGCAAGCTCGTCTGGTCTCTATGCACCTCTCCCCCTCAGGGGCCCCTTCTATTCGGGAGCAAACATCATGCCCGTCCTCCATAAGGGCCGCGGCTGAGGCGCGGGCCGGGCTGCTGGAAGGAGGCCCTCCCGGGGACTGGGTGGCTCTTGCCCTGCCGCCCGGCCCGGGCCCCGGAGGATGCAGACGCGCTCGGCCTCCGCGCATCTTGGTGCTCCCTCCTGGTGCTCCCTCTGTAAGTCGGGCCCTCAGGCTGCGGGGCCGGCCGTCACCCCGCTACCCTGGGTCCACTCATCCCAGCCAGGCGGCTGTGGGAGCCCGACGCCGATCGGAGCCCGTGTTCGAGAGCCGTCTGTCCCCATCAGCCCCCCTTCGTCCGGATGAAGGAGGCCAGAGGTCGGCAGGGCCTCAGCGCCCCGTGCCCCGCGGAGTCCCGCTGCAGGGCCAGCTTGGCACCCCCCGGCCTCGGGGCACAGGCTGGGCCGGGGAACCCTCTCGGAGTTTGTGGTAACGCTGCCGGATGGGAGGCCTGGCCTCCTGAGCCGTCGGGGAACCCCCCCCCGCCGGGCGAGTTAGCTCCCCTGACCAGGTCCCGCCCCGTCCTCAGCCTCAGAAATCCGGGAACCAGAGCGGCCACGTGGGTCCCGCAGCTTCTCGGCTCAGTGACCAGGAGGGGCTCTTAGAAAACGACCAACACAGGCCGCCCGGGTCTCGGGGCACAGCGGCTGTTCTGAGTGTCGCACGGCCGTCCCATGACCTACGTGCCACGCTTGTTCCCTGGCTTGCACACGGGGAGCTGAGCTGCAGGTAGCGGCCGGGTTTCCCTTCCAATCCTATAAACCGGTGCCCACGCGCATCCGGGCGAAGACGCCACCCGGGTGCTGAGCACGTGCAGGCTGCTCGCTGGGTTCCACGGGGCTTCTGGTGCCCCGGGTGGCCCGGCCTTGTTTCTACAGCCCCTTGGTGGCCTAGGGAGTGGAGACGACGTGCAGTCACCTTGTGGCCCCTCCGCCCGAGGTCCACTAGCCTGTCCCGGGACCAGGAGCCCCTCGCAGCTGAACCTGAACCGCGGCCCCTCTGATCACAGGGAACTGGGGTTCCTCCCCACCCCTGGGGTGCCTTCCTGGCATATCTGCCCCCACCTGGGTTCCCTCCTGCGGGCTGGCACCTACCTTCAGCGGCCTGGGCAGCTGCGGGGGTGTCCACTGTGGTTCTAGAGGAGGATGCACCTGCACCTGCACCTGCACCTGCGGGAGGCCCCTCCTGACTGCCCCTCGCACTCCTCCCAGCCCCTGCACCTGCCCCTCCTGACCACCCCTCGCACCCCTCCTGCCCCCCCACCTGCCCCTCCTGACCACCCCTCACACCCCTCCTGCCCCCCCACCTGCCCCTCCTGACCACCCATCACACCCTCCCGCCCCCCCACCTGCCCCTCCTGACCGCCCCTTGCACCGTCCCGCCCCCCCACCTGCCCCTCCCGATCGCCCCTCACACCCTCCCGCCCCCCCACCTGCCCCTCCTGACCGCCCCTTGCACCGTCCCGCCCCCCCACCTGCCCCTCCTGACCACCCCTTGCACCCTCCCGCCCCCCCACCTGCCCCTCCTGACCACCCCTCACACCCTCCCGCCCCCCCACCTGCCCCTCCTGACCGCCCCTTGCACCCTCCTGCCCCCCACCTGCCCCTCCTGACCGCCCCTCGCACCCCTCCTGCGTCCCCTGCCCCTGCCTCACCTGACCGCCCCTCGCATAGCCTTGTCCCCCCACCTGCCCCTCCTGACCGCCCCTCGCACCCTCCCGCCCCCCACCTGCCCCTCCTGACCACCCCTCGCACCTCTCCTGCGTCCCCTGCCCCTGCCTCACCTGACTGCCCCTTGCACAGCCTCGTCCCCCCACCTGCCCCTCCTGGCCACCCCTTGCACCCTTCTGCCCCCCCACCTGCCCCTCCTGACCGCCCCTCGCACCCCTCCTGCATCCCCTGCCCCTGACTCACCTGACCGCCCCTCGCACAGCCTTGTCCCCCCACCTGCCCCTCCTGACCGCCCCTCGCACCCTCCCGCCCCCCACCTGCCCCTCCTGACCACCCCTCGCACCCTCCCGCCCCCCACCTGCCCCTGCCTCACCTGACTGCCCCTTGCACAGCCTCGTCCCCCCACCTGCCCCTCCTGACCACCCCTTGCACCCTTCCGCCCCCCCACCTGCCCCTCCTGACCGCCCCTCGCACCCCTCCTGCATCCCCTGCCCCTGACTCACCTGACCGCCCCTCGCACAGCCTAGTCCCCCCACCTGCCCCTCCTGACCGCCCCTCGCACCCTCCCACCCCCCCACCTGCCCCTCCTGACCGCCCCTTGCACCCTCCCGTCCCCCCCACCTGCCCCTCCTGACCGCCCCTCGCACCCCTCCTGCGTCCCCTGCCCCTGCATCACCTGACTGCCCCTTGCACAGCCTCGTCCCCCCACCTGCCCCTCCTGACCACCCCTTGCACCCTTCCGCCCCCCCACCTGCCCCTCCTGACCGCCCCTTGCACCCTCCCGCCCCCCCACCTGCCCCTCCTGACCGCCCCTCGCACCCTCCCGCCCCCCCACCTGCCCCTCCTGACCACCCCTCACACCCCTCCTGCCCCCCCACCTGCCCCTCCTGACCACCCCTCACACCCCTCCCGCCCCCCCACCTGCCCCTCCTGACCGCCTCTCGCACCCCTCCTGCGTCCCCTGCCCCTGCCTCACCTGACTGCCCCTCGCACAGCCTTGTCCCCCCACCTGCCCCTCCTGACCGCCCCTCGCACCCTCCCGCCCCCCCACCTGCCCCTCCTGACCGCCTCTTGCACCCTTCCGCCCCCCCACCTGCCCCTCCTGACCGCCCCTCGCACCCCTCCTGCGTCCCCTGCCCCTGCCTCACCTGACTGCCCCTCGCACAGCCTTGTCCCCCCACCTGCCCCTCCTGACCACCCCTCGCACCCTCCTGCCCCCCCACCTGCCCCTCCTGACCACCCATCAAACCCCTCCTGCCCCCCCACCTGCCCCTCCTGACCACCCCTCACACCCCTCCCGCCCCCCCACCTGCCCCTCCTGACCGCTCCTCGCACCCTCCTGCCCCCCACTTGCCCCTCCTGACCGCCCCTCGCACCCCTCCTGCGTCCCCTGCCCCTGCCTCACCTGACTGCCCCTCGCACAGCCTTGTCCCCCCACCTGCCCCTCCTGACCGCCCCTTGCACCCTCCCGCCCCCCCACCTGCCCCTCCTGACCGTCCCTTGCACCCTTCCGCCCCCCCACCTGCCCCTCCTGACCGCCCCTCGCACCCCTCCTGCGTCCCCTGCCCTTGCCTCACCTGACTGCCCCTTGCACAGCCTCGTCCCCCCACCCGCCCCTCCTGGCCACCCCTTGCACCCTTCTGCCCCCCCACCTGCCCCTCCTGACCGCCCCTCGCACCCCTCCTGCGTCCCCTGCCCCTGCCTCACCTGACCGCCCCTCGCACAGCCTCGTCCCCACACCTGCCCCTCCTGACCGCCCCTTGCACTCTCCCGCCCCCCCACCTGCCCCTCCTGACTGCCCCTCGCACCCCTCCTACGTCCCCTGCCCCTGCCTCACCTGACCGCCCCTCGCACAGCCTCGTCCCCCCACCTGCCCCTCCTGACCACCCCTCGCACCCTCCCGCCCCCCCACCTGCCCCTCCTGACCACCCCTTGCACCCTCCCGCCCCCCCCACCTGCCCCTCCTGACCGCCCCTCGCACCCTCCCGCCCCCCCACCTGCCCCTCCTGATCACCCCTTGCACCCTCCCGCCCCCCACCTGCCCCTCCTGACCGCCCCTCGCACCCCTCCTGCGTCCCCTGCCCCTGCCTCACCTGACCGCCCCTCGCACCGCCTCGTCCCCCCACCTGCCCCTCCTGACCACCCCTTGCACCCTCCCCCCCCCTGCGCCCAGGCCCGTCAGCCCCCGGGGGTCCCAGCTCACAGTGGCCCAGCCCCTGGGGTTTTCTGTGGTTCCTCCTCCTCCTCTTCCCCTCCCCGGAACCCCCACAGCTTCAGTTAGTGCTGAAGACACGCAGTATTCATTTGGCCTGAATTAGGCTTAGTCCGTCGATGTGATGATTTTCCGTTTTTCCCCTGCTGTCCACACTGCGTATTGTGGTAGTTCCCCATTTTAGCCTGAATTCAGTGAATCTGATCTAAAAATAAATCTTGCATCAAGTTATAAGAAAACAATTCAGGCGGAGGCGTGGCCTGCGGCCGGGGTCACAGTGCGACAGCGTCGGGGCTCGGACCCAGAACCACGGGCGCGGTGCCGGTGGGGGTGTCTGGGGTGTGGTGTCCGGGGAGAGGGGATGCAGGGCCCTGCCCGGTGGTGACCCCAGCACCTCCCACCCGCTGCTTCCTCCTCCCACTTGCCTTTGTCCTCAAGGTTTCTTCCGCTCCGAGGTTTTGGTGGAAGGAGCCAGAAGTGACGGCTGGAGGAATGAGGATCGGGTTGAAAGCTGGGGGCAGGCTCGTGTCTGCAATCCTGGGCTTCCTTTTTCCTTGTCATTTTGATCTTTTTAAAAAAGATTATGTATTTACTCATGAGACACAGAGCGAGGCAGAGACCCAGGCAGAGGGAGAAGCAGGCTCCCCACGAGCAGGGCCCCAGTGCAGGACTCGATCCCAGGACCCTGAGGTCACGACCTGAGCCGAGGGCAGACGCGTCACCAGCCGAGCCCCCAGGTGCCCGGCGGTGACCTTTTGTGGAATTGGGGCAACGTGGCCGGTTTCCTGGCTCCGGGAACACAAGCAACCCTGAAGTCGGCTGGGTCGGGGCCTCGCGCTGTGTGCGCACGAGGTGGGTCCTCGGGCCCTTCCTGTTACCTCGAGGCCGCTTGGTAAAGCTGCAGAGCGGTTCCTGTTGGGGCGGAAACGTCACGCCGGAACTTCCAGGCGTTGTGGACGTTTCATCGTCGTTGTCCTTATTAGGATTATCCCGACTTGTACGGGTTTATTCAATAAAGTATGAATATTAGTTCATACGCTTTAAATATATTTATATTTTGTTATTTTATTTTTTTGATTTTTTCCCCTTTGTCTTACATTTTGTTAGTTACTCAGGGCACTGACTTTTCCCTGCTTCTCCTAAATTTGAGTTAAGACACGATCTTGGCCAGTTTGATTGTATGATGAGATCCACACGGACAAGACAGAGCCGGGTCCGTGTCTTTGCGGTCGTGAGGGTCCAGTTTGACCCTTTAGTCAGAGGTTTAAACTGCGAGGAGGGAGCGGGAAACACACTGGTGCTGGGCGTCAGCCCCCGAGGTCTGCATGGGGTCGGGGGACGGGCCGGGAACGAGCCAAACGTATGGGGCAGGAATCGTGCCGGGTGTGGAGCAGAGGGGCTGCGTGGACCCTGGACGGCCTCTGGAGGAGGGGGCGCGGACAGACGCCCACCGGCTGGGCCCCGGGCGCTCTGCACAAGGCAGGCGAAGGGGGAGCCGGGGAGCGGAGAGGAGGCGTGAGAGCATGCAGGTGCGGGGCCAGGACCCCACCCAGCGGCTCCTTCCTGGAAACGGGGCATTTCCTGCCCATGCGACTGTCGAGGATCCTCGTCCCAAGTCTCTGCGCCCTGAATTCCCAGTGGGCCCGCCCGTGTGGCTGTGCATCCAGACCCTGACTGGCCGGGTCTCCGCCCCTGCGCCCCCTGCGCCCCCATGTGCCCCAGGCGGGGTGCTCGGCCCACGCGGAGACGCCCACAGGCGCCATCCTGTGCCGGGCAGGGGTGAAGGGGCCGGCAGGGGTGAAGGGGGCTGCAGGGCCAAGAGCCGGCCCGGGCCCGGTGAGGGCTGCCTTCACGGGCCGCGCCTGTCTTGCAGGTGGCCGGGGACCTCGTGGAGCGTCTAGGCCTGGAAGCCCACGTGCACCAGCTGGTGGCCACGTACAGTGGGGGCACCAGGCGGAAGCTGTCGACGGCCTTGGCCCTGCTGGGCGCACCTGACCTGCTCCTCCTGGTGAGTCCTGGGGATGGAGGGCCACGGCCTCTGGGCGCCGCCACCTGGGACGTGGCCGAGCTCGCGGAGCCCCCGGGAGGAGAGCCCGTCTGCACTGTTGGTTCCCTGAACTGAGGAACTTCCTGCCCCGAGACGACAGTTCCCGAACAGAATCCAAAAGAGCATTGGAGTTTTACAAAAATCTTAAAAAAGATCATCTTTTTTTTTTTATTAAGATTTTATCTATTCATGAGACATACAGAGAGGCAGAGACACAGGCAGAGGGAGAAGCAGGCTCCCTGCAGGGAGCCCGATGCGGGACTCGATCCCGGGACCCCAGGGTCATGACCCCAGCCAAGGGCAGATGCTCAACCGCTGAGCCCCCCGGGCGTCCCCAAAACAATGATCCTGGGATCGAGTCCCTGTTACGTGCGTCACTGAAGGTCCAACACAAGTCCCTCGTTAGCGGCAGCCGTGCGGGACCCACCGCTAATCCGGGCTTCACATCCGCCTGCTGTCTCTGTGTCCCGCCCACCCTCAGGACTCCTGGTGGGCGTCTCGGGGAGCGTGGCCCCTTGACCGGCACGGGGGGGGGGCATGGGTGCCGCGGCTTTGGGGCCAGGCTGCCCGAGACCTGCCTGGGAGCTGGCGGTAATCCAGTTTGGCCGGATGAAAGCGTCAGCTGGTGACGGCGGGCCGAGAAATAGAGCCAGCGGCTGGCATTTGGAGCGTGGCTCGAGGTCCCCCCTCCCGACGAGGTGCAGAGGACGCTCGGGGGGCTGCAGGCGGGACACGAGCCGCACGTCTGCGCTCGCTGGGCACTGCGTGAGCACAGCTCCCGTTACTGTTCTAGCTGTGCACGTACCTCACCCGGGTTGCAGAAGAGCACAGCTGTGCTTTGCGGCTCGGGGCCATTTTTGGGGGTGCACTTTCTCTTTCTTGCTGACCCTGAGCCCTTAAGAGAAATGCATTTAGTTCTCCCCGACGGCAAAAAGCACAGACATGCATCTCGCCGCCCAGAACCCGTTTCTCTCAAAAGTGGTTCAGTAAGTGCAGGGGTCGGGTGTTTATTGGAGGAGAGAGCCCCAGGTTGCACGAAACCCCACTTCACCCGCTGGCGCTACACGGGGGACGCCGTTTCCACTCGCGTGTCTTTCCGAAGCTCCGTGGGTGGTGGCCGCCCTGCCGCACCCCGAGGGGAGCTCGGGCATGTGCTGAGCCGGGGTCCCGCCCGCCCCCGCGTGTCCCGAGGTGCCCCCCGCAGCCCTCACCTGTGCCCTCTCCCGCAGGATGAGCCCAGCTCCGGGATGGACCCCTGCTCCAAGCGGCACCTGTGGCGGACGATCACGCAGGAGGCTCGGAGAGGCTGTGCGGTGGTGCTGACCTCCCACAGGTGAGCCACAGGCTGGCGCCGAGCCGCGGGTATGGCTGGGGGGTGGCGAGGGCCGCAGGGCAGCCAGGCCAGAGCCCGCGGCCCACGCCATCCGTCGTCGTCGGGACACCGCTGCGGCCGAGGGAGGTGGCCGCGAGCTGCCCAGCGCCCCATGCATCCGTGCCTCTCTGCCCAACATCATCTTTTTATTTTTAAGATTCACCTATTTTTATCTTAGAAAAGGAGCACGGTCACATGGGCGGGGAGGGGCAGGGCGTGCTGAATGGGGAGCCCGATGGGGAACTCGACAGCTGCACTGTTTCCCATTAGAGGGCGGCCGGAGGTAACCCTGATGTCGCCCCTGCCCGTGGCTCGCAAGATTCCCCTTTGGCTTTCACGGTTGAACGTTGCCGTGTCCACGCGTGGATCTCCTTGTTCATCCCGCCCCACCCCC
This sequence comes from Urocyon cinereoargenteus, assembly GCA_032313775.1. Classification (NCBI taxonomy): domain Eukaryota; kingdom Metazoa; phylum Chordata; class Mammalia; order Carnivora; family Canidae; genus Urocyon; species Urocyon cinereoargenteus. The sequence goes on from JAVLSZ010000009.1 coordinate 47,182,008, forward strand.
CCCGTCCGTTGTGCTTCTTGAATACGTAGGTTAATGTTTTTCAAAGACGCAGGGAAGTTTTGGCGGGTGGTCATTCCAGTATCTTTTCTGGATCTTTCTATCTTTCCTTTCCTATCACTGGTACTTTCTGTAAGTATGATGGTGTCCCACAGCTCTACGGGTGTCTGTCCATTTCTTTTATTTTTTTATTTTTTTTTAAAAAATATTTATTTATTCACGAGAGACACACACACACACAGAGAGGGAGAGACACAGGCAGAGGGAGAAGCAGGCTCCATGCAGGGAGCCCGATGCAGGACTCGGTCCCGGGACCCTGGGGTCACACCCTGGGCTGCAGGCAGGTGCTCAACCGCTGGGCCGCCCAGGGATCCCCCTGTCCATTTCTTTTATTTTATTTTATTTTATTTTATTTTGTTTTTTTTTGTTTTTGTTTTTTTTTTTGTGTCCATTTCTTTTAAATACTTTTCTCTGTTTTCAGATTGCATAATATTCATAGATCGATCTTCAAGTTCACTGATGCTTTCTTCTGCTACTCAGATTTTGCTGTTGGCCCTGTAGTGAAATTTTCATTCCATTTATCACACACTTCTACTAAAAACATTCCATTTGGTCCTTTTTTTTAAAAAAAAAAAAGTTTATTAAAACAGCAGGGTGGTTCAGCAATTGAGCATTTGCCTTTGGCTGAGGTCAAGATTCCAGGATCCCGGGATCGAGTCCCACGTCGGACTCCCTGTATGGAGCCTGCTTCTCCCTCTGCCTGGGTCTCTGCCTCTCTCTGTGTCTCTGAGGAATAAATAAATACAATCTTAAAAAATAAAGTTTAATTATTTATTTTTAGTGGGAGGTAGAGGGACAGAGAGAGAGAGAGAGAGAGAGAGACAATCTCAAGCAGACTCCCCACTGAGCACAGAACCTGATGCAGGGCTCGAACCCACGACCCTGAGATCATGACCTGAGGTGAAATCAAGAGTCAGTCGCTCAACTGGCTGAGCCCCCCAGGTGTCCCATTTATTCCTTTTTAAAAAAGAAATAGTCTCAGTCTACTTTAGGATCTCTATTTGTTGATCACCGTCATTTTTCTAAAAAATTCTTTGAACATCATTCCCTTTAGTGCCTTGTACGTACGTAGAGTGGCTTCACTTGAAGGTTCTTTTCTGCTAAAGGTAGCATTTAGGGACACTTAAGAACAGGTTCTGCTGGCTGTTTTTCCCCCTGCATATCGGTAATAATTTCTAGTTTATTATGTAGGTTAAAATTTCTGGTCAAAAACTGGATATTTCACGATATTTATTTATTTGTTTTTAAATTTTTTATTTATTCATGAGAGACACACAGAGAGAGAGGCAGAGACACAGGCAGAGGGAGAAGCAGGCTCCATGCAGGGAGCCCGACATGGGACTCGATCCCAGGTCCCCAGGATCACACCTTGGGCTGAAGGCGGGTGCTAAACCGCTGGGCCCCCAGGGCTGCCCTATTTCACGGTATTTAATGAATTGTAGCATCTCTGGCTTTTGATACCTCCCCTTCCCTCAATGTTGCCGTTATGGCTGTTTGTTTTGGTGTTTTTGATTTGTCTGTTCCTCTTGTGTGTCCATGTATCAGGGTTTCTTTGCCTCCATGAATCTGCGAAATCTCTTTCCCCTGCAGCGAGTGACTCCTGATCCCTCCGTTCAGTTTGTAGATTAAATTCTGAGCTCATTTTCTAAAGCCCAGATTCCCTGGAGCCCCCTCCCGCCCCGGCTTTTACACAGGCAGAGGCTGCCCTCAGCGACCTCAGGGCCGCGGGGCTGTGTGTGCACGCCCAGGCCTCCTCCAGGCGGCCCGGTTTTGTGTTGTCCTGGTTCTGCTGGCCTCTGGCACGTGCACGTGGCACGTGTGGCTGGCGTGGCCCCTCCCTGACTCTGCTGCGCGTACCTGCAGCCCCAGTGAGTGCCGTGCGTGCCCCAGCCAGCCGGTGCCCGGGCCCTGGAGCCCACCTCGGGCCGGACGCTGGTGCTGCTGGCCCTTCCTGGCCGCCGGGCTCCACCAAGCTCCTGCTGCTGACGCTGTCGCCGTCCGGGCCTGACGAGAGGTCCAGATGCAGACGCAGAGCGCAGAGCCCCCCGGGGTCAGGCCCACCCGCTGTGGCTGCGTGTTGTGAGGCCGGTCGTGGATCACCCATCTCCTCACCCTAAATTCAGCCGTGTGTCAGCTGTGCTTCTCAGGGCGTTGCACGCCGTTGGCCAGTTTCCAGAATTCTGAAACGGTTGCTTTTATTTTTTTGCTCAGTTTTATACGTGTCTTTTTTTTGGGGAAAAGATTTGCCAATTTTTTTTTTTCATTCAGCCACAGCCAGAAGTCCTGCCCTTGTCTTTTTGTCTTTGTTCCGTTTCTCTTCAGAAAATTAAATTTTACATTGACATGAAATATATTTGGCAAATCCTCTACCTTATAATATATATACTTTTTTTTTTTTTTTTTTTTTGGTTTAAAACGATCTTTTGGCCGAGCCGATTGCAGAAACACCCTGGATTCTTGTGTTCATTATGCTGGCCTTTGTTAGGTTCTCATGTTCGTAGGTAGGTTCTACGATCGGATAAACTGGTGTCACATTAAAAATGCCTTTTAAATTCCACCGAGCACGTAATTATTGCAGACAGTTCTCAGAAAGACCACATGTCACCGTAATTTCTGTTTTATGTCCTCTTATTCATATGGCCTCACGTTGATGAGGTGCCTTCATTTCTTTTTTTTTTTTTTTTTTTTTTGTGCCTTCATTCCTATAAATCTGTCCATATTCATGCAATGCAAAGGTGTAAATGACTCACGGTTAATGAAGAGCAGGGCAGCCGGGGATTGAGTCTGTGATTCTGAGACGGCTGCCTTCAGCTGAAAACTATCCAGGTGGCACAGTTTCCTCTTAGTTTTGAGTTTCCGTCTCTTTTCCTCTTACTGTTCCTTACCTGGAGGACCACGTAGAAACGTGAGGTTCCCACCTGTTTCCCCCTGTGCCCTCCAAGAGGAATTGAAATAAAATGAGTCCATCCGGGGCACCTGGGGGTCTGACTCCTGATTCCAGCTCAGGTCATGATCTCAGGGTCGTGAGATGGAGCCCCGTGTCAGGCTCTGCGCTCAGTGTGGAATCTGCTTGTGTCTCTCGTCTGCCTCTTCCCCTGCTCGTTCTCTCTCTCTCTGTCTCAAATAAATAAGTAAATAAAATCTTAAAAAAAAAAAAAAAAAACAGAAGCGAGTCCATCCCCATCCAAAAGACATAAAATCTTAAAAACAAACAAACAAAAAAGTGAGTCCATCCAAGAATGATGGGGAGTCTTTTTGCTCGCCCGTCCGCTGAGCCCTGACCTGTACGTCCCATCATAAGCCCTGAAGTCGTCCTGCCGTTCGGCCAGAGTGCTGTTCCAGCCAGCGTGATCATCACCCCGAGGACGTGCAGCATTCGTTTTCCGCGTACACGGGCAGAGGCTACTTTCGCTGATAATCGAACCCCCGGCATTTGGTCGGGATCTCACATTCCGGCCCCCCGTGCTGAGCAGCGGTGGTATCCCACCTGTTGTTTGGATCTTGTTCGTTTGACGGCTAATAAGAAATCAGTGGAAACTACGGAGTCATTACGGAGGTCGGTGCTTCTACAGATCCGCACTCACCTCAGCTGTTTAAGGATGTGACCCAGAGATGGCTTCAGCATCCCCCACTTTAATCACGCCCGTAAAAATGGAATAAGATTGTTTTAAACTGAAATCGATTAAAGAAACAGAGGAAGACGTGGTTGCACGGGAAGATCCTTAAGGCATGTTTGGAACGTGGATAGCGTGTATTCCTCAGTCCGCGTTAAGCTGCTGTAACAAAGATCCCCGACTACAGTGACTCAGACCAGACAAGCTTCCTCTTCCGCACGGACTCTTCGCGCTGGCGGGCTGTGCCGGAGCTCAGGTCATCCAAGGCCTCGGGGTCTTCCCTCCATGCCTCTTACTCACCTGTGGGTTTGGCCCCATCTTCATGGTTGAAATTCACTTTCTGGTCCAGCTCATGGATGGTGGAAGGAACCTACGCCCTACACGGGCGTCTGCGGCGAGCTGTGCAGGCGGCGAGCAGGGTACCCTCGATCTGGACAGGCCGCGACCGAGCGCACGACTGCTTTACGTCCGTTCCCTGGTAGTACAGACCCCGCATGTTCCCACAGGTGATAGTATAACGAGGTCGAAGAAGGAAACACTTTCCATCCTTCACCTCACTTTTTCAAGTATCGTGAAAATCATACCTTTTTGTTTGTTTTTCTTTCCTAGTTTTTTCCATGTACGTGTACATTTTTTCTAACATGACTGTCACTTTATCAATGCTGTATCACTACTTTTTACATTGAGTTTACAAAACCTCCTTTTCATGGCGAACACATGGATCCACTCCCGTTTATAGGAGTTTTGTATTATCCTATTGCAGGACCGATTTCTGGATTTTTACCGTTATAAGTAACTTGTCACATGCATTCATAAGTTCTGAATTTCCTAAGGTAAGTTCCTAGAAAAGAGGGAATCGTCAAATTGGGTTTTCAGAAAGTCATGCCGATTTTTCACTCCTACCGGTGGTATATGAGAGGCCCCTCCGAGGATCATGGAGAAGATGCTTTAACTTTTGGGGTAATTTTTATGATATGAGAATTCGTTGTTTTAATCTGCCCTGCAGGGATCCCCGGGTGGCACAGCGGTTTGGCACCTGCCTTTGGCCCAGGGCACGATCCTGGAGACCCAGGATCGAATCCCATGTCAGGCTCCTGGTGCATGGAGCCTGCTTCTCCCTCTGCCTGTGTCTCTGCCTCTCTCTCTCTGTGCTCTGTGTGACTATCATAAATAAATAAAAATTAAAAAAAAAAAAATCTGCCCTGCAGATGAGGGGGAAAGTGCTTTCCTGTACAACGTACAAAAGTACACATGACAAATGCCTCTCTGGCTGGAAAATAGTTTTCTGATCACTTATTTGGTGGCCGAGCTTCTAAGATGTTGGTATGCGGATTACCTGGGAGCAGGTCTTTGGAGTCTCTGTGTTTGCCCTTTTTCCTGGATCGCGTCTGTATCGTTCTGTTTTTACACTAACATGTATCTGCTCTTTATACTGAACGTATTAACCCTCTCGGGTCGCGTTTGTTGTAGTTTTTTTTTTTTTTTTTTTTTAAGGTTTATTTGCTGTGTGTTGACGCGTTTATTAGAAGTTTGTAGTTTTGCCTTGTCAGCTGCCAGACATTGTCGTAGTTTGTCTGTTGCTGTCCTACTGGGCGGGACGTTCGCCTGCTCCCAGCGCTTACCTGTTGGAAGCGTGACTGTCCGCTTCCATGCGGTCTTGTCTGGTGCCAACGATCTGCCTTCGAATTCCTTAGCGGGTAGCCTTCTTCAAATTATTTTAGCCTTAAACAAATGCTAATAGTTTCTGAGGCAAATTCTATTACTTCTCTTGTTTACAGTGTTTTCACCCTCTTAACTAAATAACTTTGAAGATATGCTCCATAATTTTGATTGGCATCAGACTATATCCTTATTATAATTCATGTTATTTTCCATATAATTATAATAATGCTATTCTAAGCTAGGACTCTTTATTGCATATTTTATATCAAAATAATATTGCATATTATTGCCAACTAAATCACAGTTGCAAATTATAATGCCGTTTTTATATTTTATTTTATATATTACAGTAAAATCAAATTCATATTTGTATTTTATATGAAATTCACTGATTACATTTTGTATTTATATATCCTATTATATTTTACATGTACATTTATACTAACACTATTTTATATTGCAATAATTTTCATATTACAGTAATTTTCATATTATAATAATTATAACAATGTTATAACATATTTTCACATTATAACATTTCATTTTCATAGTATAACAGTTATAATGTTATAATTTTATAATCATTATATTTTTATAATCATTATAATTTAATAATAATTTAATAATAATTCTATAATATAATTTTATAATAATTATATTATTTTATAATAGTTATTTAATATAATTTTATAATAATTATAAAATATTATAACAATTTTATATAATATAATTTTTATAATAATTATAATATATAATTTTATAATTTATAATTTTATAAATAATTATAAAATATTTTATAATTATACTTTTATAATAATTATAAAATATTATAACAATTTTCTTTTTCTAAAATATATTCACTTTTTTCTTGGCAGATCTTTTTATTGATTCAAGATTTCATTTAGGTTCATTAGTAGATCTTATTGCTTTTATTTTTTCATAAAACTTCCACATTTTCTATGAAGGTCACTCGTATCTAGTTTATATTTTTGTACTGTTGCTAAAAGTTTCTGTCCTCATAACTGCTCCTCAGATATTGAAAGGCTGCTAAGTTTTCAGTTCATTGTGTCAGGGGCTATCTAAATAAAACATCGGTGTAAAAAATGCGTTTTGGAGGGTTTCTTGAGGTTTGTATATTAGATATTCAAGAGTATAGAAAATTCACCAATTTGCCACAGTGTTTTTGTTGACCTGTTTGGTCCAAGCCTGATGTCCGCAGGGCACAGCTCGCTCACACGCCTCTCGTCCTCCCCACAGCATGGAGGAGTGTGAGGCTCTTTGCACGAGACTTGCCATCATGGTCAACGGCAGCTTCCAGTGCCTTGGCTCTCCCCAGCACCTGAAAAACAGGTATGTCGCATGCGTGTTACATGCATGTTGTGTGTGCATATGTATGTCCCATGCATGGTGCCTGTTGGACATATGCATGCCACATGTATGTCGTACGTGTATGCAGTGCACATATGCTGTGTGTATATACGTGTTGTGTGCGTGTTGCATTGGTAGATGTATATTGTGCATACACGCGTGTTGTGTGTGTACATGCATGTTGTGTATAGACTGCATGTGCCCCTGTGTTATGCGTGTGTGTCGCACGGATGTATCGTGCTCCATGTGTACATGTGCCGTGTGTATGTGCATGTTGCGTGTGTTTTATGTGTACATGTATGTTGCGTGTCTGTTTCTTTCTGTCGAACTGTTTACTGTGCATCCGTGCATGCCGTAGCTCTACCTGCTGGTGCTCTAGAGCCAGCGTGGCCCGGTCCCCTCACTGCAAAGGAAGGGAGAAGGGGGCTGAGAAGGTGAGTGTGTTTGGGACGCACGTGGAGCCCCCCAGTCCCCACCACAGTCATGCTTCTTCCAGTAGGACATGCGCTCTCCTTGCGACAGTCCAGAGGGAGAGAGGACAAGAAATGTCCTCGCTGATCCAGGATGCCTTCCCCAGCGCTTGTCAACCCTGTACCCCTCGTCCGGGGTGGATGGGGCCCTGGCACCGGCAGCCAGCGTGGGGTCACACAGGTGCTGTGGTCGTTGGTTTTATTTGGACTAATAAGGACTAAAGATTTTCCCTGTGTGTCCTCATCCTTTACATTTTTTCCCTGTTAATTGTCTTTTTATGTCTTTTTTGAGTTTTTGGGATATTCATGATTTTCATATCAATTTCTACAAGCATGTTCGTGTCCCGGTATTGCGTTTTTTTTGTAAAATTTGGTGTCATCTAAACTATTTTCACTCTTTCTGATTTCCTTTTAACTTGTTGGTTAATCTGTTGTTTCGGATACAGAATAATTCATTAATACGTGTTGATAAATTGTTTTATTTCATTTATTTAGTGTTTTTGAAATTGGAATCTGCAGGCAGAGCTTTAACAGACCTATATGTTAGGTTGAAAGGTGTTTATTTCACGGGAGAAATGTTATCGGGTGCTTGATTGGCTGCACGGGGCAGTGAACATCTGTCATGCAGTGGCTCGGAGTCGGGGCTGCCGGGACAGCCAAGGCCGCTGCCGCTTGCCGCGCAGGGTCGGCCACTTGTCAGATCAACCTGCTGGAAACTTCTCAGTTTGTACTCCGCTCATCTTTGATAAGTATCATCAAAAGAAAAATAATACTTCACACTCCCTAACCTTTATGAACGCTCACATAAAGGTTTATAGCCCGTGCCTGATTGCTCGGTGATTTATGTGTGCGCCTCGCTGCCTGCCCCAGGGCTTGACGGGCCGCCAGGGAGCCACGGGGGAGCCGAGGCAGCTGTCCGCCAGGGTGTGGGCTGTGGGCCCCTGGTCTCACCCACTTCTGGCCTCCGTTCCCAGGACGCGGCGCAGGGCGGCTTGTTAGTGACGCAGGGACTGTGGGATGACACGAAGAGAGAAGTGGCTGGTGGGCGATTCACTGAGACACGGAACCCAACGCGTTGCAGAGCGTCCTTTGTGAACTTGGTGTTTTCCTGCAACAGCTCAGCTGATGATGGGTTTTGGTAACATGGGATGAACGGCGAGGGGCTCCTTGTGACGGGGACCCAGAAGCCCCCAGGAGTCCCTGGCCTCTGTGCCTGCTGCAGGTCCCTGGGGCTGAGGGGCTGCATGGACAGGACAGGCCCCTGAGTGTGCACGGCCCTGGGCATGCTCGTCCTGGGGCTTTAAGCAGATGTGACATGCATGGCCCCGCTTCCAGTCCTGGTGTCCCCAATACAGGCCGTGGGTTTGTCCCAGTGTCTGGTGGCATCTCGACCTGCTGGGACCCGGAGAGGTGACCCTGCAGGTCTGGGCTGTGCCTGCAGCGGGATATGCGCTTGCGTGCCTCAGTTTCCCAAACCCGCCTGGACTCCGTGGCCCCCTTGGGCCCTGTGTGTCCGTCCGCCGGGGCCATGCTGCTCCTGAGGCACCGTCCGAGGGCCTTGTCGCCCGTCCTGCCACCCGGAGACCCAGGGGCCCCCGGGAAGACTGACCCCCAGATCCTAAACTCACTCCGTTGTTAACGTGGCTCCTGCTTCCTTCTCCAGCTCCAGACCCTGTTAGAAGTTCCTGGGGCGTCCAATGCCATAGCTTCACCTGAGTGCGCCCTGCGTCCGACTGTACAATCGTATCATTTTTTATTTTTTATTTTTCATTTTATTTTTCATTTTTAAATTTTTTTAAAAAAATTATCTTTCTTTTTTCATTTTTTAGATTATTTTAATTTTTTATATTTATTTTATTTTTATTATTGTTATTTTCTTTCTTTCTTTCTTTCTTTCTTTCTTTCTTTTTTTCTTTCTTTCTTTCTTTCTTTCTTTATTATGTATCATTTTTAAAATTTAAACTCCACCAACATTATATCTGCCCGTGGAGGGCTCACACCTGCCACTCCTCCTCTGCCTTTGTCTCTCTTTCTGAGAAGGGACTTTGCCTCTTTGCCGACGTCTGTCTTCTTCCCATTTGACAATCCCAGTCCCTCCGAGACCCTCGTCCAGGGGATTTTTTTCCTGTCCTACCTTTGATCTTCTGCACCTGTTACGAGCTGTTAGACACCCTGGCTGCTGGAAGCCTGAGAAACGTAGGATTTATCTGGGCATTTTGCCACGTAAGTCAAGTCAGGTCTCTGTGGATGAGCAAGACAAGGCAGTGGATGTTGGGTGGGTGTCTCCGGTCTCTCGTTCTCCTGAGTCCTGTGCTCAGGGGAGGGTCGGTTGGACCCTGTTGTGTGACTGTCCTATGATACGGCGTAGACGATACAGCTTCTGTGTGAGCCATCACTGTGCGTGCGCACGGATGGATGAGTGTGCACGGATGGATGTGTGTGCACAGACGGATGCGTGTGCATGTACATGGATGGACGTGTGTGTGTGCGTGTGTGTGTGGATGTGTGTATGTGCACGAGGACGGATGCACGTGTGCATGCATGGAAGGATGTGTGTGCGTGTGAATGGACAGATGTGTGTGCCCATGGATGGATGGATGTGCACAAGGACAGACGCATGTGTGCGTGCATGGACAGATGTGTGTGTGCACAAGGACAGATGCGTGTGTGTGTATATGGAAGGATGCATGTGTGCGTGCATGGATGGATGTGTGTGCACGAGGACAGATGTGTGTGCATGCATGGAAGGACGCATGTGCGCACATGGATGGATGTGTGCACACGGACGGATGCGTGTGCATGTGCACAGGGGAGGCTGCTGGGCGGCCAGGACTGCCTGGTCCGTCTCCAGGGGCACGGACCCTCTGTCCCAGGGAACCGGGGAGGCTTTCCCGCATTCCGTCCCTGGCGCGGCTGGGGCGCGTCCACGAGCCACCTGGAGGGAAGCAGCCGCACCTGCGTGGGGCACCTGTTAGCTCCCCTGCCCTGCCCCCTCTGGCCCAGAAAGCCCGGGTCTCAGTGTAAGGGTCGTCCTGTTGGGGGGATACATGTTGCTTCCGCAGCCAAGAGTGTGAAGTGCACGTGGCTCGTGTCTCGGAGGGGAGGGCAGAAGGGGTGTTGATGCTGAGCGACCGTCCTCACGCTGGACATTCCAGGTGGGAGTCTGGTCGCGGGCCCAGAGGGCGGCCGCGCCCCGGCAGGTCCTCCCAAGGACACACGCCGGACGGTGGGAGACGCCAGCGCGTGAGACCTCGTGTCCCGGTTGGGGCCCGCATCCCGACCCCTGCGCGCTCACACGCGGGGCCTCCCGTGTGCTCTGTCCCGGGGAGCGTCCATGCGCTGGCGATAAGGGACTCTCTTCGGCTGCCCGGCCAGAGCTCTGCAGATGCTTTTGAAGATTTTTATTTTAATTCATGAGACACAGAGATGCAGGCAGAGGGGGAAGCAGGCTCCATGCAGGAGCCGGATGCGGGACTCGATCCCGGGACCCCGAGGTCACGCCCTGGGCCGGAGGCAGGTGCTCCACCGCTGAGCCACCAGGTGTCCCTCCATGTGGGTCTTTTCGTAATTTCTGTCTCTTGATGGCGCGCGATCCTCCTACCTTCTTCTGGTTCTTCAGTCATGATTTCGCCTAGTTCTTTGGATATATTTATAATCACTGCTTTGTTGCCTTTGTTACCCCGACATCTGGCGGCTTTCACAAGCACTTTCTGTGGCTTACAGTTTTTTCTGGTGTGTGTCATTCTTTCCTGTTTCCATATATGTCTCACAATTTTTTTTTTTTTATTGGAAACTGAGCATTCTGATGATGCACTGCAGCCATTCTGGGCACCGCTGGGGCTTGTGGCTCTCTGCTTGTTGGCGGAGTTTCAGCGAGGCCTGTTGCTGCCCCCGCGGGGGATGGGCAGCCCGCATGCGCCCCGTGTCCTCGGGGTGATGCAGCTCAGGTGCGGCTTCCCACCTCCCGTCTGGGCACAGCCAGCTGTTGCCACCGATTGCTGACTGACTGCTCTGCCGCTGTCACCAACGGCCTGGGACATGAACTGTTCCACAGCCTAATCCAATCAAATTTGGGCTTCTTGGTTTTTTTTAGAATTTTCTTTCTTTATCCTAGGGAGAGGGAGGGAGGGGAGGCGCAGAGGCAGAGCGGGAGAGACTCTCAAACAGACCCTGTCCCGAGCGCGGAGCGCGACCCAGGGCTGGATCTCGAGACCTGAGTCGAAACCAAGAGTCAGGGCCCCCCGGCTTGGGCTGCTTCGCACCGATGCTCCCCGGCCCGCGTCGGACATTGCTGTGCCCCCAGGAGGGCTCGTCCCGGGGCTCGCCCGCCCTGGCGGTTCGCCTGTGTCTGCGCGTGTCCCCAAGCTCTCGCCCTCGCCCAGAGCTCCGTCGCCCGGACAACCATGCCCGAGGGCCTCAGCGTCCCCTGCCCTGGCTCACGTCGGGGGGGGGGGTACCTCGGGGAGGACTCTGGAGGTCGCCCCCCCGGCGGCCCACTTCCCCTCCATGCTCTGCAGAGGGGCGGCCCCTGCTGGGGCCGAGTGCGCGTGCTGCCAGAGGACCCGAGCCTCGAGCTTTCTGGAACTCAGCTGGGCCATCGGGAGCGGGCGGAGGGGGCAGGCGGGGAGCGGTGACGCTGCACACCTGCCAGGAAGACCGCCTTGGCCCTGAGCTGGGGTCCCCGTGCTCTGGAGTGGGCTTCCCGTCTCGCCGGGCGGCACGGCAGGCGGGGAGCGGTCCCGGCCCAGACCCCGCAGGGCCTCTCCGCTCGGTCGACCCCACGAGCCCTCCTGACGACCTGCTCTCCCGGCCGCGCGCCCTGAAGGCCACTTTCGGAGGCTCTGAGCCGAGCCCTCCAAGACCAGTGCCCGTTCTGCGAGGAAGCGGGTGTGCGAGGCGTCTCAGGCCATCACGCCGGAGCCCGGCCTGCTTCCCCCACGTCGATTCACATCCCCTCCGTGCTGACCAGTGGCCACGCCGGCAGGACTGCGAGCCCAGGGCGGGTGTTCACGCTCCCTGCTCCTGAGGCTTTGCGGCCCCGCCCCTGCCACCGCCGCGCACGTTTATGGATTCAGGTGATCTCTCGTAAAAGCAAGTTTGGGTGATTCGGAGACATTACATGAGGGCAAGAGCCGTCCTTCGATGAGACTCCAAGTAGGAAGTCACTCCCGTATATCATTTGCAGAGAAACCAGGGAGGCGCCGTAGGTGCCTGTGCACCTGTGCACCTGTGTACCTGTACATCTGTGCATCTGTGCATCTGCGTGCCTGTGTACCTGTGCACCTGTGCACCTATGCGCCTGTGCATCTCTGTACCTGTGTACCTGTGCACCTGTGCACCTGTGCATCTGTGTACCTGTGTAACTGTGCACCTGTGTACCTGTACATCTGTGCATCTGTGCATCTGCGTGCCTGTGTACCTGTGCACCTGTGCACCTATGCGCCTGTGCATCTCTGTACCTGTGTACCTGTGCACCTGTGCACCTGTGCATCTGTGTACCTGTGTAACTGTGCACCTGTGTACCTGTACATCTGTGCACCTGTGCATCTGTGTACCTGTGTACCTGTGCACCTGTGCACCTGTGTACCTGTGCACCTGGGTACCTGTGCACCTGTGCATCTGTGTACCTCTGTACTTGTGCATCTGTGCACCTGTGTACCTGTGCACCTGTGCATCTGCGTCCCTGTGTACCTGTGCACCTGTGCATCTGTGCACCTGTGCACCTATGCATCTGTGTACCTGTGTACCTTTGCACCTGTATACCTGTGCATCGGTGCATCTGTGTACCTGTGCACCTGGGTACCTGTGTACCTGTGTATCTGTGTACCTGTGCACCTGTGCACCTGGGTACCTGTGCACCTGTGCATCTGTGTACCTGTGCATCTGTGCATCTGTGCACCTGTGCATCTGCGTGCCTGTGTACCTGTGCACTTGTGCATCTATGCACCTGTGCATCTGCGTGCCTGTGTACCTGGGCACCTGTGCATCTGTGCACCTGTGCACCTGTGCATCTGTGTACCTGTGTACTTTTGCACCTGTGCACCTGTGCATCTGCGTACCTGTGTACCTTTGCACCTGTGTACCTGTGCATCTGTGCATCTGTGTACCTGTGCACCTGTGCATCTGTGCACCTGTGCACCTGTGCATCTGTGTACCTGTGCACGTATGCACCTGTGCATCTGTGTACCTGTGTACCTGTGCATCTGTGCACCTGTGCATCTGCGTGCCTGTGTACCTGTGCACCTGTGCATCTGTGCACGTGTGCACCTGTGCATCTGTGCACCTGTGCACCTGTGCATCTGTGTACCTGTGTACCTTTGCACCTGTGTACCTGTGCATCTGTGTACCTGTGCACCTATGCACCTGTGCATCTGTGTACCTGTGTACCTGTGCATCTGTGCATCTGTGCACCTGTGCATCTGCGTGCCTGTGTACTTGTGCATCTGTGCATCTGTGCATCTGTGTACCTTTGCACCTGTGCACCTGTGCATCTGTGTACCTGTGTACCTTTGCACCTGTGTACCTGTGCATCTGTGCATCTGTGTACCTGTGCACCTGGGTACCTGTGCACCTGTGCACCTGTGCATCTGTGTACCTGTGCACCTATGCACCTGTGCATCTGTGTACCTGTGTACCTGTGCATCTGTGTACCTGTGCACCTGGGTACCTGTGCACCTGTGCACCTGTGCATCTGTGTACCTGTGCACCTATGCACCTGTGCATCTGTGTACCTGTGTACCCGTGCATCTGTGCATCTGTGCACCTGTGCATCTGCGTGCCTGTGTACCTGTGCATCTGCGTGCCTGTGTACCTGTACACCTGTGTACCTGTGCACTTGTGCATCTGTGCACCTGTGCATCTGTGTCCCTGTGTACCTGTGCTCCTGAGCATCTGTGCACCTGTGCACCTATGCATCTGTGTACCTGTGTACCTTTGCACCTGTATACCTGTGCATCTGTGCATCTGTGTACCTGTGCACCTGGGTACCTGTGCACCTGTGCACCTGTACATCTGTGCACCTGTGCATCTGTGCACCTGGGTACCTGTGCACCTGTGCATCTGTGTACCTGTGTACCTTTGCACCTGTGTACCTGTGCATCTGTGCATCTGTGTACCTGTGCACCTGGGTACCTGTGCACCTGTGCACCTGTGCATCTGTGTACCTCTGTACCTGTGCATCTGTGTACCTGTGTACCTGTGCATCTGTGCATCTGTGCACCTGTGCATCTGCGTGCCTGTGTACCTGTGCACCTGTGCATCTGTGCACCTGTGCACCTGTGCATCTGTGTACCTGTGTACCTTTGCACCTGTGTACCTGTGCACCTGTGCATCTGTGTACCTGTGCACCTATGCACCTGTGTATCTGTGTACCTGTGTACCTGTGCATCTGTGCATCTGTGCACCTGTGCATCTGCGTGCCTGTGTACCTGTGCACCTGTGCATCTGTGCACGTGTGCACCTGTGCATCTGTGCACCTGTGCACCTGTGCATCTGTGTATCTGTGTACCTTTGCACCTGTGTACCTGTGCATCTGTGTACCTGTGCACCTGTACATCTGTGCACCTGTGCATCTGTGCACCTGGGTACCTGTGCACCTGTGCATCTGTGTACCTGTGTACCTTTGCACCTGTGTACCTGTGCACCTGTGCATCTGTGTACCTGTGCACCTATGCACCTGTGTATCTGTGTACCTGTGTACCTGTGCATCTGTGCATCTGTGCACCTGTGCATCTGCGTGCCTGTGTACCTGTGCACCTGTGCATCTGTGCACCTGTACATCTGTGCACCTGTGCATCTGTGCACCTGGGTACCTGTGCACCTGTGCATCTGTGTACCTGTGTACCTTTGCACCTGTGTACCTGTGCATCTGTGCATCTGTGTACCTGTGCACCTGGGTACCTGTGCACCTGTGCACCTGTGCATCTGTGTACCTCTGTACCTGTGCATCTGTGTACCTGTGTACCTGTGCATCTGTGCATCTGTGCACCTGTGCATCTGCGTGCCTGTGTACCTGTGCACCTGTGCATCTGTGCACCTGTGCACCTGTGCATCTGTGTACCTGTGTACCTTTGCACCTGTGTACCTGTGCACCTGTGCATCTGTGTACCTGTGCACCTATGCACCTGTGTATCTGTGTACCTGTGTACCTGTGCATCTGTGCATCTGTGCACCTGTGCATCTGCGTGCCTGTGTACCTGTGCACCTGTGCACCTGTGCATCTGTGTACCTGTGCACCTGTGCACCTGTGCACCTGGGTACCTGTGCACCTGTGCATCTGTGTACCTGTGCACCTGTGCATCTGTGTACCTATGTACCTGTGTACCTGTGCACCTGTGTACCTAAGTACAGGTGCACACAACCCGTGGCGCTGGCCGGCCCCGTTGGTGTGAGCTCTTTGACGGATCATCTGGGCTTTGATCTGTGGTCAGAGGGACCCAGGGTGATACTAGGACATAGTCACCGACCAATGCTTGAGCCGTGGGAGCGTTAGGAAGACCCTGCCTGAGTGCCCGCTACCCGGCTTGGGCACCGGGTCAGTCTGGCACTGCCTCCCGGGTTACCCACAGCGCCCCCGAGTAGCTTTCTCAGGAATTCACTCGCCTGGTGGCCGCTGACCGTGGAGCTGTGGGGAGGCGACCCCGGCGCCTGCCACCACCTGCTGTCCGGGGGCGAGTCCCGGCTGCACCTGGGCGGACACCTTGCGAGGGAGTTGCCTTCCCCGGAAGTCTTCCCGGCAGTGCCCTCCGAGCCGTCGTGTTCCTGGTCTCCGCACTGTCGGTTAAAGGCTGAGCTGTGAAAAAAAAAAAATGCTGGGCTGTGGGTCCGCCTGGCGGACGGGGCTCCGGGGGCTCCGTGAGGGGCAGCTCGAGTTCTGCTCCCGGGCTCTGTGGGGCTCCTGGCCGTGCTCTGCAGGTGGCTGGGTGGGGTCCGGCTCTGAGGCCACTGCGTTGCTGGGGTGGCGACCCCTTCAGCTGCCCGGTCCTCGCGGGGAGGGCTGCTCGGCTGTGCCCGAAGCCCCTGGGACGCGTGGCAGGAGCCACCCGGTGGCTGGAAGCCTTGGCCCCTTCTGGTACTGTCGCCTGGGTGGCCGCACGTCCACCACCCCCGTGCCACCCTCTTCCATAATCAGGCGTTGGATCTCTTCCTTTAGGAAAATGTACCACTCTATGGGGTTTTTGATTTTTTTAAAGGCTTTTACGTATTTTTTCGAGAGCGTGGACACGTGGTGCCGCTGACCACCGTCCGTCTGTGGAGCGTCCCTGGGCGGCCCTCCGGGACTCTAATCCGCAGCTCGGGGGATGCACCACGGGCCGTCGCCGCCGCCTTCTTGCGTGGCTCACCTTTCAGCTTGAGTGTCCACGGGCCCCTCAGTCAGCGGGACGGGAGGGTTGGGGCCCCGCTCCGTGTCGGGCGCCTGGAGTCAGGCAACAGCAGGACGACGACCTGGGGGACTTGTCACGCAGCCACGTCACATGCACCGGAACAGTGATTTGACCGTAAGCGTGTGAGACGCTCAAGTTACGCAGCTGCTTGGCGAGGCCTGGGCCCCCCGGTCGCCCAGCTCTTAGTCCCCAGGTCAGCTACTTAGAGCCGACAGGTGGGTGAACAGATCCACAGAAACTATCCTCATGTGTTCATGGGTTTTTTTTTTTTTTAAAGATTTCGTTTATTTATTTTAACTGGGAGAGGGGCAGAGGGAGAAGCAGACACCCTGCTGAGCCAGGAGCCCACGTGGGGCTCGACCCCAGGACCCCGGGGTCGTGACCTGAGCTGCGAGGCGCAAGACGCTTCACCACTGAGCCACCAGGCCCTGGATTCCTGTTTCTATTCTCATGGGTCTTCACAGAGATGTGTTAGGTGCGCAGGTGCCCAGGATGGGCGGCGATACCGTGACACCGCTTCTGGAAGCCCCATCCCTCCTCACGGTGACTCTGTGAGGTCGCTGTGCGGTGTGGGTACGACCCTGCGCTGCTGCCGGGTCCCGGGAGCTACCGTGCACGGCTCCGCGTGTCGCAGGCCAACCCTGGGTCAGGGTGCCGTTGGCAGAGTTGCCTTACGTGGAGAAGCAACGAGCACCCGGTCTGGTCCCTGCCACCCGACCCTGCCCCACCGGGTCATCACGGACGGGGGAGCAGCAGGCGTGGGCGGGGGGGGCGCTCTGGCCCGGCTCCGACTCCAACTCCTCTCGAACTCAGCACCTGCTTTGCTTTCAGCTTCTCCCTTGTACCGGATGGAGAGCGATTCCAGGATTTGCTGACCATATAGGTCCATCGGCGCCTGTGTCCGCGGTGACGGAAACCCCCTCACCGAGTTAGGATCCTCTTCTGAGTCTTAGATTTTTGAAAATCCAGACTCTCCTGTCGATTTGGGATCGTTATTTTCTTTTGCTGTATCCGTGAAAACCGACTTAGAATTTACCCCTCTTGGGTCCGAGTAGTCCTAACCGTGTTTTGGTTTCATTTAACTTCCAGGTTCGGTGATGGTTATACGGTCAGGATCTGGCTGTGTCAGGAAACACACGCACACAGTGCGATTTCGGACTGCCTGAAGCTGCACTTCCCTGGGATCCAGTTTAAGGTAGACCGGCGTCCCGTATTCACTTCCTTATGGAGAAATTGGGTCAGCGCCTTTGTCCTTTCCTCTGTTCTGCCCCGTGCTGTTACGAGGTGCTGCCTGTCCTGGGCCTGATTGCGAAGCACAGGCCGCATGTCCCCGCGGCCCCGGAATAGTGCAGACAACAGATACGCTTGGCCACTTGGAAGGACGGCGCGCCTGTCCGAGCGCTCTGTTGGGTGCCCCAGAGTGGACCGTGGGTACAGGCCCCCCGCTCTCCGGGGGCACAGCCCCATTGCACGGCCTGTTCTGTTCAGGAAAGAAGATCGCAAAAGGCAGTGTCTTCCAGGCATTTGCTGTAGGGCTTTCAGACTTGGAGGCTCCCGCGTATCTCACAGGGAGCGCGCTGTGCTCGGCATCGTAGTCCTCTGCTGACCCGAGGCAGAGCGCGATCCCTGACGTAGCAGCATCTCCATCAGCGGGGAGCTGGTTACACCTACGGGATCTCGAGCCCCAACCTACTGAACTCAGCTCTGCGTTTAAGGAGGTGACCCGGTGATTCCCAGCGTGCTAACATTTTAGAAGCACCAGCTACGGTATCTTGGATAACTACGTGATTGCGGTTTTCCATAAATAGGTTCTCACGTATGAAGCAGCTCTCACCTGTCCATTCCCGCAAGAGCTGCTGAGTAAAAGCCATCGATGAGCAGCAGCTGTACGAGGCCAGGCGTGCGTGCTCAGGCTCTCCTCTAAACGGTCCGATAGCGGACTTGCTGTTCTCCCCCTTTGCACATATGAAAACGAGGGTTGGAATGTTTCTTCTCTTCCCAGGGGTGAGGACAGCGGGAGCTCTGCTCCAGACCCAGGGCGTTCAGGTGCCCCTGCATCCCCTTGCTCCACGACAACTTCCTCCTTCTCAGTAGGCGAGGCACCTTCCTACCCCCAGGGACGGCTTCCCCACACCTGGGGCAGGGCAGGGGTGGGGGGCATGCAAGGGGGCAAAGCCGTAGCCCAGCCTTGAGGAGGACCCCTTGCCAACTGTGCCGTCGTCCGTATGCACGGACTGGAGACTCTCAGAGCTGTCCTGCCATCCGCTGCCCTTTAGGTGTGTGGTTTGAAAAAGATGACAATGTATTTATCACTTAAAAGCCGCAGGATCCGTTCTGCTCAACAGTTGCTAATCACGTGAGACAATTTACAAGTTGCTTTTGGCTTTCAGGGGCAGCACCTTAACTTACTGGAATATCATTTGCCAAAACAATGGGAGTGCTTAGCGGATCTGTTCCGAGTCCTAGAGAACCACAAGACCTTCCTGAATATCAAACATTACTCCATTAGCCAGACCACTTTGGAACAGGTATGGGCCCCCCCGAATACTTCGACAGGTTGCATTTTGGCGTGTTCTCGAGGCCTCCCCCAGCTGATCTCAAAACTAGCCAGATTGCTTCGTGAGCCCTTTCGTTCTTTAAATTAAATGCTCATTTTACAAAATAGGGTGGTGGGTGTTAGCAGATGTGTTTGTGGTCAGCTCTCTGTTCAAGGTGCATATTCAGGAGGGCTCCCGTCTGTCCACGGTTACGCTGGGCATTCATGCCCCACCAACCTGCCCCTATCTGTTTGCTCCCCCCGCCCTAAATGTCTAAGGGGACTCTGCCCCTTGGCTGAGCCATCGCTGACCTTGGGAAGCAAAGTGCTTGGTTTACCGAGTTCCAGAAGGGAGAATGAAATCCCACCAGCGTCCTAAAGCCCCAGAATTTCCAGGTGCTTTCATGATTGTCCTCAAATGGATCTGTGTCCTCAAAGGATCTACCTGCTTATGGTGGTTTCCGAGGCGGTGGTATGAGCGACAGCTTTATGGTTTTCGGGAAAAGTTGGGCAGCGCTTTGAGATGACTCTTCTTACTATACTGGAGAAGAGAAGGTCTGGTGTCCGTAGAGGTTCACAGTGATTTCCGTCATTTCATTCAGGTATTTATTAAGTTTGCTACTGAGCAACGGGAACCTTCACAGTCTACTCCGGCTGCACCCCCTGACTCCTACCAGCCACATCGCCTGCCTGTCTAAGCACCGAGGGCACGTGTCTGAGAGGAGTGATACCCTGTCTTCGGTTACAATTCATCCTCAAAGATCAGAAGAGCCTGGCACCGCGAAGATGCTGGGAGTCCGCTCCAAGCAGTCGAATCCACCCTCTCCTTCCTTTCCTCTTGAAACTCTTGGTTAACGAGTAACCCGCAAGCTGGAAGATGGTTTTCTGTAGATTTTTGGGGTGTTCCTCCCACATGGCTAATCCCTTTGTCAAGCCAGGGAGGAGCCGGCTTCTTTGTGACGGGGGGCGTGAGTCACCCCAGAGTCCAAACCGAGACATGTTGGAGCTGTCAGACACATTTCACTGTGCTTTTAAGGAAACTGAGGCAGCCAAGGCTGGTAACTGTCCTAACCGATCTGTTTAGGAAATACTACCTCCGACTGTCTTCTGTTTCTGTCCCCTTTCACTAGATACGCTTACGTGTGTTTAAATAAAAGGTCAAGGATTGAAACACACATTCTTTGTAATATTGGGTATTGGGGTATTGGGTAATGGGTAATTGGGTAATGATTGCTGTAGCAAAATTAAGTAAATTGAACCAGGTACCCGATGTCACTTATACAAGTTTTACCCAAAATTCACAGATTTTTAAATACAGGGGTTATGGAAAGAAATATAACATGGATGTGTTTTACTTTTTTCTGGGTTTCTCAGTGTTCTTACTGCCTCCTGGCATTCTGAGGCACATTCTAGTTTCAAAACCAATGACGTAAACTAGTTACTTCTAATTTTACCAGCAAAATCAGTACAATGTGTAGGAAGTAAACATAAATCTTCAAACACTTAAAAATTTTCTGACAGTGACGCCAGCCTTAGAATTATTGTGCTAGTATTTTCAGATATAAAGCGCTGTGATGTGGCTGCAAAGGGCCGTGGGCCCTTGACATTCTGCACCTGACGGCAAAATGCGATACGATAAATGATAAAATCATTTTAAATGATAGAAAGTCCTTTTGTCCACCACTGAAAATCGTTTCTAGCCAGGCGTTTCTGAGCTTTGAGATATTCCTCAACCTCCTTTGAATATCATTTTCCTCAAATTTCAGCGGAGGGGTGCGTCAATTTTAAAATTTGATCTTAAAAAAAATAAATAAAAACAAAATAAAATTTGATCTTATCCAGTTAAATTTTTGAGTCATAGTAGCTCATGGCCAAAAA
Source organism: Urocyon cinereoargenteus (assembly GCA_032313775.1). NCBI lineage: Eukaryota > Metazoa > Chordata > Mammalia > Carnivora > Canidae > Urocyon > Urocyon cinereoargenteus. The sequence goes on from JAVLSZ010000009.1 coordinate 47,202,976, forward strand.
GTTTCCAGCCACAGGATTTCACTGAAATCTCTCTTTTCTGATACCATTCAATACTAAACATATTTTTTACCTTGTCAGGCTTCAGCTGGTCACGGAGAGTATTGCTGAATGATTTCGATTCACAGGAATCCCATGAATTATGCTTTCTTAAAGTTTTGGGTTTAGGATTTCTTACAGCTGAGGGTTTAGGATTTCCCCCCTTGATTCTGACATGGTCTCACTGTCAAATGGAAGATGTAATCCTAATCCTTTGTTATGATTGTTGCTGAATCCATCCATAAAACCCCTGCGACACAGGAATGTGTTTATACCGCTTTATAAATAAGAGCATAAATAAACCAGACGTGCTTTGATTGAACCTGATTTTTGGAGCGAACTTGCGTATTTCCTTGCATTGTCAGGGGTCCCCGTTAGCCGATCGGGGAGGAAATGTACCTACTCAAGAGCTTTTAAAGCTTGAAAAGGTCACCGTTTGATTGAGCTTCAGGCCGCGATGTTCTGCTCTTAGGGATTCTTTTCTACTCTTGGAGCCGCTTTATTCTCGAAGGTTCTGCTTCCAGGTAGACCTTTGAACAATAAACAGGAAGAAAAAAGAAACTCACTGTGTGAAAACGCCCCAGCGACTGGACAGGAAAGGTCAAATCTTATGTCGGTGTTGAAAATGTCATTGCATTCATAAGTCATGCAGATGTTTTACGCCTTTGGAGTTAAACATTTGCCTTAAGACCTTTGGGCTTATGGCCACACAACTGAGAGTGTTAAACAAACTGCCTTCTTTTGAGAGCTTTCGGAGGAGAGTCGTGCCTAAGGCAGAGATCGCCGAGATTATCCCGGTTCCAGCAACCCAGCTTTTATCGCGTGGCTTATCTTTACCCGGATATTTAAACAGAGGGTGTATTAAAGCCTCGTGCACAATCAGGATTGGAAAAAGCAAACAAGAAGCATATTTTTAGAAGAGTAAACAGTGGGGGGCCTAAGGTTACAGGGGGCTCGGCTCAGCGGATGTTGAACGGGGAAACACGCAACACGATGGCTCTCAAACCCTTCGGGAAGTGTACTCCCTCCCCCGCCCTCCCCTGCTACTTGGTGTTCATACAACGGCCACGACAATGACGGGACTACTTTAGCGGCATCACAGAGCTCCACGTCCCCTCCTCCCCCACCGAATACGGGATGCAGACATTTAACCTGTTCAGACTGGTTTGGGCATGTTTTCGTCTGGCTTTGCTGTGGGACGTTGGGGTGTTTCAGCTCGATGATGTAGGCTGGCGGTGCCTGACAACCCAGTTTCTCATACTCCAGTGATTCAAAGCCACACACACACACACACACACAAACGCACACACACGCGTGCGCGCATTCTTTCAATTCATACTTTTGAGCCCATCGTATGTGCATAAATAGATGGTGGGTATGGCAAACATGAGGGTGGTACCTGGCAGGTAAAGGACCCAGAGTCTGTGTGTCCTTAGGAAGCAGGGGGTTACATGGGGAGGACTGGACAAGACCTTCAGGTAACAGGCACCGCTTGCTGTGGGCCCTCGGCGGGGTGCCTTCTAAGCAAGGGTGCAGGATCCAGCCTCGTGAAAGGGTTACCCCCTGGGGCGTGAGGAAGCCCTTGGAGGGGAGGGAATGTCGGAGGGAATCCACAATATTCAAGAAGCAGTGGACATTTGCCTGTTTGTCTGGTGGAGGCTGATACAGCAGTTCCATAGACCCCAAAACCCCAGTCAACCATCCTTACAGTCTCCCTTATGTTCCAAAGTGGCTGCTTGAGTGCCAGCTATCACAATATTTTCAAAGCAGAAAAACAAAACAAAAAAACAAAGCAAAAAACAAACATGACTGTGTTGTGCCCAAGATTGCAAATCCAAGAAACCACCAAGGAGCCGACACTGATGCAAGTACACGAGGGTTTATTTACAAGCTCGAGCTTGGGTCCAAGTGCACCCGACAGAGCAGAGCCGGGACTTGGACCCCGAAGTGGGTTACAGCTGGGTTTTTTATGGGCTGGTCTAGGGGATCTTCAGAAGGGGTGGAGGAATTTTTTCCATTCCGATATGGTGGAAAGGGTGGGGGAGTTTCTTAAGATCTGATATGGGATTCTCTGCCGAGGGCAATTCTGAGCTTTATTGTCTTTCTGATATGGGACTCCCTGCCTAGGACATTCTGCAGTTTTTCCTGTAACGCTCAGCTCTTATTCCCAGGGGCCTAAGATGGCTGTACTTTTGCTAATGCTAAACTTGAGGTGGAATGGCCTTGATTTTTCTCGGCCTCCACAACTAGATTAAGCCGGGGGCGGGGGGCGGGGTCACGCCATTTAAAGATGCCTGACCCACATAGTCAGGCTTCGAGGACGTCACCGTGCAGTTTTAACGGAGTCCCTAAAGTGACACGAGAGCTCTGATTCTATGCAAGAACGAAATGGATATTGGATGGACGGCCAGCGGCCTCTACTCCAGGATCACAGAACAGGTTGTGTGCCGTTTGCATGAGGATAGAGTAAAATCAGTTTGGGGCATGTCGAGGCAAACAATGGGACTGTCTTTGGGAAGTCTGAGCTCTGAAGATCGTTTCTACTCCCAGAGTTGAAGCGACGTGTGGACCCACAGGCCCGGTGCCATCTGTGTGTCTAGAGACGTCACACTTAATGCAGTAGCCGAGGGGAAGAAAGAGGTTTATGGATATTTTCTGTTTGGAGTCAATAAATAGCCTTGTCACTTACTCATAAGGGGGAATTCCTTTAAGAGTCTTAATAGATTTTTTTTTTCCTGCCGGAAAGGGCTTCAAATTGCTGAAAGAAGTCAGAACCTTTTCTTCTTACTTACTTGCTTTTGCTTGTCATCGTAAAAGAAGCGCTTTGCTACCTCATCAGCGAATCCATCACATTTTTCTTTACATGTGAGCGTTTTGTGGAAAAATGGGGCCCACGGAGGGACACGTACATCTCAAACCTGGCAGGCGTCCTCGCTTAAAAGACGCATCTGGAAATATCAGGAGCATATCTTTCTTTTAAACAGAAGGGGATGGGGCGCCTGGGTGGCCCCGTCAGTGACGTGCCTGCCTTCGGCTCAGGTCATGATCTCAGGGTTCTGGGATCGAGTCCCGCATCGGGCTCCCTGCTCGGCGGGGCGTCTGCTTCTCGCTCCCTGTGCCCCTGCTCTTGCTCGCTCTCTGTCAAATAAATAAATAAAATCTTCACAAAAAAAAAAATACAGAAATGGAAGCGAGGGCTGTGAACGCCACATTTGCCACAGCACTTACTTCTGGTGCACGCGGCTTTGCGGTGCTGAATCTCACCTGTTACCAAGCTGAGGTGGTTCTTGCTTTTGTCCCTGAGAAACTGGGAAGCAGCTTCCACTCAACCCTCGCGGGGCGTTATGGTGGTGACGAGTCCTCGGTGACTGTACTCGTCCCTACCCTGCCCCCGTGTAGTCACAGGATAACTTCTTTTGCCCCGACATGAATTTCCCCGAGTCAGGGTTACAGATGAGGGCAAGACAGCAGGGCAGGCGAAGGCTGCTGGCCGCGTGTCAGGAGACCCGGCTTGACCTCAGCTCCACCGGGATCTTGCCTCCTGTCTCTCCAGCTTCCCTTTTCTTCACTTTTGCGATCAGGGTGAGATCTCCAAACAGCCTAGTGAGATCAGCAAACCTTGTTGTGCCTGAATCTACGATATTAGCCAAGAAGGCGGAGCAGATCTTTCCGTAGAAATGTGACGTAAGATGGTAACACGAAACGCTCTCTGCCTTATTTCAAGATCGATGAAGTGGACGACGTTTTTCGGAAACCATTAGCGACCAAGGTTGTGTTAAGGAAGCAACAGCCACACTGGAAAATGAATGGGTTCCCTGGGTCATCTCCCGCCTTTAGCTCATGGGGAGGCAGGGGGCCCAGGGGCTTCAGGCTCACGCCACGGGGGTTCAACACCAGCTCCTACAACTTCGTAGGAAATAAGGAGAGAATTGCCATCCACCTTGTTGATGCCAGCTTGGCCTTGGCATAAGACGTTGTCCACGAGCAGAGGTCAAGCAGGTTGGGAACAACTTCAGGTCCCAGCACAGATACAGGAATATCGGTCAATGGACCCCACTGAGCACTCATAGTAAGTAACGTGGCTCATAATTGGTACAATTTATCGGGATGGCGATGGTGGTTCCACGCGAGAAACTTAACCCACTGCGTTCAAAGGTAGGAACGTGGGCAGCCCGGGTGGCTCAGCAGTTAGCGCCGCCTTCAGCCCGGGGCGTGATCCTGGAGACCCGGGATCGAGTCCCGCATCAGGCTCCCTGCATGGGGCCTGCTTCTCCCTCCGCCTGTGTCTCTGCCTCTCTCTCTCTCTCTCATGAATAAATAAAATTTAAAAAACCTTTCAAAAAAAAAGGTAAGAATGTGAATTGTCCGAAATGCGGACAAGATGTCTTATGAAATCTATGATAAAATATATTAGAAAACCTGTAGAGGTTCAGGTTGACATTGCCAGTGACTCTCCAAGATCTGCCAAGACCTAACCACACCTACGTATGCAGTGCTGACGGCCACTTGTGTGGCTCTGCGGAAAGACTCGACCCTCCCCCGGGGACCATGCCCTTCGGGTCCTTCCCCTGTTGTCTCTCTTGGCACCGGGGCCTCTCTTGTGTCCTCGCAGGAGCGGCCTGTCTGTGCTGACCGGGCACCAGCTCCCGCCTCCTGACCCGCGGCTGAGTCTCTGCAGCCTGCACTGCTCCCCACCCCCGCCCCCTGACCTCAGGGCCCCCCTCCTCATGCCACCAGAAAGCCCTGGCCAGGCCCAGCAAGGAAGAGGCTGCACTCAGTCGGGAGCAACCCATGGACTGAGCTCTCTGACGTGGTGGCTTTTATTCTGTGGATTCCATGATTCAGCGCTTCCCCAGTTGGTTTCCGGGCTCCGGGCTCCCCCTCTGCCGGCGTAGCCCCCTGACGGCTGTGGCTGGTTTCCTCCGCTGCTCCCTCACCTCCCACGGGGCCACAGCCCTGCTGCGGCGTCTCCGACGAACATTGGCCCCGCCGAGTCTTGCCTGCTACCACCTGCTTTCTACTTTGATGGCGGCTGGGATTGCACAGGTAAAGCCTCAGATGCCACTCTTTGCTTAAAAAAAAAAAAGATTGTATTTATTTATTCACGAGAGACACACATCATGACCTGAGCCCAAACCAAGAGTTGGACGGTTCTTCTTTGCAGAAATGTTGGACATTTCTCAGGTCATGATGTCGGGCCTGGGCGTGGAGCCCCCTTAAAGTCTCCCTCCCTCACCCTCTGGCTCTCCTGCTTGCTCTCTCTCTCTCTCTCTCTCTTTTATTTATTTATTTATTTATTTATTTATTTATTTATTTGCTCGCTCTCTCTTAAAAAAAGGTGGGGGGCACCTGGGGGGCTCAGAGGTCCCGATGGCCACCAGACGCATGAAAGGATGCTCATCATCACTCATCGGCAGGGAAATGCGGATCAAAACTGTGATGAGAGGCCACCTCGCACCTGTCAGGTCGGCTTGGATTAGTAAGACGGGAAGGCACAGGCACAGGTGGGGATGCAGAGGAGGGGAGCCCTCGTGCGCGGTGGCAGGGGTGGGGGGTGGCAAACAGGTGCAGCCACTGCGGAAACAGCGTGGAGGGTCCTCAAGAAGTTAGAAATGGCGCTACCCTAACGGCCTCGTAATCCCACTACCGGGGATTTACCCAGAGAAACAGAAATATGAATTCAGAGGCATACGTGCACCCCCAGGATCACAGGGGCAGTGAACGGCCACCAAATTATGGAGGAGCCCAAGTGGCCACTGACTGACGGATGGATGGAAATGCGGCTGTGTGCACGGAGCTTTACTCAGCCATCACGAATGAGACCTCGCCACTTGATTTCACGCGGATGGATCTAAGTGTGGTAGGCTGAGTAAGAAGTCAGAGAGATAAGGCCGAGCATCATACGATTTCACTCATATATGGAATTTAAGAGTAAAAGCAAACGAATAAAGGGGAATGAAAAGAGGGAGAGAGAGAGACAAACCAAGAAACTGCCTCAGTACAGAGAGCACGGATGGTCACTAGAGGGGACGGGGAAATCCATGATGAGGATTAATTAATTGAGTGTGTTTATGACGCCGAAATAAAATAAATGACATAATTTTAAAAATTAATCATGGTCTGTGAAAGCTTCCCCAAGGACTGACATGTAAGCCTTGTCCTGAAGCGGGGGGAAAAAAAGGAAAAATAGGATTTTTAGAGTTGGTCGGGGCCATGCATGTCGGTCTTAGGGCTTCTGTAACAAAAGCACCACAAATTGAATGATTTAAGAGAACAAGTTTCCTGTGGACCAGGAGGGCCTTATGCTACGTGGGGTCAGACAAAGACAAGCACCGTGGGGCTCAGTCGTGTGCGGTCTAAGAGACCAAGAGCAGAAACAGACCTGTGAACACGGAGAACACAGTGGTGGGCCCCGGGTGGGTGGGGTGCACGGACGGGGTGTGAGGGCGGGCCCCTGGGTGGCTCCGGCTTGGCCTCTGCTTGGTGGTGACCTCGGGTCGGGGATCCAGGCCCGTGTGGGCTTCGTGCTCAGTGAGGAGCCTGCGTGAGACGTTCTCTCCTCTTCCCTGTCTGCACCCTCACCTCTGTCTCCCTCGCAAAATCACGCACTACATCCTTAAAACAAAGCGGGTGACAGGGTGTGGGGGGCACGGGCTCCTGGAGTCCCAGGGATGGGAGACACGGCCTCGGGAAGGAGACCATGCACGGCAAGTGTTCGGGTGGGCGGCTGCCCGGATGGCCCGGAGCTGGGGTGGGGTGCTTTCGGGGTGCAGTGTGCAAGCCAGCGGGAGCAGGGCCACCAGGGGCTCGCCCCCACTGTCCTCAAGCCAGGGGACCACGGTCCAGGTGTCGGCAGAGCGGGGGCCCCGGCCACGGGCGGGATGGAAGCCGCCTGTCCTTCCCTGGTTCCCAAGCTGCTGCTCCCATGCTCCCCGGTGCCCTACCCCCCGGGGTCTGAGGCCCTGCCCCGAGGGGCAAAGGAGGAGGTGCGCAGCACAGGACGCTTGGCTCCGACCCATCCTGCACTTTATGCAGAGGACAAGCAGCCTGAGGGCCCCCCTGGACCCGCTGGGGCCTCCCCACCCCAGTAGCCCGTAAAAGCAGCAGAAAATGGTTAGTGGGATGCACCGGGCCATCGAGCAGAGGGCGGAGCGCCGGGCAGGGGCAGCAGCGACCGGTGAGCTCCCTGCAAACTTCCTAGGATCTCAGTTGCCTGCGACCGTGTGGACGCGGCATTGGCGGCAGAGGAGCCTGCGCTGTGGCCCCGCGACACCTGGGGTGACCTGGGTGAAGCAGTTCCGTGGCACCAGCATGGCCTTGGCTCCCCCCGGGATGGGATGGCGGGTCCTCGGAGGCCGGGGGAGGGGGGTCCTCGGAGGCCAGCAGAGGGGGGTCCCTGGGGGCCAGCAGAGGGGGGTCCTCGGAGGCCAGCAGAGGGGGGTCCTCGGAGGCCAGCAGAGGGGGGTCCCTGGGGGCCAGTAGAGGGAGGTCCCTGGGGGCCAGCAGAGGGGGCCTGGTGGGGGCAACCCCCAGCAGCCTGGGCCCATGTGCACGGCCCCGGTGGTCCCTCGGCTCCTTCGGCCCTGGGTCTTTGTGACGAGCAGGTCCGGGGCTCGGGGTTCATTACTAAGATGTGAAGTGTCCTGGGTAAACGGGTGACAGCCCGTGGTCACCGAGTCTCACATCATGCTGACAGAGGCCACGCTCGAGGGCCTGTCTCTCTGCGGGGAACACGGGAGGCTGCACCCTCCAGTTTCTGGTTGAGAAATCACGAACAGTCAAGGCTGTCCCAAGAGGTTGGCCTAAAAAGTGGAAAACATCACTTATTCTTTAGTGCGGCCAATTTATGTCAACAAGTAAATTAAATTAATTAATCAAAAATTAATAACACGTGGTAAAATTTACTTGCAGGGACCTGTATCACCCACTCAGTATTTGTGCAGCGGAACGCTAAAAACGGCCTCGGGATCCGACAATAGGGGGTTGGTTGCTTAATCTCCCGGCGGCCTGGGGCAGGGGGGGAAGGCATATCCAAACAACAGGGCATGAGGTATGGCACAGAAGCTAAACGCTGATGATGTGAGGTCACGTCCAGAAATTGGATAAAATAAGTTACAAAATGACATTCTCCACACATTCTTATTTTGGTAAATATAGGATCTAAGGTGATAATAAGGATAACGAACATTGCTTGGCACCTGCTGAGTAGCTGCCTCGGGCAGGGTTCCAAAGGCTTGGGGTGCACGTGTGTGTGTGTGTGTGCGTGCGTGTGTGTGCACACTTACACGTCGTACATGGTCCTCGCAGCCACCCTGTGGAAGGGGAGCTATGATCACGGCCACTTAGGTAAACACACAAAATGCCAGACTTTCAACCCAAACGTGTGCACCTGCTTGTGCCCACACACATATGCTGTGTCCGTATCACCAAAAATGTGGCTGTGACTAATGTCCTTAGGTTTACATCTTTGTGTGTTTGTGTGTGTCAAGGTATTTTCTTTAAGATCTTTTTTTAGAAAAATATTTTATTTTTTTATTTGAGAGCAAGAGCGAGCATGAGTACGGGGAGGGGCAGAGGCAGAGGGAGACACTGAGCAGGGAGCCCGACGTGGGCCGATCCCAAGGTCCCGGGGTCATGACCTGAGCCCAAGGCAGGTGCTTCACCGGCTGAGCCCCAGGTGCCCCTCACCAAGTTCTGTGTGGACTTGAGGGAGAAGCACGAGTATTCTCGTGCCTTCCTGCCTCCCGCACGCCTGCCAGGAAGGTGTGTGCTTCCCTGCGCACTGCACCCCGCGGGCCGGAGGGTCCTCAGTGCACCTGTGGCCGAGGCCGAGACCTGCTGGTGACCTCGCAGGCCCCTCCCCAGGCAGGGAGGCCACAGGGTCGCGCTGCCCTCTGCCCAGTGAGGGTTCCCAGCCCCGCGGCACACAGGCACGGTCCCTGGGCTCCTCAGCTCCGAGGCGGGGACAGTGGCTCCGAGCCCCGGGGGCCTCGCCAGGTGGCGGGGGCCTGGGCGGCTCCTCCTCAGTCCCCCCAGTCTGGGGCCGCAGGGCCGGGACGGAGGCTGGAAAGGGGGAGGAGGCAAGGCTGAGAGTCTCGGGGCGCTTGAGCTTCGGCCCGGGCACCGGGGGCTGCAACTCCCCAGACGATTACAAACGAAGAAAAGTGCTGTTGACTTGGCTCTAGATGTGACGCGGGGGGATACCGAGTCACACGTCTAGTGGAGCGTGAGCCACAAGCTGTCACCGAAATGTGAGCCATCACCTCATTGTTTCTATCTTAGGTTCCTTATCATTTGGAAGAAACTCGTATCTGCTGCTCACTCATCTGCAAATTTGCTATCAATCCTGTGCTGGGGGGTGGGGGGCCCGGGGTGCCTCGTCCACTCAGGTGCTGACTCTTGAATTTGGCTGAGGTCATGATCTCAGGGTCGTGAGATCCAGCCCCGTGTCAGGCTCCCTGCTGAGCTGAGGGTGGAGCCTGCTTAGGATTCCCTCTCCTCTCCTTCACACCTGTGCTCATGCATGCCTGCAGTAAGAAAATAATAAATAAAATAAAATAAAATAAAATAAAATAAAATAAAATAAAATTAAATTAAATTAAATTAAATTAAATTAAATTAAATTAAATCAAATTAAAAAAATGAAATGAAATAAAATAAATGAAATGAAATAAAATAAAATAAATGAAATAAAATAAAAGAAATGAAATGAAATGCAATAAAATAAATGAAATACTCCTAACTGGGAAACGAGCTAGGGGTGGTGGAAGGGGAGGGGGGAGTAGGGGTGACTGGGTGAAGGGCACTGAGGGGGACACTTGACGGGATGAGCACTGGGTGTTATTCTGTATATTGGCAAATTGAACACCAATAAAAAAATAAATTTCTTATTAAAAATAAATTAATTAATTAAATGAAATAAAATAAAAAATAAAATAAAATAAAATAAAAAATTTAAAAAATGAAATGAAATAAAATATAAAATAAAATAATAAAATTAAATTAAATTAAAAAAATGAAATGAAATGAAATGAAATAAAATAAAATAAAATAATGAAATGAAATACAATAAAATAAATGAAATGAAATAAAATAAAATATAAAATAAAATAAAATAAATTTAAAAAAATGAACGAGATGAAATAAATGAAATAAAATAAAATAATGAAATGAAATAAAATATAAAATAAAAATAAAATAAAATAAAATAAATAAAATAATAATGTGCTAGGTACTGGGATTTATAAATCCAAACACGCCCCAAGAGCTCGCCATGCAGTGGGCAGGCCACTAAGGATTGCATGGCCATGGTGGCCACGGCTGTGGCAGGTGGAGGCCCCTCGAGAAGGAGCACGTAGCTCTTGCGCAGGAAGTCAGGAGGCACATCACCACGGAAGAGAATCCTTTTCCTACTGTTGGGGAGGTTGGCGCTTGCCGGGGAGGCCGGGGCGGCGACCCAGGGCGCAGGAAGAGTGTGGACAGGTGAGGGCGTGCACCTGCTAGGGAAATTCTGAGAATGGTCAAATGTGGTGCAGGTGTTGCAGGAGCTCAGGTGGGGTCAGGGCGTGGGGAGGTTTGGGGCTGGCGGGCTGGTGGGCAGGGTCACGCGGGGCCAGACTCCCGAGTCTGACCTGGGCTCCCACGGTGGATGGCTTGAGCAGCGTCTGCCCGCGGGTCCCCAGGAGAGGGTGGTCGGGGCTGCTGAGCGCTTGACACTGAAGATGAGCAACTGGGACGAGGACGGGTGCAAACCCAGAGGAGCCACGTTTACAAAGAGAACAAAGGAGAAGGAGCCCCGTCACAAGTGAGGGCCAAGGGGACCCCACACAACAGTAAGGATCTGAAAGGACAGATGGAAGGTGTTGGTGAAGGTGCTCTGCTAGCAGCCGGAGGGGGTGAGCAAGGCCCCCGGGGTCCCCCCACCTCTCCAAGTCCCTGGGGGGGGTCTTGGTTCCTGCCGTGGATTTCCTCCACTGGACCGTCTGCGTTGGCCGTTGTCACCTCAGTCGTCCCCAAGGGCCTGGCCATGCTCTCACGTTGGGTGAGCCCCTTGATTTCAGCCCCTGGGGGTAGCCGGGACCGGCTCCCACCCCCACCCTGTGGCCGATAGCTTGAGTAGATAAAACCCGGGGTTTCCAGAGCACTTATTATTCGCTCAGTGGGTCTGGCCTCAGCCACCTACTGTCTGTGTCTGAAACAAGCATCGCCGAGAAGGAAATGCGGCCACTTTCCGGCGAGGGGGTGACAATGCTAACCGCTCAGCGGACCCCCGGGGCCGGGGGCCCAGGGCCCAGTCCCTGCAAAGGCAGTCAAGAGAGTCAGAACGGATGGCCTTCCGTCTTCATCTACTAGCAACAGGGGGACGGTGGCCCGGCCTGCGCGTGTGGCCTGCCCTCTCGTGCGCGTGACTTGAGAGGCCTCAGCGAATAAATCCTGCCTGGTTGGTCCTGCCCGGCAGCCCAGCAGCCCAGCAAACGGCTCGGACTCACATCCTCCGTGAGTTCCAGCAAAGGCCAGTGACACACGACACACGCCCCGTGAGCCTGTCCTGGTTCCCTGGGACCACGGAGACTGAGGCTTCGATAATAGAAATGTATCGTCTCAGAGATCAGGGGGCGGAAAGTTCAAGACCGAGATTACCCATGGAGGATCGGGTCTCTGCCTCTTTCCTGGCTTCGGGAGGTTTCCCGGAAATCCGCGGTGTTCCTCAGCACCCTGGTCTTGGCCTCCATCTGCACACGGCGCTCTGCGTGTGCGTATATCTAGGTCCCGAAGTCCCCTTTTCTGCAAGGCCACCAGTCGTAACAGATTAGACTCCACCCTAATGAAGTCTTAACTCGTTTACACCCGCAATGACCTTATCTTCAAATAAGGTCACATTCTAGGGTACTTAGAAGTTTGGACTTCAACATACACAATTTTAAGGAACAATGAACTCACGAACATGATTTATAATAGTGTATTTAAAAAAATAAAATAAAATAAATAAAATAACATAGTGTATTTTCTATGTAAACATGAGGTTAACTGAAATTTACCTGGTGTTCCAAGCAGGTTTCGGCATGCACGCCCTTACTGCAAGAGACTTCTAGGGCTTTCAGTGGGTCCCTCCCTGCCAGGTATGGCACATGGTAATGGTTTCCGCACCTGTAGAGGGAGCAGGGTCCATTGGGACCATCCCGCTGCTGGAAAGGAATGAAGTAGGTTTGCAAGCCTGGCTCAGAGGACAGTCAGGAGCCTGTGTGTCCAACCGCTCACCCTCTTGGGACACCTGTCCTGTAGGTCTGTCCTGCGTTGTCTGATCCAGCAGTGCTCTCTTGGAAGGTCAGATGGAGCAGGGAGCTGGTGCTCCTTGCTGCCCACAGAGCTGGTCTCATGCAGGTGGGGACCCTAGTTCTGTAGTGTGGTGAGACAGGGTGAGTGTCTTCCTCACTAGCCCCAAACATCTTAGACATAAGGGTTAATAAGATCTCACAACCCTTCGTGGGAAGAGGAAGGTAGAATTTGGGGTCTTAGGTTTGCAAACTTCTTGGTGGATGGCAGGATCCAGGAAGGACGGTGAGATTTCATCATAGTTACGGCCTCGCTGGGTAGCCCTCCACTGCTTTGTGGGTGTTGCTAGGAGACGTGAGGCTCGGGGTCAGACATGGGGACTTTATTTTCAAGGACAAACTGAAGCAAGAGCTTCATGCTGGTTTGCTACAGTTTCTCATCCTTGTTACAATCCACGGGCCGACATGGGCAGGACCACATGACGTCTGTCCACGAAGTGGGTCGCCTGCCAGGGTGAGACGCTGAGCCCGGGGAACAAATGGCTTTTATAGGATATATGCGGTGTGTTTTCTTTATAGGAGATCTTCCCTTTTCCGGGAGGTTGGGGGCAGCTGTGGCTTCATTCCTGGTTGCTACTCACTACAAACACAAGCCCGAGGAAGGGGCCCAGATTCTTGGTGCACCCAGCAGAGACGGACGGGTACTCGGGGCCCACGGGGGACTGCCTCCCCAGAAATGGCTCTAAGGAAAGGATAATGGCAGAACGATTTTGGAAGAGGTCATGCTCTTTGCTCACTTAAATGGAGTCTGAAAAAATAAAATAAAATAATAAAATAAAATAAAATAAAATAAAATTAAATTAAATTATAAATAAATAAATAAATAAATAAATAAATAAATAAATAAATAATGGAGACTGTAAGGATGTCACAGGCTTTGATTAAGGGAGTAAATCATGAAAGATCTATTTCCTACTTTAGATTTATAACGTATTTGTGTTTGTGACTTGAGCTTCTGTTGATTCTATAGGAACTATTTTCTTTCCAAGAGTTCTAGCGCTTAGGCCGAGTCTCCAATGTGGCATCTGGGAGGTTTCCAGATCCAGCATGTCATTCTCTGATGCACCATATTTGTGACTTCTGTCCTTGTGTCCTTAGTCCACTGGTAGACTAGTGCCCTGCTTTCACCCTTCAGGTGCCCTTGGAATCTGGCCATGGACACCCTCATCACTGACCCGCTGTTTTTCCTTGGACGCAGCATCACCTGGATGATGAATATATGTTCACAAAGACGGTACACGTCTTCCCTGGCTCTCAACCATAATCAGCAGTATAGATCCCTTCTACGTGTGCAGATGTACAAAAGTGATCATAACTAGATGTACTTTGAGACGAGTGGGTTTCCCAAGAGGATCTGTAATATATTTTTAGCCACATGAATATACTGAACAAGCTTCCTTTTTTTTTAAAAAAGATTTTATTTATTTATTTATGAGAGACACAGAGAGAGAGAGAGAGAGAGAGAGAGAGAGAGAGAGAGGCAGAGACACAGGCTGAGGGAGAAGCAGGCTCCACACAGGGAGCCCGACGTGGGACTCGATCCCGGGACTCCAGGATCAGGCCCTGGGCCGAAGGCGGCGCTAAACCTCTGAGCCCCCCAGGCCTCCCCATTGAACAAGCTTCTGATGAGTAGTGCTTGGCACCAGTACAGGCCAGAACAGCTCCAGTAGCTGGTGCTTTCATAGTAACGATGGGCTGTCTCAGTCCCGTTGGGCTGTTTTAACAAAATACCCCAGTTTCGGTGACTTATAAACAACAAACATTTATTTCTCACAGTTCTGGAGGCTGGAAGTCTAAGACCGAGTACCAGCATGGTTGGGGAGGGCCTTCCTCTCATTGTGTCTCCACATGGTGGAAGAGGGAAAGGGGCTCTCAGGGGTCTTTTATAAGGGCATTCACCTCATTCATGAGGATTCTCCCAAAGATCCCACATCTTCCTACCGCCACATTGGGCACTAGGATGTCAACATATGAACTTGTGAGGGAGCACAAACATTCACATGACAACCTGGACCAATGAAAACAGAATCATGGGAATCTGTGCCCACCCACCATGCCTGCAGGCCTTCTAGTGGGTGAACCTAGAGAGTCCCCATGAGGGACTCTTTTGGGTTCTGGCATCTTTTCGTATTGCAGCTCTTCCATCTGGCAGGTCATGCAGCACTTGGCCTAGAGTGCTGTGAAGCAAACCACAACGGGACCAAAACCAATGTCAAGGTGACAGCTCTGCCTCTCCCACTCCCAGTGCTGTTCACTGGCTCGCCCCAGGCTCTGCAGTCCCTTCCCAGGCTTCAGTGTTTCTGTCATTATGCCTTTAGGATTTTGCACCCTCTGGGCCCCTCTTGTGATTGTTGGCGCAGGACTGTCATCTCTGCTCTTGTGCCTGATGGGTTACCTGGTCTTCTAATTCAGGTGTAGGGGTGTGTGTGTGTGTGTGTGCGTGTGTGTGTGTGTGTGTGTGTGTGTAGGGTTTTTTTAAACCAAGGAAATGGAATTGGTATCTTCTGAGAGCCAGGAAGTAGGATGCATTGATTCCTGCCTGGGCCCTTGGCAATGGCTTGAATTTGGAACGGGCCGTGGCAACATATTTGCAGGAGATCCAAAAGTAGTTCACTCAGGGGCATCGTGCGAAAGGGCGTGATGTTCAGTTTAGGAACAAAACACACATATGGGCTGCTGAGGTCTGGATTAGCAAATTGTACTTTTCTAAAAAGTGTTTCTCGGATTTCTGTGCTGCCCTTTTCTCTTTGGAACTGCTTCTCTATTCCTTTTGTTTGTGAGCCAAAGGCCGATGCTCAGCCGCCGAGCCACCCAGGCGTCCCTGCTTCTCTATTCCTTATATTGCACTGCAAGTTAGTGTCCTCAAAGCTCAGTGCTGTGCACAGAAACACGTGCCTGTCACCATTCCACCCCTTGATTCTTCCCCAACAGACCCATCTTGTAGTTTCTCCAGTTGATTGGTGTGGACAGCAGCTATTGTATTCTGTTTCTCCTGGATCACTTTGAAATATTTGCCTGGAGACTTCTTCAAAATTTAGGAGTCCTTTCCCCCGGTTCTTTGCACCTATCTTTGGAAGCAGAGGACAAGTAATGATCTTGTGATCTCTGGGCCTAGAAACTCGTTCCTTCCATATTTGTCTTCATTATACCTTGTTTTGTAGGAAGAATGCCAGTAAATAAATCAAAGAAATCAGAGCATTCTCTGGAGTCTCACCGCTGTTCAGTCACTCCTCAAGGAGTATGTCCTGCTGTTTATTTGTCCAAGTGTCCTCGATGAGTCTCAGAGAGTTGCCCGTTCATCATCATGTTAGAACACCTGTACCATTCAAGATCCACCGCTTCAGTATATGAACTCGTCTGGGAGAGTTATTTTGTCCGCTTTCCTCATTAGTCTTGAACTTTCCAGAAGCAGCCCCAGAGAACGCTTTAGGTGATCTTTATTTAAACCATAAGTATATAGCAGTTATTCCATTTTGTCAAGAAATTCTCAATGGTTTCTGAAAGGATTGTCTGTGTCTTAAAAAGGAGAGTGGAAGAGATCGATCAGAGAACACGGGACTGCAGAATTCGATATATGTATTTGAACATTATAATGGATGGGATTTAAAGGGATTGTGCCAAAAAGTTGACAGCTTTTATGCTGTTTAGAAGAGCTTTTTTGTTGGATCATTTGGTCCTGCAACTAATTTTTTCGTTGCATGATTTTTTGATGAATGTTTATCCATGTTAACTAGTGTGTACAGTGCTGAATACTCCAGACACAAACACAAGTAAAACAAAAATCCTTAGCTTTGAGGGTTTGCAGATGATTGTGGAAGAGCAGGATTTAGGCAAGTGGTCTCGAAAATGTGCCAAATCAAGATGCGTGCGTGCATCTTGCCCAGGATTGGCGCGTGTACTGCAGAAGGGTCAATTACTGAAGCAGCACCCAGATAGGCAGCCGGAGGCGGTCAAGGCCAGTGGAAGGGGGTGTGAGGTTTGTGGCCAAGCAAATTGGGAAGAGTTTGAGCTGATATCAAAGTTGTGCCGAACGAGGTGACTAGGCAAGGGGGGAGATTCAGGTGCTCACAGCATCTTCTCTGCTGCTTCCATTTACATGTGCTGGGAGCAGTTAGAAGAGCAATCACAGATGGAGTTGGTTACTATGTGAGGAATCCCGAGGGGAGAATGAAGGGTTGGTCTACCTCTGTCTGGAAGCGGTGAAGGCACCAGAGGAGAAGTTGAATCCTGAAAGATGAGTCGTCGATCAATGCTGTGTTGGTTGAGATGAGTCACCAAACTATGTACTAGAGATTTTTCTTCTTCTCTTTTTCTGGAAAACTACAGAATTCAGGGTTACATTGACATGATTCTGGTTTGGATGGTGAGGCTATTTGCCATGAAGCATACAATGGATTGGAGAAAATTTTGTTCTGATTTGTCCAATCAGAGGAGAATTATGTTCTGTTTCTAGATGTATCATTTGATTCCCTATAGAAAAGAGAACTCATCCCATGGGGCACCTGAGTGGTTTAGTTGGTTGAATGTCTGACTCTTGATTTCAGTTTTTTGGTCATGATCTCAGGGTTGTGAGATTGAGCCCTGTATCTGGCTCCATGCTCAGCTCAAGTAGAATGATTTCAACAAGAACACTTAATAGAGGTGAGGCTGTGGTGAGTCAGGATCCATGGAGCCAAAGAAAGGTGGGTAGCGGTGATCAGGGAGGGAGTGGGGGCGCAGACACTTACAGAGGTGTGGTGCTACAGCAGACAAGCACGAAGAAGTGCCCTGACCTCTCTCATTCCATCGTCTGCTTCCTGTCGGGGTTTCCCATTAGCTGGACCCACCCAGAAGCCGGCTGGCAGGTGCGTTTGGATGATGCAATTTGCAAGGATGAGCCTCTTGGGCAAAGACCAAGACAGGGTGCAGAGTGGGGACCAAAGAATGGATGGGGGGGCAGTGTATATGGACCCTGGTTTAGGTATTAACAGCCTGGATCAGTAGGAGAAAGTGGTTGAACCAGTAGTGACTAGGTGCATGCACAATGGTAAGGGGTGGTGGTCACCTGTATAATTTCTTAAAAAAAAAAAAAAAAGATTTACTTATTTATTTGAGGGAGAGAGAGAGAGCGGGAGAGAGAGCTTGCAGGCAAGGGGCAGAGGGAAAAGGAGAGAGAGAGTCTTAAGCAGCCCCCACGCCCCGCGCAGAGTCCGACACGGGCTCCATCTCACAACCCTGAGATCATGACATGAGCTGAAACCAAGAGTCACACGTTTAATCTACGGACCCACCCAGGCTCCCCTCACCCATGTAATTTCTCCTGCCAACTACCTCCCGGCTGCAGGAGAAGAGCTGATCAGACCTTCCTACCTTCAGCCAAGAGCTGGAAGCCAGACAGGAGTGCAGCTGGAACATGCCTACCGCTCCGTTGGCTGCACTCCCTCTGCCCACGGCCCGTTAGCAGTGCCTGAATTTAGAGAGGGGTTCATTTTGCAGAAATTTCGAAGGAATATTCGAACACGCATCCTGTCAACGGATGTTCGCAAAAGAGGATCCCTGGTTTGTTAGCCTACGTAGATCCTGCGACAGTAGAGAAAGGCCTTCCATTCAGGGTGAAGCAGGTCGGAAGGTGAGGAGAGATGGGGGCGGGCAGAGAGCGGGGTGATGTGCGGAGTGTGGCAGCCGGTCCGCGGGGAGGAGTGGGGGGACCTCGGACCGTAGGCCCAGGCCTGGGTGATCCGTTTGCCTTCCGCCCGCGCTGGAGGTTTATGGGCTTTATGGGGCCATGGCACTTGCCAACTATAATTCGCATTTTGATGGGTGCTCTATTTCTTTTCAAGATACTATGTCAAAAGCAAAAATGTGTAAGAACCAAAAGAGCCAGTGTGTCCTTACAATTACCCAGGAAGAACTCCTCTGGCAACGCTCTGTGATTTCCTCAAAGCAAAGGGGAGCCACAAAGCGCTGAGGTTAATAACAGGGGCTTTGGCGTCAGCCAGGTCTTGGCTTCGACCATTTGTCAGGTATTAACTCAGTTGTGAGCCTCCTCAGGGGAGGTATTTGGCTCAGTCCGGGCCCCAGGAGTCTCTGCAAGGCAACTAGATATCATAATGTCCTTGGAGACCGCGCCCAGGTTATAAAAAGTGACCCCTTGATGCTAATCCCAGCATCCCGGGGGATGCTTACCCTACAGCCACGAGCTTATCGTCACATACCTGCGACTGTATGGGGCCTTCCTCTGCACGTCGTGGGCAGGCCCCTCCTGCAGCCGTGTGCCCGGGACCCGCAGGGAGCACCGGCCTTCACTCACGTCCACCTCTGGGGGCGCCTCCCGATTGGCCGCAAGACTCCATCAAAGCCAAGGTAATGGAGCCTCTGGTTTTCTTTTCAAAAAAATGGAAATTAAATCTACAACTTTGGGGGTGACTTTTATATCACCTTCTCCATGGTTTGCTTTGAGGATCATTTGGGGGAATTCAGTATTCCTTGAACCCCACTGCACGCCAGGCAATGTGATATCTGATGTAAAATCTGGTTTCACCCTCGACAGCTGGCGTGAGATAAATACACGGGTGAGAGATTTGAAACAGAATAGGGAGAAACGCAGATAAAGCCCCTATCCTCGGAGGTCTAACATCCAGAAAATAAAAAGACCAGTGATAATTTTCAAAGTAATTATGAGCACAGGACTTTTTTTATAGTTTTACTATATGAAACCAGTAGAAATTATTCTGATATTAACGAACTAGGGGTGGTGGAAGGGGAGGTGGGCAGGGGGTGACTGGGTGACGGGCACTGAGGGGGGCACTTGAGGGGATGAGCACTGGGTGTTATGCTATATGTTGGCAAATTGGACACCAATAAAAAATAAATTTATTTTAAAAATTTTTAAAAAAAGAACATGTTTAGGAGATAGTCTGAAGTGGCTCAAGAAACTATTATTTAACCAGTTCTTGGAATTTTAAAGAAAAAGCATTTTAAAAATTAGACAGGCGTAGGCCTCTAAGTTCCCTGAATATTCTCAAATTTTCATGGGTTCAAAGAGAAAGACATGCCCATCACTGACCTGTCCATGAGGCAACAGATCGGAAATGCAATGGTCGTGCTGTGGAATAAAACCAGTACGATCGCGGCACCGGCCACACAAGGACAACTGTGATGACTTTTGGCTTCGGGAAGCTGGGAGGAAAGGTGAGTGCTGTGAACCCGAGCTGGGGAGGTGGGCTGCGCGGTGGGCGGACCCAGGGCTGCAGGCGACCTCGACCTCGGTGATCTCTGCAGGGTCGGGGTCGGCCAGGACGGGAGCTCGGCCGGGCCGACGGGCTGCAGGGCGGCCCCTGTGTTTGTTACTCCGTCTCCCCGGAAACAAAAGTCCTTCTGTTGATATCGTGTTGATTGAGGACAACGAAAACCAGAGAGTAAGGGCGCCGGGGCCGCCCCCACAAAGAGGTGCAGGGAATCCCACTCTGTGGTTCCAGCGGGATACGTCACGGTAAACACGACTAGCGGAAGAAAGTAACGGATACGGAGTCGCGTCTAGGCTGGGTAGCCTCACTTAGGTCGCGGCGTCCGGCCCAGGGGTGCCCAGACGAGGGCCCGGAGCCAGGGAGGGCGCGGTGGGGCTGCGACGGCTCTGCCCACCTTCCAGCGCTCCATAGGATGGCTAATCCCGTGGCCACAGAGGCCCCAGGGCGACAGAGTTTCTGCCCCGAGTTGTCTCTTCCTTTGTCTGGAAGAGACTGAAGAGCGGACTCGCTGGGGAGTGCAGGGTGGTCAGAACCAGCTCGGCCCAGTGTTCCGGGTCTAGCCCCGATACCAAAGCACAGGTTCTCTGCAGCGTGCGGGGTTCCGAAAGACATCCCCAAGATCCGGAGAGTCAAGCTTCCTTTTGCAGGAAGAACATTCCTCGCGTAGGTGCCCGCCACCACCACCGCATCTTCATGCCGCTTCTAAATAATGAAGCGATGCCAACTGCATTTCATGCATATGGATGAGAACATTCAATTAGCTTTCGATTATGTACCCGCGCTTCTGAGCAAGTCCCGGTTTGTCGCGCACCAACACCTACTCCTTCCTCTTCTTTTTAAACCTTAACCAAAAATAAATAAATAAATAAAATAAATAAATAAACCTTAGCCAATTTTAAGATGATTTTGAATGGGCGGGCGATGTTCCCGCCTCCCACGGACGGAGGAAGGGCGTCGGGCCAAGAGCAGCAGCGCTCCAGGGAGCTAGCCCGCTGCCGCCGTGGCCCTGGGAACAGCCGAGTGGGAAGGAGACGTCGAGGTGCCGGTGCTGAGGGACGGACCAGTGGGAGGCGGCGGTAGAAGTTCCCAGGGGCGTGGAGACGGCCGTCCTGGGCACACTGGGGACCCGGAGGCACAGCCCAGGTTTGCTCCCTCGTTCACTCACTCGCCGGCTCGCTCGCTCCTTCCTTCGATGACTTGCCGTTTGCACCGCGATGACTTGTGCCGAAGAGCTGGGGACAGAAGGTAGGGAAGCAGGAATGTCACCGGCGGGCGGTTACCTGGGGAGCCACCGCTGATCACGACGCACCATCACGAGGGAGGGGGGGTTGGCCACACGCGTGCTCCGGCCTGGTGTTCCCCACAACACGGGCCGGGAGGGGCTGCCGCGGCCCTTACACCCAGGATGTGGTGGAGAGGAAATCGGTACCCGGAGGCCGCCACGGAGGCGGCGGAGCTGCGGCCCGGAGCCAGGCGGCCCGGCCTCTCCCCTAAATCAGTGCCTTCACCTGCACGAGGAGGAAAGCAAGGTGCACAAATGAGAAGGGTAAGTTTGGGCACATCTGCTGTCGTTGGTGTCCCCTTGCATAGGGTGCCCCATGCCCACCTGCTCACTGTTCACCTGCTCACTGCCCACCTGCTCACCTCTCTCTGCCCACCTGCTCACTTGCTCTCTGCTCACCTGCTCTCTGCCCACCTGCCCACTTGCTCACCTGCTCTCTGCCCACCTGTTCACCTGCTCTCTGCCCACCTGCTCACCTGATCTCTGCTCACCTGCTCACCTCTCTCTGCCCACCTGCTCTCTGTCCGCCTGCTCACCTGCTCTCTGCTCACCTGCTCACTGCCCACCTGCCCACTTGCTCACCTGCTCTCTGCCCACCTGTTCACCTGCTCTCTGCCCACCTGCTCACCTGATCTCTGCTCACCTGCTCACTTGCTCTCTGCTCCCCTGCTCTCTGCTCACCTGCTAACTGCCCATCTGATCACCTGCTCTCTGCCCACCTGTTCACCTGCTCTCTGCCCACCTGCTCACCTGATCTCTGCTCACCTGCTCACTTGCTCTCTTCCTTTGTCTGCTTCTCTGCCTGCTCACCTGCTCTCTGCTCACCTGCTAACTGCCCATCTGATCACCTGCTCTCTGCCCACCTGCTTTCTGCTCACCTGCTCACTGCTCACCTCTCTCTGCCCACCTGCTCACCTGCTTACTGCCCATCTGTTCACCTGCTCTCTGCCCACCTGCTCACCTGCTTATTGCCCACCTGCTCACCTCTCTCTGCCCACCTGCTCACTTGCTCTCTGCTCACCTGCTCTCTGCCCACCTGCTCTCTGTCCACCTGCTCACCTGCTCTCTGCTCACCTGCTCACTGCCCACCTGCCCACTTGCTCACCTGCTCTCTACCCACCTGTTCACCTGCTTACTGCCCACCTGCCCACCTCTCTCTGCATACCTGCTCACTGCCCACCTGCTCACCTCTCTCTGCCCACCTGCTCACTTGCTCTCTGCTCACCTGCTCTCTGCCCACCTGCTCTCTGTCCTCCTGCTCACCTGCTCTCTGCTCACCTGCTCACTGCCCACCTGCCCACTTGCTCACCTGCTCTCTGCCCACCTGTTCACCTGCTTACTGCCCACCTGCCCACCTCTCTCTGCGTACCTGCTCACTGCCCACCTGCTCACCTCTCTCTGCCCACCTGCTCACTTGCTCTCTGCTCACCTGCTCTCTGCCCACCTGCTCTCTGTCCGCCTGCTCACCTGCTCTCTGCTCACCTGCTCACTGCCCACCTGCCACTTGCTCACCTGCTCTCTGCCCACCTGTTCACCTGCTCTCTGCCCACCTGCTCACCTGATCTCTGCTCACCTGCTCACTTGCTCTCTGCTCACCTGCTCTCTGCTCACCTGCTAACTGCCCATCTGATCACCTGCTCTCTGCCCACCTGCTTTCTGCTCACCTGCTCACCTGGTCACATAGGCTTCCTTCCCTACTTCAGGCACAGTCTTACCTTAGACTCTACTTCATTGCCTTCTCTGCCTGGAAGTTCCGTTCTCAGACATCTGCATGGAACCACTCTTACCTGCCTCAAGTCACAATCTAAACAATTTAAACGTGACCACACTTCAAAGTTAGTTCTGGGCTTCGCCATGTAGGTGGTCTAGCCAGTGACACACTTGCAAACGGGGCGCACAGACTTGGAAGTGCTTGTGCTTCAAGGCTCGTTTGTCATCACATGAGCCCCCCTTTGGAAGTCTTCTGGAAGAGGAGCATCCGAGTGTCACCTGAAGGGTCATCACACTTTTTTTTTTTTAAAGACTTTACTTATTCGAGCCAGAGGGAGAGTGAGCACAAGCAGGGGGAGCAGCAGAGAGAGAGGGAGGAGCAGACGCCCTGCTGAGCAGGGAGCTGATGTGGGGCTCGGTCCCAGGACCCCGGGATCATGACCTGAGCTGAAGCAGACGCTCAGCCTGCGGAGCACCCCCAGGTGCCTTGGAGGGTCATCCTACATTTTTTAGAACACATGTCCCCGTCTCCAGGCACAGCTATATCTGTGTCTATATCCCACTGATTCGGTAATTAACCTCCTCTTAATTTTGCTGAGGCCCGCCAGGCGCAGACATCCCATTTAAGGTATACGACCCACCTAAGCTTTAATTATCCTGGGGCTCAAATGCACTGCACCCAATTTCTAAGGTGGAAGACTTTAATAGAGTTACCATTAGCGATTCCTTTGCTTTGAATGATTTTGAGATGTATTCACTTCCTTGCCAAAGGGAATTCACATCGCTGCCGTCAGATAGCTGGGAATTCTGCGTATGTGCCCATCCACTGGGCTCCGGGAGGGACGGCTCTGCGATTACTCTTCTAATAACCTCAGGGATAATTCCTTTCTATGAAAATGGCATCGTGCATGAATGCAGGAGTGGATTCAAACTTCACCATATAGAACTTCCAGTGTTGCTCTCGGGGAGGGAGATTTTCCTAAAAGATCAAAAACCATGCTTGCAAAAAGTCTAATATGATCCACAGTGTCGAAAAACGCACAAAGCCAACAAGGGGCTGCCATTCTTGGTGAAAAGCATTCCAGAGGCTTAGTCCTTCTCCTGGGATTTCCTTTCAGAGACAAAAGCCAAAAGGCCTCATCGAAACCTGGATACTGCTTAATCCTCGATCCGTAACCACAAGTCGGCTCGCTCCACTTGCTGGGATAAAAAAACGTGTCCAAGAAGATGCACATTCGTTCCCATGAAGTTTTTCCCAGGGAGGAATGTTGCCTCATGCAGTCGGGGGAGGCGGCCAGGCTTCCTGGAGGGGCCTGAGCCATCGTCCTGGGAGGATGCTCCTTGCTCCTGGACGGGTCTCAGCCCGGCTCAGCTTCTCTGCAGCCCTCCCGCTCAGGCTGCTTTGGAATAAATACGGGGCCTTGACCATCAGCGCTTAACAAATAGGAAATATTTGGAACAAATATTTAATACAATCACCTGTATCGTGAGTAGCAGGTTGTCAAAGTGCGTGTACGTAGGCACTTGTTTTAGGAAGGCTTTGGGGGTTTTGGTTGCCGTTTTGCATAGGTTCACCAGAAAACTGGTGATTCCTGTATAATAAGATCACCGGAAGTTACTGTTCCTGTGGGTCTTGTCACCCTTGTGTGTGAAGGCGGCAGGAAAGAACGCGGTGGGGCTGTGTGGCTGCACTGCGCTTTGATCCATGTGGGTCCGACGGGACGTGCGAAGTTCTGAGTGTGGCCTCACCCGGGGCCGTTGTCAGGCTGTGATGTCGTTCCTCCCCAACTAGAGAAATCTAAAGATAAAATGTTTTCTTTTTTTTTTTTTCTTTCTTGGCGTTTGGCTGGGGACGGGGTTGGGGGCCAAACCTCAGAAGACGCCGGCAGCAGACCCACTTCCTGGGTTCTAAACTGACGCTCCCTGGCGTGGGGGCCTCTGCACACCGTCTTGCTGTTCCTGGGCCTGAGCGGTCTGGACGGAGGCCGGGCTTATGCGATGAGGAGGGAGACCCTGCGAGGAGGCTGTGGCCGGGTCTCGCCGATACAGTCGGTAACAGGTGCACAGGGGACCCCCCAGGGGTGAGCGCTGCAGGCAGGCGGGAGTGTCCCAAGCCTCGGGGGAGTGCAGCTCCTTCCTCTAGCGCAGGACAAAAATAAGGCGTAGATACGTCTATGAAACCTGGTGCACAGACCTTGAGATGTTTGCGTTAGGGAGAGATGCCTTGGGGATATCTGGGGGGCTCAGCGGTTTAGTGTCTGCTTCGGCCCAGGGTGTGACCCCAGGGTCCTGGAATCGAGTCCCATGTCGGGCTCCCTGCATGGAGCCTACTTCTCCCTCTGCCTGTGTCTCTGCCTCTCTCTTTGTGTCTCTCATGAATAAATAAATAAAATCTTAAAAAAAAAAAAAAGAAAGAGATGCCTTTCTTTGGGAGCAAGAATGATGGCAAAATATTACAAACCAATGTTTTATCATAATCACAAGCATTTTCCGAGCACCTCTATGAGCCGGGTGTGTTCATATGTTATTTCTTTCCAGGTTATGACACGCCTGCTGGACAGGGAGGAATGCGCCCGTTGTACTGATGGGAAAATCAAGGATCAGAAGGAAGCGTTTCAAGGTCACGTGGCTGGGAGCTTGCAGCGCAAATGCCAGCGTGGCAGCGGGTTTCCTAATTTTATCCCCTTGACCTCCATGCTATTTTACTTGACTTTTAGGCAAACATTTTGGCATCCATTTTATGTTTAATATTTATTTTTAAATTTTAGGGTTTATTTTTTCCTCCTTTAACGACCCGATGTAAAAATAGGCAGAGGCTGTGCATCATGACCGCAACACGAAACTTCAGGGCAGCGAGTGAATTTCCGGGGCTCTCGCCGGTCACTTGGGGGGGGGGGCTGGGCTTCAGTCCTCAGGAGCCACAAGCCTTGTCCTGCATGTCCTGGCATCCCTGGCAGCCAGACAGGACGGAATCACGCTGTTCACGGTTCACGGGGCCTTATGTGAAGATGATGAATAGCAGCAGCGCCTGGTTGTGTTTTGTGTTTTTCCTTAAGATCCTTCAATAAGGGCAGCCTGGGGGTTCAGCGGTTAGCGCCGCCTTCAGCCCAGGGTGCGACCCCAGGGTCCCGGGATCGAGTCCTGTGTCCAGCTCCCTGCATGGAGCCTGCTTTTCCCTCTGCCTGTGTCTCTGCCTCTCATGAATAAATAAATAAAAATCTTTTTTCAAAAAATAAAGATCCTTCAGCAAGAGGAACATTTGGTGGCATATTTCAGGTGGGGAGGACAGAAGGAGTCAGACTCAGTGAGGTGTGGACACTTGGGACGGTGAATTCCCTCAGTCGGGATCTTCAGCAGATTAGCGCAGCTCTCTGATCCCAAGGTCTCCCCTCCGGTCCCAACTGCATTTAGAACAAGAGCAACACTCGAGCTGCCCGACACTGGCTGACTTCGAAGGAGGCCTAATGTCCCCTGATGATAAGTTTTGCTTGGGGAAGCTCAAATGACAGATGACAAAAACCAAATGAAATGATTATTGTTGATCATTTGGAAATCCAAATAAAATAAAATAAAATAAAATAAAATAAAATAAAATGGCAAAACAAAACAAAAAAAATCTTAGATGAAAAGACGTTTTTACGATTAAGGGAATCCAGGATGGTCCTGTGTAATGCAGAGTTACCAGCCTGTTTGGTGGTTTTGCTGGTTGCTTGCTTGTATTTCTTTTTCTACTGATTTATTTTATTATTTTATTTTATTTTATTTTATTTTTTAATTTTTTTAAGGATTTTATTTATTTATTCATGAGAGAAACAGAGAGAGAGAGAGGCAGAGACACAGGCAGAGGGAGAAGCAGGCTCCATGCAGGGAGCCCGACGTGAGACTCGATCCCGGGACTCCGGGATCATGCCCTGGGCTGAAGGCGGCGCTAACCGCTGAGCCCCCTGGGCTGCCCTTTTCTACTGATTTAAAAGAAGAAATTCAAGCGTCACATATTCATATGCTTGTAGATCAAGGGGGAAAAGCCCAGGACAACCCTGAAAACATGTAAAAAGAACAGATCACAACATTTTATTGAAAAAAATTAAAAAAGCATCATGCATTACTTCGTGTTCTAGAAATAGACTGCTATTTGAGGAACATCAACATTTGCCACCAGGAGCGGTGACCCTGGCACCGAATGACTCCTTTGCTGTCTGCGCCGTCCTGGTGCACGTGGAGAAGCGAACGTGGCCGTCGGTTCCCCTCTCGGTGTCCTCACGCATCCCAGGCGTCTCAGCCCCGCAAAGACACTTGCCTGATTTCCAGTTTCAAAAGGTCCCCAGTCACGCTCCGTGGGGAAGGTGCTGTGCTGGGAGCGAGCGTACTGTGCTTTGGGCCACGAAACATCCCTCCGCACTCGCCCAGATGCCACCCAACATCCTCAGCTCATTAAAAAAAAGAATGCGGATCTGTGCAACGTCTCTATAAATTGCACAGGACCAAAAAGCTCTCCAAAGCATGAACTCTTGAGCTTTTGAAAGAAAATTTATACTCCGGGATGACAGTGTAGTAAAAAAATGGTTGCGTTTGACACTCTTCTGGGCAGTTTTTAACCAGTCTGGATCGATTGCGATCTGTAGTCAGACTCCAAGTGTTTCCTGGGTTTACAGTGCAGTGCAGGGACGGAATCCCTTTGCTCCTGCACCACTGGGTCCTTCCCTGGTCCCGGCCGCCGCCGAGGAACAGGTAGGTGGAGGCCTGCGTCCCGACGGCAGGAAGGCATGACTCAGGGTCACGGCTCTGTGCCCACTTGCATTTTATTTTTTTATTTTATTTTTTAAAGTATTTTATTTATTTATCCATGAGAGACAGAGAGAGAGGCAGAGAAGCAGGCTCCATGCAGGGAGCCCAATGAGGGACTCGAACCCGGGACTCCAGGATCACACTCTGGCTGAGCCACCCGGGGATCCCCCAACCTTGCATTTTATTTATTTATTTATTTATTTATTTATTTATTTATTTATTTATTTAATAAATTTATTTTTTATTGGTGTTCAATTTGCCAACATATAGAATAACACCCAGTGCTCATCCTGTCAAGTGCCCCCCTCAGTGCCCGTCACCCAGTCACCCCCACCCCCCACCCAACCTTGCATTTTAATGGTCTGTTTATAGCTTTGTTGTGAGGGACCAGAAACGTAGTCCTTCCTTCCTCTGGTTTCCCGCGGAGCGCCTGACCTGCGGTGCACGGTCCCTATGATTTCCTGAACGGAAGACACTGCAGGTTGTGTGGCAGGTGTGAATGGCCAGCGCCCGCGAGCTAGTGGGACACATGACAGAAGCAGTCTTGCCTTCTCCCTACACTGGTCTTTAATCCCAAAAGCAGCCTTTTCTTCAGTTACAGGGGGGAAGCGACGGCTTGATGCAGGGCTTCAGGGCCATGGGTTAGAAATCCCTGTCCCAGAGAGACGACATTAAGAAAT
Organism: Urocyon cinereoargenteus; assembly: GCA_032313775.1. Taxonomy (NCBI): domain Eukaryota; kingdom Metazoa; phylum Chordata; class Mammalia; order Carnivora; family Canidae; genus Urocyon; species Urocyon cinereoargenteus. The sequence goes on from JAVLSZ010000009.1 coordinate 47,231,027, forward strand.
CGGTTGTGGAAAAAAAAAAAAAAAGATAAAGAAGAAAGAAAAGAAAAAAAGGGGCACTTGGATGGCTCAGTCGGTTACGCGTCAGCCTTTGGTTCGGGTCACGATCCCGGGGTCCTGGGATCGAGCCTCACATTAGGCTCCCTCCTCGGCGTGGAGTCTGCTTCTCCCTCTGCCCCTCTCCCTGCTTGTTCTCTCTCTGTTTACCTCAGATGAATAAATAAAATCTTAAAAAAAAAAAAAGAAAAGAAAAAAAGAAAAGAACAAAAGAAAAGAAAGTAAAAGAAAAGAAAAGAAAAGAAAAGAAAAGAAAAGAAAGAAAAGAAAAAAAGAAAGAAAGAAATTGTTTGTGGGGGTGTTGGGTGACCGGAACCTTACCATCGGTGGACACGTAGCGACGGTGAACACTGCTTATAGAATTGTCGTACCGTTGCTTATTTTTCAGCAAATCCTAAGGACAAAAGTCATTAACATTCGCATAGCTCAGTCCGTAAGCTACTTACAGAAATGTGGGAATCCCGTCAATCGCGGGCCACTGGGAAATGCTGCTTGGAGGTGAGGCGATGCAGGAGAGGGAGGTGCTCTCGGGAGCACCTTGGCCGGGCCAGGGTGCTCTCGGGTCGTCTTGATTTGGGCTCTCCCCCAAAAAGAAGCAAGATGAGCAACATTCTGACAAGTATTTGGGTGAAAGTAGCCTCTCTGGCCGGAGATCCTGGGAGGCTGCTTGAGGCAGAGGAGGAGGGAGGCCAGGAGGGGAGGAAGCCAGCAGGACGGGAGCACCTTGCATGTGTGGCTCTGAGCGCGTGGCTGCTGGGCTTCGAGGAAGCCGCTCAGGCCAACGGCATGAGCTGCCTCTGCCTCGTCTCGGTCAATCTGGCGATCACCTGGCGGGGGAAGGCCTCTCTGCTCCGTTACCATAACTGAGAGGAGGCTGGAGAGGCTCCCTGCGTCGCCCGGGGCCGTGGGTACCGCGACCGGAGAGCAGAGCTTCCAAGTCAGCTGTGCAGGCATCGCCGCTCCGTCCCCGCGCCGTGCAGGGTCTACTGTGCGGGGATGAAATAGGGGATTCCGGAGCCCTTCCCCAAAGTTCAACCGCACAAAAAATGCTTCACCCGGAGCCTGGAGCAGAAGGGGTGAGGTGTTCCATTGTCCCATCCAGCGACTGCTGTCTTCCTCGGGCAGCTACTAATAGTCGCGTTCCTAAGACCTCTTGCAAAGAAAACAAATGAGGGCCCATTAATTAGAAGAATTGGGAGTTTATACAAAAAGGAATTTTTTTAAAGAGTATGTGTCGATTCATCATATGGCTCGAAAGTATCTTCATCATTTTTCTTTGCTATTTTTTTTTTTTGCTATTTTTTTTTAATTACCCTCCACGCCCGACACGGGGCTTGAACTCACAACCCTGAGCTCAAAACCTGAGACCAGGGGCCGAATCCTCTGTGGACTGAGCCACCCAGGCGCTCATTTCTTTGATGATTTTTCGAAGAAATTCTGGGCTCTTTGACGAGGCGAGCCATGCGATCTTCCCATGTGATTCTCTGAGAGACGACGGTAGAGGGAGAAGGAGCGTTGCTTTCCTCGAGTCCCTCATGCCTCGTGGTGACGCGGTGACCCACCCGCGCGGCCCCCCTCCTCCCGTGATGTTTCACCCTCCTCACGGGGTTGTGCGGCCTGTAGGGCCTGTGGGAGGTGTTTGCAGTGGGCCCGCGTGGCCGCCGAGCCTTCCTGAGGCCCCGAGGAGGGCAAGGCCCTGCCTCAAACAGCCAGTTCGCCTTCCCAGCACGTGGCATAAAAATACACCTTACGGGCCCCGACCTCCCCCTGCCAGGGCTCCCTATTGCTTGTCCTTGAAACCCCTGGAAACGGAGATGCTGAGCAGAGTGCTAGAGGCAGACAGTGGGGGCGAGAGGAGGAAGTACTGAGCCCAGAAGCCAATGGCACCTGACGGCGGCCCTGGAAGCTGAGGGATCCTGCTGTCTGTGGGGGAAGCAGCCGGTCCGTCTTGGGGACCAGAGTGGCAGCCCCAGAGGCTGCAGGGGAGGCCTGGAGACACCACAATGAGGGCTGGGGCTGTGCTTGTCGAGCAAGGTGGAACGGCCTTTGGTAACCACAGGGCCTTTGCACCTGCTTTACCTTGGCAGTGAGACTAGGGGTTTTACTTGAGGCGACCCCTGTCCTCTCTCTGGCTCCCAGGAAGCCCTGGCCTGCGCCCGCGCTCCAGTTTAGAAGATCCCTTGGGACACTTCTTAGGACTAACCTTTCTCTGGAATGAGACTTCATTTCTTACCTTTGTTCCTTCATCTTTTCAAGATTAACTTATTTATTATTAATAATTAATTAGTGGTGTGTGTACTTGTCTAAAATCCGTCATAGATTTGTGCAGGGTGTAAATAGATCCACTGATTATAATTTAATGGAACTCGCAGGCTGACAAAGCAAACGAGACTGTGAACCACATCATCAACGCAGTGTTGCCTTCAACCCTGTTTATTTATCAGGATAGGATACCGGCAACAAGGGCTTTTCTTCCTTCAAATATTTATTATTTAATTATCCCTTTGTTGTGTTTCTGCATAAATAAGAGGTCATATCCAGTTCGGAAAATATTTGGTTTCGGGCAAACAACGATTTCTTTTTTCCTATGGACAGCCAGAGAGGGCTTTTGTAAATATTTACCTTAAAGTCATCGATTTGAACTTGGGTTTTGTCACCAGTGAAGCTCTGGGATGCTGAGGCCCATTTCAAACGAGGCTGACAATGTGCCAAGCGGTGGCCCTGCAGACGTGGGGGAGGCCGGGTAAAGCCAGGGCCGCTGCTCCTCTGACCTGGGCTGCGGCTGGTGGCCTCCTCCCGGCAGCCGGAGCCCCTGACTCTGAGGGCGGGGGTCGCTCTATGCCTCTGTACGTCCCCAGGCCTCACAGAGATCTCGAGAACAGGGGAGGGAAGTGTGCGCCGTCCACCCCTCACCCAGAGCCAGCTCTCCCCTCCCATTCCAACATTCGTGCATTTTCTCAGGCCAGATATCTTTTATCTTTGTTTCATTGACTCCTCGTTTCCCTTGGGAAAAGAAAAGCCTTGAAAATCCCTGGATTCTTCTCAAGAAACGTATTTTGCAGCAAATCTCTCCAGACTCTATTCCATGTCATGTAATCTTCATATGGAGCTAGTCTCCAACCGTCCTTTTCATCCTGTCTTTGGTCTCTCCCTAAACTATTTCTTTTCTTCTTTTTTTTTAATTTATTTTTTTTATTGGTGTTCAATATGCCAACGTATAGAATAACACCCAGTGCTCATCCCATCAAGTGCCCCCATCAGTGCCCGTTACCCATTCACCCCCACCCCCCACCCTCCTCCCCTTCTACCACCCCTAGTTGTTTCCCAGAGTCAGGAGTCTCTCATGTTCTGTCTCCCTTTCTGATATTTCCCACTCATTTTTCTCCTTTCCCCTTTATTCCCTTTCACTATTTTTTATATTCCCTGAATGAAGGAGACCATATGATGTTTGTCCTTCTCCAATTGACTTACTTCACTCAGCACAATACCCTCCAGGTCCATCCACGTCGAGGCAAATGGTGGGTATTTGTCGTTTCTAATGGCTGAGGAATATTCCATTGTGTACATAAACCACATCTTCTTTATCCATTCACTTTTCGATGGACACCGAGGCTCCTTCCACAGTTTGGCTATTGTGGACATTGCTGCTAGAAACATCGGGGTGCAGCTGTCCCAGCGCTTCACTGCATCTGTATCTTTGGGGTAAATCCCCAACAGTGCAATTGCTGGGGCGTAGGGCAGGTCTATTTTTAACTCTTTGAAGAACCTCCACACAGTTTTCCAGAGTGGCTGCACCAGTTCACATTCCCACCAACAGTGCAGGAGGGTTCCCTTTTCTCCGCATCCTCTCCAACATTTGTGGTTTCCTGCCTTGTTAATTTTCCCCATTCTCACTGGTGTGAGGTGGGATCTCATTGTGGTTTTGATTTGTATTTCCCTGATGTCAAGTGATGCGGAGCATTTTCTCATGTGCATGTTGGCCATGTCTATGTCTTCCTCTGTGAGATTTCTGTTCATGTCTTTTGCCCATTTCATGATTGGCTTGTTTGTTTCTTGGGTGTTGAGTTTAAGAAGTTCTTTATAGATCTTGGAAACTAGCCCTTTATCTGATACGTCATTTGCAAATATCTTCTCCCATTCTGTAGGTTGTCTTTTAGTTTTGTTGACTGTATCCTTTGCTGTGCAAAAGCTTCTTATCTCAATGAAGTCCCAATAGTTCATTTTTGCTTTTGTTTCTTTTGCCTTCGTGGATGTATCTTGCAAGAAGTTACTGTGGCCGAGTTCAAAAAGGGTGTTGCCTGTGTTCTCTAGGATTTTGATGGAATCTTGTCTCACATTTAGATCTTTCATCCATTTTGAGTTTATCCTTGTGTATGGTGAAAGAGAGTGGCCTAGTTTCCTTCTTCTGCATGTGGATGTCCAATTTTCCCAGCACCATCTATTGAAGAGAGAGTCCTTGGTCTCTCCCTAAACTATTTCTGAGTCCAGCTGCTTCCCTGCTGAACTGTTTCTGCCACTTACTGTTCGGCATGTCCTGTGCTGCACCCTGCATCCTCCACCTTGGGTCCATATTCCATAACCTCTATTTGTCTCAGATTCCCCGTCTGTTAACTTCTGGAAAGTTTGCCTGCTAGTCCTTTATAGGCCTGTGGACACGGTTATTGTCTACCCTTCTCAGATGTGTATGGGATCCATCTTCCATCTCAACGTATTCACTACCTTTCACCTCAAGTGGTTCTGTGCTGGTCAGGTGGCTTGGTTTTTCAGCTCTGCAGCCAACTCTAAAACAAACAGGGATGGATGGATGGATGGCTTCTGGCAGGACATTTTATGTTACTCATGAAATAAGAGATGGATGAGGGTGGATTGAAAACCTAAGAACTGGGATGGGAGCATCAAGCTCGAAATCTGGATTGTTCCTCCCCACTGTATAGCGTGCATGACTCACATGAAGCTTAGAGCTTTCCAGGGTCTGCCTTCATGTCGCTTTCCTTCCCTTCCTGGACCGCACTACTCTTTCCTGGCTTCAGATGCCACCGAAGTGTCCATGCTGCTGAAAGCTGCTCCTCTTGCTTCAATCTCCTGGCTGGAATCTTGTCCTCCCTCTACCCAGATGCCCCCAGACAAACTCAGAAATCATTAAGGTTTAGACCAGATTGGGTTCACTTCCAAAACTTCCTTTTATTTGTTTTTGAGAGAGAGACAGAGAGAAAGAGAGAGAGAGAGAGAGAGAGGGAGAGAGAGAGAGAGAGAGAACAAGCAGGGGGAGGGGCAGAGGGAAAGAGAAAATCCCAAGCAGGCTCCCTAGTGAGCACAGAGCCCAACATGGGGCTCAGTCTCACAACTGTGAGATCATGACCTGAGCCAAACCCAAAAGTCAGAAACTCAACTGACTGAACGAACCCGGCGGCCCAGGCATCTGACTCTTGATCTTGGCTCAGGTCGTGATCTCAGGGTCCCAAGATTGAGCCCCGCATTGGGCTCTGCACTCAGAGGGGAGTCAGCTCGAGATTCTCTCTCCCTCTGCCTTTCCTCCTGTTTGTTCACTAAATAAATAAATAAATAAATAAATAATGAAAGAATGAATGAATAAATAAATAAATAAATAAAATCCTTAAAAAAATAGAGGACTCAGGTTCTTCTCAAGGATAAATGTAGCTTCCAGTTCATCACTGCCTTTACGTTGCACTTCTTCAGAAACAGAACTTGAGACAAATGGTTGCATGAGGGTGGCCTATGTGTACGGAAGGAAACCATGAACGAGAAATGGGGAGTGAGGAAGGGAAAAGGCAAAGGGCATGGTTTGGGGTTTGTGGGCAAATGGAACTTATTCCTGCTGAGGAACTGGGGGAGCCAGTATGAAAATGCACAGCAGGCTGTGGACAGCCCGGGTGCCTTAGACCATGGACGCTGGTGGATTGGTGCTCCCTGAGAGACTTTCGTTCTGCCACACGTATTGCACTAGAGGGTCTCAGCTCAGGTGGCTGATAGCACAGGCTGTGACCATAGAAGGAAGTCTATGGGCAAAGAAACCGTGCTAACGGTTGGGAAGAGGGCACTGTCCCTGCAGTGGTCAGGGGGAGGGGGTAAGGCTGGGCAAGCAGCAGCATGGGCCACAACCACATGCTAACCAATAAAGCAAACCTCAGCACATTTAAGGCATTTATGCTGTGGTATTCACAATGTCCGAGGCAATGCAATTATATTGTAATAACAGATATTTTTTTAAAAAATCATCATCCATTAGAAATTTTTAAAAATAAAGAAAAATTTAAAAATACATATATAGTTCTAAATAATTGCATCAAATGAAGTCACATAAAGATTTAGAGAAGTAAAAAAAATTTAAAAAATATTTAGAGAAATAGAGCTAAGAGATAATGAAAATATTATGTATAGAAATTTAGGAGATGCAGAGGGAAGATCTAAAGAAAGATGTAGAGGAACATTCACCAAAAAAAAAAAAAAAAAAAAAAAGGCTGAAAACCAAGCAGCTAAGCAGTTGTGTTACACGGTAGTAAAGGTGCAGCAAAATAACCTCAAAGGAAATAAAGGGGGGGGAGTAATAATCAAGACGATAGCAGAAAGTAATGAAATAGAAAACATTCTAGAAAGGTCAATAACGCTAAATGTTTATTGTCAGGAAAAATAAAACTAATGGAATACATAAATATCTGGGAGGATTCATAAAGCACAAGAAAATATATCACAAATATACAGTATTGGGAGCATAAAGGCACGAGCTCTACAGAGAGAAGTTATTAAATACATTTTAAGACTTAGTTTACTACTGAGCTTCTTTCCATGGAATAATGGAAGTTTCCTTCAATTCATAAACCGATTCCGGGCCCCAGTTTTGTCTACACCCTTAACTGAAAATGCAGCCATTGAGAGTGAATGTCGCTCTGGAGTCACTCGTGGTGTCTCGCCGGAGTCCAGTAAGTGCCACGCGGGGACACGGACTGAGGTGCCACCAGAGGGTGTGCGCCGTGCCGCAGAACGCGGTGACTCCTGCGAGGCTCCTAAAGAGTAAAATGAACCCACATATTCTCTAGGGATGGAGTGTGTGCCATAAAACTATGTACTATGAACGGGCGATAACAGGTGTCATCGGGGTGGAGACACACAGCTGTGGTGCAAACATTTCTAATGACCTTTTTAAAAAAAAATTTTAAAAATTTTTATTTATTTATTCATAAAAGACACAGAGAGAGAGAGAGGCAGAGACACAGGCAGAGGGAGAAGCAGGCTCCATGTAGGGAGCCCGACGTGGGACTTGATCTCGGGACCCCGGGATCATGCCCTGGGCCTAAGGCAGGCGCTAAACCACTGAGCCACCCAGGGATCCCCTAATGACCTTTTTTTAAAAAAAAAAAAAAAGCGGGGACGAGGGAGCTGGTCCTGGGAGGAGCTCGCTGAGCAGCGCAGGCCGGTCCCCAGCCACCTCCCGGGCGTCGCCGCTGCCAGCGAACCCAGTAGGGCCGGGCTGCTGAAGGCCCAGCGGGCAAAGCCCACTGAGGCCGGGGCTCGGGCACCGTGCCTGCTGCCTCTGCTGCTGCATTTATCCTGGGTTTCTTTTTGAAAATGTGGGGACGGTCACATTTGCCCGCCCCCCACACCCAGCGACATCCCTCACTGTAGACCCTCTTGGATGGCTCCTGTCCCCCTCTGTCCCTCCACTGATCCTAGAATTTTAAAGTCAGATATTCTCTGTGCTCATGATCTCGGGGCTGCAAGCTCGAGGCCCCGGCAGGCTCCACACCCAGCGGGGAGTCCGCTGCAGATTCTCTCTCTGCACCTCCCCCCCCAAATAAAGAAATGAAACCTTAAAAAACATCTAATGGGGGGCTTTTGGCAGGCTCCGTGGTTGAGCATCGGCCTTTGGCTCAGGGCGTGACCCCGGGGTCCTGGGATCAAGTCCCACATGGGGATCCCCACAGGGAGCCTGCTTCTCCCTCTGCCTGGGTCTCTACATCTCTCATGAATAAATAAATACAATCTTTAAAATATATATATCAAATAGGGGCACCTGGGTGGCTCAGCGGGTTAAGCATCTGCCTTCAGCTCAGGTCATGGTCTCAGAGTCCTGGGATCGAGGCACATGTCAGGCTCCCTGCTCAGGGGGCAGTTGGCTTCTCCCCCTCCCTCTGCTCCTACCCCTGCTTGTTCTCTCTCTCTCTCTAAAATAAATAATAATTTTTTTAAAAGATTGTATTTGTTTATTCATGAGAGACACACACACACACAGAGGCAGAGACACAGGCCGAGGGAGAAGCAGGCTCCTTGCAGGGAGCCCGACGTGGGACTCGATCCCGGGTCTCCAGGATCACATTTCGGGCTGAAGGCGGCGCTAAACCGCTGAGCCACCCGGGGATCCCAACCATTTTCCTTTTTAAAAAAAATACACGGGATCCCTGGGTGGCGCAGCGGTTTGGCGTCTGCCTTTAGCCCAGGGTGCGATCCTGGAGACCCGGGATCGAATCCCACATCGGGCTCCCGGTGCATGGAGCCTGCTTCTCCCTCTGCCTGTGTCTCTGCCTCTCTCTCTCTCTCTCTCTGTGACTATCATAAATAAATAAAAATTTAAAAAAATTATAAAAAAAAATAAAAAAAATTAGAAAAAACACATCCACTGGCATCTAGATCCATTCCACAATTTTTGGTATGCCGTCCTCTCAATTTTCATTAAGTTTAAGACAAACTCTCTTACTACACTGTCTTCTTTGACCCTTGGATTATCTAGAGGCCTGTTGCTTAAGATCCAAGCATCTGGGCTCTCCCTAGATAGTTTATTAATCATATTTACCTCGATTATCATTAATATCTTTAAAATGTTAATTGGTTTAGACCGTATTTTAGTTTCGCTGTGCTCAGACTGAAACCTCTGAATTTTCTGAGACTTTCCCTGTGGCTCAGCGTTCGGTGCGTTTTGGTAGGTGTGCACGTGGGGAACCTGCGCTCTCTTGGTCTGTGTAGAAGTGTCGAGTGTTTTAATTGCATTGACTTATTAATCTTGTTCCAGACTTTTATATCATTTCTGATATTATTTGCTTGTCCTTTCACTTACTAAGAATGCCATTCATTCATTCATTCATTCATTCACTTATTTATAGAGGGAGGAGGGACAGAGGGAGAGAGCATCTCAGGCCCAGCGCAGAGCCTGACGTGGGGCTCAGTCTCACGCACTGAGATCACGACCTTGGCCGCCCCACTGCCCCCCCAGGCGCCCCGAGGATGCTTCGCCATCTGCGGTTATGGTCAGAGACCTCTACTCTCCTTGGTTTCTGTGGGCGTTTTCCCCGACCTTGCAGTCATTTCACTAGCCGAGCGGAAGCTCTAGCAGCTCGAGAGTTATGCCATTAGTGAGGCGGGTAGGTCTATTCCAGATCGCCCGTTTTCCTGTCTGAGGCCATCAAACTTCAATATTCCTCTTTGGAGTCTCATCACCTCCGGGTCTTCCCGGAGCCCACAGCCCTGGAAATTGCAAACTAGCACCCGGAGCCCAGCTCGGTGTTGTCTGGGCCTGCCCTCCACGTAACTTTTGACACCTTATACCTCAACAAAGTTGGCTGAGTTACCAGGCGGACGGTTTTCTCCACCTCTAAGCAGCAGACGTGCGGCATTTTTAAGTCCGTGATTTCAGGTACGGGTCTGTGTTGCACGACCTCTTAGCACACATTTAAAGTAGACATAGAAAAATAAAATAAAATAAAAATAAAGTACACGTAGCAAGGAGGGATGTCAATGTTAAAAAGTTCAAATACAATTGAGGCAACTGGTATTTTTTTTTTTTTTTTGGATTATGTTGGGATGGTATGTCTTTTCCTATTCTTGCACTTTCTATCTACCTTCGTCTTGAATCGGAAGCAAATCTTATAAATAGCCAGTAGTTAAAATCCGTTTGTGTTCGCACCCTGAAAAGCTCTGTCTTAATCGGTGCGTCCCGATCATTTACCTCTAAGGTAACGATTGCTACAATGAAGCCTAAATCTGCCATTTTATTAGTTGATTTTTGTTGGTTGTCTCTGTTTCTGAGTTCTTTGTTTCCCTTTCGCCGCCTTCCTGTGCATTTCCTTGAATATTATTTTTTTTATTCCATCCTGACTTATTCATAGTGCTCTGGCGTGTATCTGCTTCACAGTCTCCTTACAGTTGCTCTACGTAGTCCGTATTCCACGTGGGACTCACCAGAGCCTGCGGGTATCAATATTGTACCACTTGGATTGGGCGGGAGCCTGGCTTCTAGGCAGGTCCCTTAATTTACCTTCTTCCGCTGGAAATATCATCATCTGGAGTGTCAGCTCATCTTGTGATTTTTGTTGCAACCATCCAAGCTGTTCTACAAAACTTTATTCTCAAAAAACAAAACAAAAACAAAATAAAACAAGACTTTATTCTCAGGGCCTCAGATGAAGCTTTAACACAAGGGAATATGCTCTTAAAAATCTTCCAAGCCCTGGGATTGGAGCACCGGGGCACTGTAGAAATGAGAGATGTCATATATGGAAGCCTGAGGAACTTGGCTCTCATCATCCTAGAAAGTCAAGAGTAATTATAGGGGCACAATAATTATTATTATGATTAGTTTTACTGGATACTTGCAAAAATGTTCCAGGCATTCTTCCCGGTGCACGCCACACGTCCACTTCTAGAACTTACAACAATGGTTTAAGTGACGCATCATTACTTTTCATATCTTATAAATGAGGTGCTCACGACCAGAGAGGTGTCGGAGGCTGTTCAAGGTCACACGGTGAGTGAGCAGCAGAGCCGGGGGCAATGATCAGAGCAGGGATTGTTATTAAAACGGAAAGACAATCATTTTTTTATTACCAGTATTTTATTTTAGTGCTTCCGGTTGCCTCTGTTGATCTGCATCCACCGAAGTTAAGACATCCATTGCTTCCCAGCGAGGGTACCCGCTGCAAGGACTCCTGGTTCGCCCCCTGGAGCAGAGCCTGGCGATGCAGCCAGCTTGGGCAATCCTACTCCTCCGAGGACCGCACTTTCCATTGAGAGGGTGGTCTCGCCGCCAGGTCAGCCGGATGAAGGTGTGGAGGCCAGATCTGCTTCACTGTAGATCAAAGCAAGATGCTGAGCATCCCCCGCAGGAGGGCGAGGGCTCAGAGGTCCCCTCCAGGGGCCGAGCAAGGGCCAGACCTTGCCTGCCCTGGAACAATGTGCCCGCGGCGGCGGCTCTGTGTCACCCCCTCGTGCTTCTGTCCTTCAGTGGGGGAAACCGCAAAGTTACACGGCACGAGGGTCAATGCCCAGTGGAGACAGCATGGAGAGAACAACACAATCCACCATGGGAAGTGCCCTGGGGCCTGTGTTTAGAGACCAGGAAAAATCCTAAGAGGAGGAAACGTAGCGAAGGGCTATCTAGCTGAGCCGAAGGGACCACGTTGTAGGAGCGTGACTGGGATATTGTTGTTGGAACTCAACACATGCTCCAACGAATCGAGCTGAGCACACAGAAGTATACGGTGTGTATTTGAAGATGCAGAAATTGTCATTTTGACGAGGGGCTACGGACCTCTGAATTATGTAGCGTCGGAGAGGTGGAGGGGAGGAGGGAGCTCTGAAAAGACGAGGCGAAGTGGTGGATGGGGGTTGGAACAAGGAAGAGTTGAAGATGGTGCTGCTTTCTGGATGGGGACAGGGATCCTAGGAGCGACATCAAAAAAAAAAAAAAAAAAGCAGGAGAAGAAAGAACACTTTTGGAGAGAAGGATGAGCTCAGCCAGGGGCTCTCACACAACCGGATTTCCGTATGTTCTCACGTGCGACCAAGCCCTTTGCACAAGCCATCCATGTGCCCAGCTGCCCGAGTCTCCCGGGAGCACCTGCTCGTCCAGCACGCGTCCGTGAAGCACCTCGTGTCGAATCCCTAACTGGGCGAAATGTCCCTCTTTCACCCAGGCCTCCTCTGCCGCGATGTTCTCCTTTTGTCGGCCACGACTCCTCCTTGCCATAGCTTTCTCCTTTACTCGGAGCATCCGCCAAGGAGGACGCCGTGTGCTCCCTGTGCTGAGCACGCTGCCTGTCCCGTAGTCGACACTCCCGGCGTCCCAGGCACGGAGTGGCAGGCGACATGATAAACGGTGCCTCCTCATCACCCGCTTGGACCGCTGTCCTGAACGTGCTCTTCCTGGAGATCAGCGTCACAAGGATCTTTCATCCGTAGGCACCGGGGAGCACTTTGCAGCCTGGTTCCAGGGTATTGCATGCACTAGCAGCACTACTAATATTTCTCCTTGGGTTTTGATCAGACAGTGAAACTGGGAGCAACTTTTTTTTTTTTAAGACAGAGATTATAAATTTATTTTTTATTGGTGTTCAATTTGCCAACATACAGAATAACACCCAGTACTCATCCCATCAGGTGCCCCCCTCAGTGCCCGTCACCCAGTCACCCCCACCCCCCGCCCTCCTCCCCTTCCACCACCCCTAGTTCGTTTCCCAGAGTTAGGAATCTTCATGTTCTGTCTCCCTTTCTGATATTTCCTACCCATTTCTTCTCCTTTCCCTTCTATTCCCGTTCACTATTATTTATATTCCCCAAATGAATGAGTCTTTAGACCCCAACTCTATTCAGGAAAGGTGGGGCTGGAGCAATATTCCTCGATACTGGCCAGGCGCGGAGATCACCTTACACCTGGTGAAATGCTGGTGTCTTGATTCTACCTCTAAGGCTGCGCAGCCCTGGAGAAATTTGAATGTGGCCTGAATTTTAGAGGATTATTCTCTAATTAGCTCTGATAATATTATGATTCTACACAAGGGGTCAATCTGCCTCACAGGCCAAAGATATTGAGATTAATACTGGCTTTTAAATCCATCATTGATGTCAATTTGAAATAATCATTGAAAACAGCACTTTATTTTTAAAAAAGATTTTTTTATTTGTTTAATAAATTAATAAATTTTATAAATTTATTTTTATTTATTTATTTTATTTATTTTATAAATAAATTTATAAATTTACTTATTTATATTTATTTATTTATATTTATTTTATAAATGAATTTATAAATTTATTTATTTTTATTTATTTTATAAATGAATTTATAAATTTATTTATTTTTATTTATTTATTTTTATTTATTTTATAAATGAATTTATAAATTTATTTATTTTTATTTATTTATTTGTATTTATTTTAGAAATAAATTTATAAATTTATTTATTTTTATTTATTAATTTTTTTATTTTATAAATAAATTTATAGATTTATTTTTATTTATTTTTATTTATTTTCTAAATGAATTTATAAATTTATTTATTTTTATTTATTTACTTTTATTTATTTTAGAAATAAATTTATAAATTTATTTATTTTTATTTATTAATTTTTTTATTTTATAAATAAATTTATAAATTTATTTTTTATTTTCTAAATGAATTTATAAATTTATTTATTTTTATTTATTTATTTTTATTTATTTTAGAAATAAATTTATAAATGTCTCTTTCCTGAGATTACTCCCAGTGCCCAGACTACGCCAGCCAAGGTTTAGTGAGGAGAGCGATCCTATGCCAGGAGGCCGAAGAGAGGGTACGGAGGTGAGGAAATGCTTGCCAAGTTAAAAAGCTAAAGATGGGAAGCCTGGCAGCCCACAGATGAACAACGGGACAGATGAACAATTTACAAGCAATAGCACAAAACCTCGACCGCGCCCAGGGCTGGAAGGACATACGAGGAAGTGCTTGTATGGAGACCCACGGAGCTGGGCCAACTAGGGGAAGCTTACGGGGAGGGATGCTTCGTGGGAAGCTGGGTTCAAGGTGCCTCGAGGAAGGGAGACAGTGTCATCCTGGTCAGGGATTAAACCACAGAGGAGCCGCAAGGGTGTCTGGGGGCGTCAGGCTAGCAGAGCGAGGAGAGCAACCGCTTCGGCTCTCTGCCCCTCTTGCCCCCCAGTCTCCCACCCCGGTGTCCACTGATGAAACCTACCTGCAAGTCAGTGGGAAACGGAACCTGGGAAGTGTACGTTTAGGGCGCAAGTCCCCAAATTGTCTAGAATGGTAGATAGGGATGGAGGGCCTGGATCTAAAGCATCCATGAAACCCAGAGTGTAGACGAGGGATCAGTGCTGGGCAGGGACACTGTCTACTCCAGGCCGTCATCCCCCGGGTATGCACCTCCATGGACACTGCGTTCATCTCCCATGGCTGTGCTGCAGGCTAATGCTTGAGAGAGCACACATTCACCGCACCACGGTTGTAGCGGGGCAGGAATCCAGGCCCGGCACTGCCGCTCAGCGTTGAACAGAGCTGCAGTCAGGGTGGGCTGGGCTGCGTTCTCATCAGGGGCTCGACTGGGAACAGATCCTCCTCGTACTGGGTGATGCCCTCATCAGGGCGATGTCCTCATCAGGGTGATGTCCTCATTGGGGTGATGTCCTCTTACTGGGTGATGTCCTTGTACTGGGCCATGTCTTCATCAGGGTGATGCCCTCATACTGGGTGATGCCCTCATTGGGGTGATGTCCTCGTACTGGGTGATGTCCTCGTACTGGGCAATGTCCTCATCAGGGTGATGCCCTCATCAGGGTGATGTCCTCGTACTGGGTGATGTCCTCGTACTGGGCAATGTCCTCATCAGGGTGATGTCCTCGTACTGGGTGATGTCCTCGTACTGGGCAATGTCCTCATCAGGGTGATGCCCTCATCAGGGTGATGTCCTCGTACTGGGTGATGTCCTCGTACTGGGCAATGTCCTCATCGGGGTGATGTCCTCGTACTGGGCAATGTCCTCATCAGGGTGATGCCCTTATCAGGGTGATGTCCTCGTACTGGGTGATGTCTGATTTCCTTTTTCAAATCTCCTACTGGGCCACGTTTCCAACATTGGCTTCTCTCTCTTTCTCTTTGATTATATTCTGTATTTAAAAACTCACTTGTTAATATACCTTTAAACGTACCAGCGCTTAGATTTATTCTGTTAATTCTTCTCTTCTCTGATTTATGCATTTTTCTTTTGAATATCTTGAATGTAAACATCTTTAGGCTTTTCATTTTCTGTTTTCCAGGATTAAAAGCTGAGCTTACCTTTGATTCCAAATGAAGATTGGGTTTATTTTCCAAAAATGGAGTCATTAGTTTCACTGAATGCTCTTTAACATTTCTTTTCATTTAAAATGCTTTACATATTCCATATTTTTTTTGTAATAGCAGCAGTTTTTTGGATACATCATAATGTAACCATTATTGGGCATTTACGTACTATCCGAGGTTTGGATGCCAGAAAAACTCTGATAAACAAATACATATATACTTCTGTGTGTTTTTATTGGAATTTCCTTAGAGAAAAATGGTAAATGTCTTATGGCGTCCCTTCTGCTCAGACCCCCGCCTCCAGGGCCTCCTGGAACTCAGCAGATACCCTGGGGGGAACTGGCGTTTGAGGCCCGCCAAGGCCGCGCCACACTCCCGCCCCCGGGGACAGCAGTCTTTGCTGGTTCTGCCCCCCCCACCCCCCAGCACCACCCTGCCTGGCTCACCCGTCAGCCCATCGCGGCCAGAGCCCCCGGGACCTCGGTAGAAGCGCGGCTCTAACTGCCTCATCTCGAGTCGGGTCAGCCCACGCCTCTTACTCTTTCACATCACGTTAATTGAGCATCTTCTATGTGCCAAAGACCATGCAGGTCCTGCGGGCCCCACACATACTCTCTTGCTCTAAAAAGAGCCAGCGACGAGGACCCAGGTCCCCAACACAGGGAAGCTCAGAGGAGGCCTGGGAGCCGCGGGGTGCAGGCGCCGTGGACAGGAGCACATCTGCGGCCACATTGGTTTCTCCCGAAAGCAGGCTGGTAACAGAGCAAAATGCTCAGGAGCTGGATTAACAGTATTTTTGTTTTTCTTTTGTCCTTCCTCAGCTCAGCACTTGCATTGAAGAACTGACGGAGGACAGAGGACGCCGGCCCCCGACAAGGCTGCCTGAGAACCGGCAGCTGAAGGCGAGCGTGAGCCAAGCCCTGGCGTCCTGCTCCCAGGAGCCTCGCCTGGGTACAAACACTGTGGTCTCTCTTTATTGTTGTTGCTGCTTTTTTTTTTTTTTTTTTTTTTCTTTATTTCTTTATTTGAGGCGCCCCTGGGGGGCTCAGCGGTTGAGCGTGTGCCTTCGGCCCAGAGCATGACCCCGGGTCCCTGGATCGAGTCCTGCATCGAGCTCCCTGCGTGGAGCCTGCTTCTCCCTCTGCCTGGGTCTCAGCCTCTCTCACTGTGTCTCATGAATAAATAAAATCTTAAAAAAGAAAAAAGATTTCAAAAAAACTTTTCTTTATTTGAGCGAGAGAGAGAGCATGAGCAGGGTGAAGGGCAGCGGGGGGAGCAGGCTTCTGCCCAGAGGGGACCCCAGCCCGGGCTCGACCCTAGGACCCCAGGATCACGACCTGAGTGGAAGGCCGATGCTTCACCCACTGAGCCCCTGGCGCCCTGGAAGGTCCGTCCCTGGATGGGAGCCTCAGGGCCCGTCCGTCCAGCCGCACGAGGGTCAGTGTGCTTTCTGCGGGGTGCGGGGCTGCGGGTGTCTGCGACCTGCTGGCAGCGCCTCTGCCAGCCGGGCTTACTGCGCGGGGCCTGGGGACTGGGGACGGGAACACCTGACACCCACGCTGTCCTGCACTCGGGATGTGACATGGGCGGTGGGTTGCGGCGCTGACCCCTCAAGGTGCAGCTGCAACGGCCCCGACAGCAGAGCGGCCGCCAGGGCAGGTGAGCACATCCTACGGACGGTGATGCGTCCGGACAGGATCATGGGCATGGGGATGTGGTCGTGACCCGGGCCCCCGGCGGTCACAGCAGTGAGAGCCCCCGTGGGCCTCCTCCGGCCTCGTGGGACCACGCACTGCGGGCAGGTGCCCCCGGCCCCGCCACACTGGGGTTCGCAGCCGTCCAGGTCGCTACAGGACCAGCTTGCGCCAAGTGCACGACCTGGGCTCAGGGACGACCCGAGGCCTCAGTTAAGAGCCACCGTGCAGTGAGCCTGGCTGTCGGGGGGCAAACCACAGCCCGGGGGGGGCGGCACCCTGCATGGTCACAGCGAAGGGGAAGCTGCGGGGACCAGCCTCTATGGGCCTGGTGACCATGGCCGCCCCTCTTGGACACCCCCCCCGGCTCAGGGGCTGAGCATCTGCTTTCCACTCAGGTCTGGGATCGAGTCCTGCGGGCAGCTCCACTGGGGTGGGGAGTCTGCTTCTCCCTCTGCCCTGCCTGCCCTCCCCCTCCTCCTGCTCACTCTCTGTCAAGTGAATAAATACAATCTTAAAAAAAAGAAAAGAAAAGAAAACATAAGGGAGAGAAGATACACTTATAGTTTTGTACCGTATTTATTATTTTATTTTATTTTATTATTTTATTTTATTTATTTTATTTTATTTTATTCTATTCTATTCTATTTTATTTTATTATTTTTATTTTTTTTCCATATTTATTTTAAAAATCTGCGTGTAAGCCAATCCCTGAAGTCCCAGGCTGTGCTGCCCGCCCAGAAGAGCACGTCTGAGCCCGCAGCCCGGGAGCTGGGTCCATGCAGCTCGCACCCCGCAGCGTCCTCCCCAGCTCTGCTTAAGAGACCCCTGGGCTTGCCTCTTTACACGGCCTGTGCCCACTTGCCCGGGCTCCCGATTGCACAGCCGCGTGTCCCCAAGCAGCGTGTCGCGGGCCGGGTCTCCCGTGTGCGGCCTCCGTGTGCGGGGCGGGGGGCTCCGGCCTCAGTGCCCACCTCGGGGCGAAGCTGACTCTAGGAAGCCCGTGGCCTTGGCTTGGGAGGCAGGCCCGGAGGCCGTCGGGGCCACCCTGTCGACGCTGGGCCTCGAGTGCCCCTAACTGTGAGGCCCGAGCGTCCCGGACACCAAGACCCTACTCTCCATGGACAATACCTTCTGGATTCTTTTTCCTCCCTAAGCGTTGGAATAGGTTGGGCTGGTTTCGTCCTGAGTATCTGGTGCTGTTCTCCCATGACGGCATGTGGCCCCGTGGCTTCTCTGCGGGGAGATTTTTTTTTTTTTTTTTAAGATTTATTTATTCCTGAGACACAGACCGAGAAAGAGGCAGAGACACAGGCCGAGGGAGAAGCGGGCTCCCCGCGGGACTTGATTCTGGATCCAGGGTGATGCCCTGAGCCGGAGGCAGGCACCCAAGCGCTGGCCCCCCGGGGTCCCTGAGGGGGGATGTTTGATTACTGGTTCGGTTTCTTTCATAGGAGCTTCTTCAGGTTTACTCATTTCCTTTTGAATCAATTAGTTTTCATTTTTTTCCCATTCCAGGTGAAATTTGGGAAGATCAGTACAAGATTATTCATAACATGCTTTTGGTTGTCTGTTTGATGTCTGCAGGACCCACAGTGAGGTTCTGTTTTCCATTCTTTATATTGATTATTTCTGCCTTCTGTTCTGTTTTCCTGCTCAACTTGCTAAAAACGTGTTACTATTCTTTTCAAAGAACCAAATTTTGGTTTTATGTATCATGGTTGTGCTTGTTTCCTAATTCCTTAATGTCTACTCTTACCTAGGGTCTTAACTTCCTTCTTCAGTTGGCTGTGTCTTGGTTTTCAAATGTGCTTGTTTTCCTCCATTTTCTTTTCTTTTTTTTTTTTAAGATTTTATTTATTTATTCATGAGAGACACACAGAGAGAGGCAGAGACACAGGCAGAGGGAGAAGCAGGCTCCCTGTGGGGAGCCCGAGGAGGAACTCGATCCCAGGACCCGGGGTCACGCCCTAAGCTGAAAGCAAGCCCTAAACCGCTGAGCCTCCCGGGGATCCCCCCCGTTTTCCTCCATTTTCATGAGGAATGCTTAGCTCAAAATTTTATATATTTTTCCCCTTTATTTTTTTCTAATAAAGTCACATATGACCATTAGCTACCTTCCGATTCGGGTTTTATTATTTATTTTTATTTATTTATTTATTTTTATTTTTCTGATTGGGGTTTTAGCTGTAAACCAGTCTTTAGATGTATTCTTTTCATGACCTTTTAAGTCACCACAATTCACAGCTTCCATCATGAGGTCTTCTTTGACCGTGGGTCACCTAGAAGTGTGGTTTTCATCTTCTAAGTGGATATAAGACTTTCAAGTCCTTTTTCTCATGGATTTCCAGTTGCATTGTCAGGAGATATATTCCATATTCCACAGGATGTCGTTCTGTAAAATTTAATTGGAAAATATACAATCTGTCCACATCATGTATTTTACATGGGTGGGAAAAGAGATGTGTATTTTGCAATGACTGACTTTATTTTTTTATGACGCTTGGTCAAGTGTGTTTGAGTCTTTAAAATTTTCCATTTCTGTCCGCTTGTTATATCACATCCTTAGAAAGGTGTTTTAAAAGCAATCATTATATTTTTCTAGCAAATTGCATGTTATCGGCAGAATGTGGTGATTTTTATACTGGTCATGATTTTTTGGCACTAAAATTTACATGATTGGGCAGCTCGCCATATTTTCCTCTCTCACTTTATTTTCACCATTATTCTGATGTATTATTTGAGATTGATAACAAATGGGCTGGCTCATTTCTTTCTTTCACTGGTGAAGACGAATAATTGAGAGTATTTTCAACTTCTTTTGTTTCATTTTGTTTTATTTAATAGCCTCACGTTTTAGATGGATCTCTTGAAAACCACATATAGTTGTATTTTATTATAACTCTAGCCTGAGAGTCTTTATCTTTTAACTGGAACATCTAGACCAATTATAGTTATTCAAACTACTGATATAGTTTTTGACTGGTTATGTATTGATACATATTGATTTATACTTATTGATTGATCTTTTTGCTTTTTCTTCTTTAGCTATGTTTTCACGTCTTGTAGATTACTTATTTTTAATCATTTCATTTCCTCTCTGGAAATGGATGTTGCATATTTTATTATTATTCTTTTGGTGGTTACCTTAGAAATTAAATATTCGTATTTGGTAATAGCTTCAGATAATACCTTTATGCTCTTCCTGGATAATTAGAGCATCTCACATTGTAGGTTATTCCTTCGATTATATCTTATGAAGGTTTCAGTACTTCATTCCCTAGCACTTTTTTCTGTTTTATACCTTAATATTCACTTGGAATTTTCTGCGTGTTTGTTACTTTCTTTGCTGCTTATCACATTTTACTTTTGAGATAATTCATCTGTGATCACGTTCTTTCCACCTACTCATATTCTTTAGGTTGTAATTACCCAGAGGGAGCGCACCAGCCAGGCCCAACCCAACCCAACCCAACCAAGCTTTACTTGTAAGTCACATGTATGTATCAGCCATGTCACATCATAAACGTTTTTGTCCATCGCGTCTGATGTGGTCGGGGCCTCGCCTGGGCCGGCTTCCCCGTGTTGTATCCCCGGGGGTCTGGGCACCCGCTGCCATCCTGGTCACATGACACGAGCATCGTCATCTCCTAGAGGCGAAGACAACATGGGCTATTGTCTGCCAGGTGCTGCGACCAGTTGTCTGGAAGCCACACCCATCGCTTGGGAACACGTTGCACGGATCAGAACCCAGAGATGTGACCCAGCCACGTGCCAGGAAGACAGGAAGTGCCGATTTCCTGGAGTCCAGGAAGTGGAAAATGGGATCAGTGTACACCTGGACGTGCTCTGCCGTCGTGGGAATGTGCTGGCGGCGGCAAGGTAACTGTTTTTATCTGAATACGCTGAAGTCTCTGCCTGCAAGGGGCTTACATCCTCACATGGTGACAAAGGTGATTAACAACCTAGAGGAGATTAACAGCGTAATGGTTTGAGGATGATGCCTAAGATGAAGCAATCAGATCCTACACAGAGCAGAGGGTCCCAGGAGCAGAGTCTCAGCGTTGAATGCGGTGGCCAGGACGGTCTCACCGGGCAGATATATTTTATTATGAATTTGGAGGGCGGGCCATGAGCAGATTTGGGTGAAAGGCAAATGTGAGAGCCCAGGCTGGGAGCTTGCCTGGCAAATCCCACCGTGGAGCATCGGGACTGGAGCAGAGAGGAGGGTGGAGAAGCGGGGAGGCAAGGTCACCAAGCCTAGAGGAATTTGGTAAATGGGAACTTTTTAAAAATAAGTTGCCTAAAAATAAATAAATAAATAAATAAATAAATAAATAAATAAATAAATACATAAATACATAAATAAAACAAATAAAAATAAGTTGCTGAGAGTAGATCTTAAAATTCTCATCACGAGACCAAATGTAACCACGTGTGGTGACGGACGTTAACTGGACTTCGTGTGGTGACCCCCTCACCATACACGTGCCCGTGAACTTGCCATGTTATGCACCTGAAACAGTGCGATGCTATATATCAAATGCACCGCAATAAAAACAAGTAATTTGGAAATTATTATTAAAGGAAAGCATTAGGGACCTGACCCCGAGGCGAGTGCATTATTCCATGTGGTCCTGGCATGGAACAGGGTCCCAGGGGTGGAGGTATTGAAAAGTAATGACTCCAGAGTTGTTGTTTTTTTTTTTTTTTTTTTTTTTTTTTTTTTTTTTTTTTTTTTTTTTTTTTGATACTGGGTATTTCTAGGTATAAATAAATAGGGAGGAAGATTATGGCCGCAAAGCTTTTGGCTTGGACTCCCAGGTGGATGGAGTGGCCATGAGCTGAGCTGAGGATCTCCGTTCTGGACACTGGAAACCTGAGGCACCTGCTCCGTAGCCAGGTGGGACGCTGACTGCGACATCGGGCCCGATTCTGGGGGTCAGAGGAGAGCCCGAGCCAGGGGAAGTCAGAGTCATCCATGATCCAGTAGGGTCGGGAAACAGGTGATTCCAGCCATGGAGGGGAGTGTTTCCGGTGCTGCCCTTGACCAGCGGGTGTACGGGTGGCGCGAACTCAGCCCAAGTGGAGTGGCCAGCAGTCAACTTGCAGCTGGCGAAGGCGGACGGTGCGGAGGGCGTCGGGGCACGGCTGGGCGGCTGCCCCATGGGAGGCCCCTGTGGACTCGGGGAGGGGAGGAGAGGGACTTGAGCTGGCCCTGTGCCAGGCCCCAGGAGCAGGCCGGGTCCGAAGGCGGGTCCTGAGCCGCTGTCCTGGGGCTGGGGTGGGCTGTCGGGGTGCAGGCCTGGGGGAGGCGGGGGCCACAGTCAGCTGCATGGCTGGGGAGGGGCCGGGGCGCCCGGGGGACTGGGCTGGCACGTCCAGCTCTTGGTCTCAGCTTAGGTCTCGAACTCAGGGCCGCAAGATCGAGCCTGGAGCCCAGCTCCATGTTCAGCGCAGAGTGCTTGTTCCTCTCCCTCTGCTCCTCTTCTTGCCCCCCGGCCCCCGTCTCTCCCTCATAAATAAAATCTTATTTTTTTAAATTTATTTTTATTTATTTTAAAGATTTTATTTATTTATTCATGAGAGATACAGAGAGAGGCAGAGACACAGGCAGAGGGAGAAGCAGGCTCCATGCAGGGACCCGACGTGGGACTCGATCCCAGGTCCCCAGGATCATGCCCTGGGCCGAAGACGGCGACGCTAAACCACTGAGCCACCCAGGCTGCCGATCATAAATAAAATCTTAAAAAAAAAAAAAAAAAAAAGGAATGGAGGAGCCAGCTTGTAGAGTCGTCGTACCAACTGTCAACAAACCAAGAGTGCACCTGCCCTTCTGCTCGTCAACACTCTGTGTCTTCAGTGGCACCTTCTCTGATAATGACCTTTTCTTGTTCTTACTTTTGCCTTTCATTGTAATGCATTTGGCCACCTTTTAATCCGTAACCATTTCGCGTCACTCGCTTCGTAAGATGCGCCTCCATAAACAGCACGAAGCAGGCGTGAGGCACGCTCCCTCCTACCGTATTTAGTGTGCGTCCTCGCTGCTTGCCTTTCCTCTTTCTTGCCTCCCGGCTCACGTGTTCACAGGTCTTCCCATGGGTTTGAAAATCCCAGCATTTACCCCCTGATGGTTTCACAACCCACTTGATGCTTTATGTCTTTAACCGGTGAGAATAAAGATGTCTCGGGTAGCACAACGCTTCCCAAAGTAAGGAGAACATTTAATTTTATCCCTTTTCTTCTTCCTACCTTTTTCTCTCTAGAGATATTGCTTTATTTTGTTAGATTTTTATTACTACATTTTTACGATCTTTTCTTTTTCTTTCCTTTTTTCTTTTTTTAAGTAAAGCACGGAGCCCAATGCAGGGCTTGAACTCAGGACCCTCAGATCGTGACCTGAGCCAAAATTAAGAGTCTGACACTTAGCTGACTGGGCCATCCAGACCTTCTATTTACTAATAAATTTTCGAATACGGTGATTACTGTTATTTTAAAAGCCGTTTATTATTGTAGTTGACACACAATGTTATGTCAGTTCCAGGTGTACCCGTGGGGGTCGGACAATTCTGTACATCACCCGGGGCTCACCACCATAGTCACCATCTGTCGCCAACGACACTCACTGTATCACTGACTGTATCCCCCGTGCTGTATTTTTTTTAATCTCCGCGACTTATTTGTTTCATAACTGGAAGCCTGTACTTCTATTAAATTTTTATATTCTGATGAACAATTTTTTTTGATATTCTGATGACCCCTTTATCCCCTCCTGCTCATGTAAATTGAATGTGAATTTTAAAACTACCTCTGCAGTTCCTTATTCACTGTTTACGCAAGAAGACGCTTCTCCCATCCTTGAGTCCCATCTTGGTTACACGGAGCAATGCCACAGACTTTAGTGAGCACACAGAGCCCTTGGGGGTCTGAAGCTGATTCCACGGTCCAGTGTGGGTCGGAGATGACACGCCTCCAGCAAGCTCTCAGGTGGTTCTTAAGAAAGACATTTTGGTCAGCATCGTGAAAATGGATCACATGAATAAGAAACTGGATTCAGTGACAACACTTAGAATTTTTAGGAACTTGTGGCCGGACATTTGTGACACAGCCATGATTATAATGGACAGACCTCCTGCCTTGGAGCTCAGAGGAGAAAATGTCTCAGCCTTAAGCAGTAATAAGGAAGGTCGAGAGGATTGGAGGCTTTAGTATGTTATTTAGGAGGTAAAAATTGCAAGAATTATTTGTGTCTTACTCTGGCCTTTTATTAATTTTTTATCAATTTTGCCTATTTTTTGGGAATTAATGTTTTATTAATTTTTCTGATCACTTTATACAAAGTTGAAAGTAATTTATATTTAATTAAATATGTTCAGGGACGCCTGGGTGGCTCAGTGGGTGAGCATCTGCCTCTGGTTCAAGGCGTGACCCTGGGGTCCCGGGATCGAGTCCCACATCGGGTTCTCCGCAGGGAGCCTGCTTCTCCCTCTGCCTGTGTCTCTGCCTCTCTCTCTGTGTGTCTCTCATGAATAAAGAAATAAAATCTTAAAAAATTTAAATATGTTCAGTTTTTTTGAATAATTGACGTTTGATTTTTATTGAATAGAACTCTTTAATATTTAAGCGATGTAATATTTTGCATTCTGTGTTTGCATTTTATTTTATGTTTAGGAAATCTGTGTCATAGACTTTTGGGTTGACTTTACAAGCTTTCTGCATGAGTATTTTGAAGCGTATTTAGTACTTGATGTATAAAGTATCAGTTGTCATTTTTTGAACTCGATTCCTTTGTTCAAGTCTCTAGATATTAAGCAATTAGCAGACTTTAAATTATTATTTCTTTCTCTCCATCTGTCAGTTGAGCAGGCTGAGATATGATTTTCTGAAAATCAGCCGATGCATGAAGCACACAGATCAATATAGTCGGTGATCACACAAACATACCCAGCACCCCGGGACCACACCCACATCACATCTGTTAATTAATACGTTACATTTTGTTCAGAGGAGAGAAATTCTTGGTCATTAATTATATGATGTCTTCTTAGGCAATTATCTATCCAATTTTTAAACTTAGACTAAAATGTGTACTTCTCAGCATTTCAAGTCAGTGCAGACACTAAAGGTAATAATGGAATTATCTACGTTTTATATTGAATAGCTTTTTCCTTAATAAATGGCTAAAAAACAAACAAGTCGACATTCTTAGAATTTGGATGTGGACTCGGTCATTACCACTGTCATCAGAAGAGCAGCAGGGAGATGCTCTGACCTGAGGAGGTGAGGCGGGCATGCACCAGGCATGAGCTGGGGAGACACTGGGGACCAGAATTGGCCAAGTGCACAGAATTCATGTAACATGTAACACAGACACATCCTTAGCAGGACCCACTAGATGCAAAAGGAGGGGACACCCAGCAACTGCCACCATGGGGAAGAGCATAAGACAGGCTGGATGCGGTAAAATTGTAAGGGCTTCAGCATATAATAGAGACGGGAGTTAAACGTATGGACTACATATTCTAAATATTGTCATAATGGAAAGACTTAAATCTGTTTGAGATGTCACTCGGATCACAGCTGATGATAGGAGAGCCGCATGAAGCCAAAGCTAATCGGATCATACACGAAAGGCGAGACAGCTTCCCTCGGAGTCTAAGCCACAAGCTATAATTAATCTCAGCCTAACATTTATTGATTCCTCACAATTTCACCGCTGGGTTCATTTGCCGATGTGTCTCAGTTGCACATGTTAATTGAGTTCCCAGCTAAATATGCAAATGTGCAAAATAGTTGACATTTCATTTCTACTTTAACGATAACCTAGCATGGATTACTCTGTGCGCATACAGTTAAGTATGTAGTTGGATTAGTCACTTCGGGTGTCCTTAATGTGAACATCTTTGATGGTATCACTGTTTATTCTTCAAGGTGAATTTTATTTTATTATTTTTATTTTTTTAAAGAAGTTGAGCTTTATTTTTTTAAGGTTTTTTATTTATTCATGATAGAGAGAGAGAGAGATACAGGCAGAGGGAGAAGCAGGCTCCATGCCAGGAGCCCAATGTGGGACTCGATCCTGGGACCCCTGGGCCAAAGGCAGGTGCCAAACCGCTAAGCCACTCAGGGATCCCCTTCAAGGTGAATTTTAAAATCAGATTCTAATCTGATATTTCATTAAAATCTATAAATTGGCCTGGGAACATTGATGCTTATTGCCTTCATTCAAAAAAATGATTTCTTTCTCTCCAGTGATTCAAATCATCATTTATCTCCACCTGTAAAATTTCATAGTGTTCTCTTGCAGTGCATTCACCTTTCTCATAGTTTATTCTGAGGGATTTTAGGTTTTAGTTGTTATTATGAGTGAGATCTCAGATACTGTAGCTGGTTATTTTGCATTCATCATGATGGTATCAAGTTATATATTTTTTATCATCTATGTGCTAATCCATTCAACTTTTTCTAACTATATTTAATGTTGATTGGAGTCTTTATTGGATCCTAGTTAAAAACTGTGCATATGTATTGAGATAGGATCAAATCTGATCAGAAAACTCTGAGGTGTCCTCTGGGAATGCCTGATGTGAATCCCCCTCACAGAAGGGCAAGAATGTGCACAACTGGTTAATTCTAGCCTTTCAACAAATACGATAAGATTCTGTGTCTGACAGTCTGGGTGACACAGGTTAATTAAGCATGGCCTTTGACAAACTAAAACGTTTTGCAGTTGACTTCATATAGAAAGTTTATCATTAAAAATTGTTTAACATCATTTTGGGTTTTTTTAAAAAAATATTTCCATTATTTTTTAAAAGTCCTAGCTGAAATGTTTTGTTTATCACCTTTTAATCTGAAAATTCAGAAATTTCTGGGTACAAAAGATTAACTGTCTTTTATAAAAAAATAGAACACATAGTCTACATCTTCATCACCTACATAAATCACATGAGAATAAACAGTTCTGGATGTCAAATCTTCACAGCTGCGGATTAAGCAGAATTATAATAACAGAAGTGACCAGATATAAGAAAAAGTAAAATTAGTTTCAAACACAAGTACGTATACGAATCTAGTTTTAAATATAAAATATCACATGTATGTATGATTGTGATTCCAATGTACGATATCAAGGCAAAAACTTCAACATCCAAATTGTCACCATCAATTTTTTTTCGAAATAAAAGCAAGTGGTATATTTTAATATAGAACCCGTAGGGAAGGTGGATTGCAACAAACCACCAGTTTTCCAAATGCACATTATCAGCAAAATTTTTTTCTCTAAGCATCTACAATCACAGACAAGCACGTGAGCACACGCACACACTATCTACCCAGAGTGAGCCGCACTGGGGTGATGCTGTGTGGGAGCTCTGTATTTCATTTCATTGACAAGTTGTAGATTCATGGTCTTGGACAAAATCCAGAAGTTTCCATAACATCTGTGCTTATCGGTTGTCAGTGTTCCATGCCCGTCCTGTGTCTTGCCCCTCCATGGCGCCCCTGGTCATGGTGGATGCAGTGATCACGTCCCACAGCCACATGGTCCACTTTCTCAGTTTCTCAATGCTGAGAATGGTGTTTGACTCCCTGAAATCAATTACACATGAGGCCACTAGGGTGAGTGGGCAGGATAACTCCCCTGGGGTCCTCTGGAAGCGTCTGGTTTACGCATGGGTGTGGAACCGAGCTTGGCCATGGGGTAGGAGCTGGAGGCTTTGTTTTACAGTCAGATGTGGCAGCCCGTGTGCTCCCAGCCTGGACGAAACGGAGCCAAGGAACCCTGAGGACTAGGATGGGAGGCAGACACCACCCTTGGGCTTCTTACTGCAAGAGACAGAATGAGTGTCTTTATAGCCGAAGCCTGGTTAAATGAAGATGTTGTTATTGTTAATGACAGGCGGCTATGTCCTAGCAGATTCAGTAAAATTTAATTGAGTGGGTTGATTGTGTGACTTTTCCTGAGATTTGTCGATCTATTAACACCGTGCTGCAAACACGCCAGTTTAGGTTGTTACATGAACCATTGGTCGCCATGTACCTGCTCAGAACCAAGCTTCTCCACTTGACCTGCTGTCCCATTTCTTCTTGATGGTTTCCTCAGTGTGCACTCAACTTTAGGGACAGTTAACAATTACCATTGTGGCTTGCTGCCGTCACCCTCAACACCACAGTGTCCCTGTGTTTCTTGTCTTTGGTCTAACCAGAGATGTCCAATATCAATATAAAGAGACCACAGAGCAGCATTAAATTTTCTAGTAGCCTTGTTAAAAAAAGGAATAGGTAAATTTTAATTTCTTTAAAGATTTTATTTATTTATTTGAATGAGAGAGAGTGAGAAAGAGAGAGAGAGAGAGGGAGAGAGCACAAGCAGGGGCAAAGGGAGAGGGAGAAGCAGACCCCCCAATGAGCAGGGAGCCTGACTTAGAGTTTGATACCAGGACCCCAGGATTATGACCTGAGTCAAAGGCAGATGCTTAACCAACTGAGCCACCCAGGCGCCCCAGATAAATTTAATTTTAATAATATATTTTATTTAATTCAATATCCCAAAAATATTATCATTTTACGGTGCAACCAATATTAAAAGTATCAATACATTATTTTTCCATTCATTTTAAACACTGAGACTTTGAAATATAGTGTACATTTGACACTACAGAGCAGCTCGGTTTGGATTGTGCACGTTGCAGGTACTCATGGCCGGTTTTTACCCTATGGAAGACTTTACATCCAAACTACTGTACTTATGATACCTACACATTGTAGGGAATACCCCTCAGATGTCTCTGAGTGTAAAGGGAAGATTTGGGGTAATATCAGTTATGCTCCTCATAGCAGCAGGAGAAGCCAGGGCTGATTTAGAACAAACTTTCCAACGGGCACCCTTTAAACCCTGTGGATGGAAGTTATGATTCACACAACGTAGGCATCACTTCGCACTGCCTCCTTGGCCGTTCAGACAGGGCACAGCGTTCCCAATTCCAAGGGATGGTGGCAAAGCTCCCTTTCTTCACCCTGAAGAAGCTGAATAACTCATACTTAAGAAAATCGGAGCAAAATGGTCCATTGGAAAGAATCGATCGTACCGTGAAATAGCTATTAACTAAGTGATTAGCTTACGTGTAGCTACACTTTCCGGCACATACGCAGTTGCGCTAGCCGACTATTCTTCAGTGCACCTATCACCATCCTCTTGTTAATGTAGCAGTGGAGCTCCAAGTCGGCAGGCCCCGAGTGCTCCGTCTTCATTACGGGTTGGACAAAGAATAAATATAGCCCTCAGATGCATTGGTTTTGCACTCATGTTTTATTTTTTAAAGCTTACACTGACATTTAAACGTATTATTTGTGTGTTTAAGCTTGAACCAGCAATGAAGCTGTATTAATCAAAGGAGCTTTTCTTGCAAAGAGACGGGCAGCTTTGGTTACCCTTGGACCCATATCCAAAGGGGTCCGCTGGGTGGGCCTGTGCCTCTAGCATCTGCCATAGACCTCGCTCCTCGAACCATGTAACTTCTTCTTTGATGCATTTCAGCTTTCTGCTCGGTTCCTGAAGACAGAGAGAACCAGGTTTGCATTTTCTTGGTTGATTCCAATAGGTGGTTGGTACCTTCTCATCAGAGGGAACACACAGGTTGGAGAGAACGTCTTCCGCTGCTGAAGGAAGCTTCTCTTTAAAATAGAACAAATGCCTCTCCACGTTCATTTACTCTTCATTCCTCTTTGCAAAGACCGGAGGAATATTGTGATTCCAAAAGTCGTAGGCGTAAATCTCTCAGTGTGGACAGATTATGCAAACGCCTTCTTTACATAAGTGCTTTTCCCACATCTTGCAGGAGTAGAGGGTAGTGAGAGACCTCCCTTGTTCTCCTTTGTTCAAGAGTGAGCATTATGATTTCTGTGTTGAATTTGATCCAGAAAGCTCATTTGTTTCTATTCGCGAACCACAGCACAGTTGGAAAAGCATGCTCCACTGTGTTATCTTCTTCTTATTTTTATAAATAACTCGATGAATTATGTACCACGCTGCCAAGCTCAGGCTGCGTGAGAAAGGTCAGACACGAGGTGAATGGGCGAAGATGTGGGGGAGGGGGCGGCCGGGGTGTCTGATGTGGAGTCCCTGTTGCAGCCATGACCCCACAACTGGGTTTCTATGCTCACCATAAAGTGCTTCTATGGGCCATGACAAGGGTCATAGTAACAATTCTCACTGCCTCCCATGTGTCTGGTTTGAGTACTCGGTGCCACTTAGGGGTGAGTTGGGGGAAGGGGTTCGTGGACAGAGGACAAATGGGGCAAATATCCCCAGAGCAGGTGCCCGACACCAGGGTTTCCAGGTTAGTGTAAATGAGTTGTTAAGCAAAAGGAAGGAGTTTGCCTTGGGAAGGATCATTTCTATGTTTTGCTTTGTTTTATTTTTTTAATTTATTGATATATTTGACAGAGAGAGAACAAGCAAGGGAGCAGCAGAGGGAGAGGGAGAAGCGGGCCCCCTGCTTGGCATAAGAAGCAGGCCCTCCCCCGATGTGGGGCTCGATCCCAGGACCCTGAGATCATGACCTGAGCTGAAGGCAGACACTCAACTGAGCTGAAGGCGGCCACTCAACTGATTCCAGGGACCCCTGAAAAGGATCATTCTTTAAAAGCCTTGGTGTGTGGAAGGAAGCTAATAGTTGCTGTGCACTAACTGGGCTGCGTTCACAAATGCACACGTGTCGTATTGCTGAATCATTTATGAGGTTTTTGTGTCACCATCAGAAAGCCTGTCGAGGTCAGAATCAATATCAAGAGTTTATCGATGGGAAGGCGGAAGCTCTGTGTGGTTAATGCCTTCACTGTCACCCACTGAGTAAGCAAGTGCCCGAGTGAGGACTGGCCCCCAGGGTCCTCTGGGTGTGAAGCAGCTACTCTTCTCTGCTGTGGCTGTGAGAGACGGTGGTGGGTAGACCTTCACTTGGAGCAACTTTTCTGTATCTCTGGGTTTCTTCTTTATTACTCCAATGTACTCTGCTCTCCCTTCATGAGACTTCTCTGATTAAGGACACCTAAATCATAAGATCAGAACCTGTCAAGCAGCCACAGATTGATTTTCTTGCTACTAGAGCAGAAAAATACATTTTCCATTTCTCTTATAGATTTTGCAGTGGAGCTGTGCAGGTGATAAATTATTGGCACATTCAGACGATCAGTGATGACTTTGGGATGCACGGACTCTGGTGTGTTGTGCGTGATCTTCCAGAAATGCAAATTAAAAGCCTATTTGCTTTATCCTTTACCTCTGGTGCTTTATCATCCAATGTCATTGCAACCCTTTGACAGAAAAACCCACAGGAATAGTAAGAAAAGAAAATGTAAGATTTGGAAAATTTTGTGACTTCTAGTCAATATGCACTCTGTAGGGAATACACACAAGACATGTGTATGTTTGGAGAATTATCTTCACAAAATTAGCAGGATATAATGGGGGTGAAATATTGGAGAGGTCCTATCATCTGTGGCCAGACTGTAGCTCAGAGAGTTCCACTGGCTTTTGGGAGAAAGACAAAGTCACATTTGGCTATTTATGAGGCAATATTTTCTTTTCTTTAAGATTTATTCATTCATTTATTTTAGAGAGAAGGAGAGAGAGAATGAACATGGTCATGAGCAAAGGAAAGGGGAGAGAGAGAGAGAGAGAGAGAGAGAGAATCCACAAGCAGACCCCCCAGCTGAGCATGGAGCCCAATACAGGCCTCAATCCCAGGATCCTGAGATCATAACTTGAACCAAAATCAAGAATTGGCCACTTAACCAAATAAGACACTCAGGTGCCCAGAGGCAAAATTTTCAAGAAAATGTCCAGTGGAACATCAGAGCCCATGGAGGAAACTGATCCTTTCTTCTCCTGATGTTTTTATGTGAGTCTTTAATTTAGGGCTTTCCTTGAACATTTATGTCCCATTCTCTCTGGGCCACATTTCTTTTCTTGTGGGGACATCTACATGGCTCTCCAAGCAGAAACAAAGATGGCCCCAAGAGCCTGGTCTGCGGAAGAAGACAGTGCACTGGATGAGTCTAATGGCTGGTATTAGTAATTTTGACAGTTTCCTATATGTGAGAGATGGGATGGCTTTGTCTCCACATGACAGTGCTGAGGATAAACTGAGAAGTCCTTGACGGGGGTGTGGGGAGGTCACTTTTATCGTGTATCTACACCTCAGCTAGTGCTTTGCTCTGTTTCCAAGCACAGAGGTTAATGGCATAAGCTCTAGGGAAAGACAAAACCTGGGATTAAATCCTGGATACGCCCCTTGGCAGTTGTGCATCCTTTGGACAGGAGCCTCACGTGAGATTCAGTCGTTCACCTGCTAAACAAAGCTGGTAATCACACCAACATAATCAGGATGGATAAGGATCGAACGAACCTAATGCTTGTAAAGCCCAGAGTCTGGCTTATCGGAAGGGAGAACTACTAACAAACCACTGGGCCTTTGGCCTCAGAGCCTAGAGAAGTAGCCTCAGCAAGAGATTAAGGGAGAACATTGGTTTTTTTTTTATTTTTTTTAAGATTTTATTTATTTATTCATAGAGACAGAGAGAGAGAGAGAGAGAGAGACAGAGAGAGAGAGAGGCAGAGACACAGGCAGAGGGAGAAGCAGGCATCATACAGAGAGCCTGATGTGGGACTTGATCCAGGGTCTCCAGGATCACGTCCCGGGCTGCAGGCGGCGCTAACCCGCTGCACCACCAGGGCTGCCCAAGAACATTGTTTAAAGAAAGATTTTGCAGGCCCAGTGCAGGGAGAAAACAAAATCTTGCCTTTCGAGGCAGTGATAGTAGGCCCATCAGAGATAAGAGCCCAACTGTATGCCCTGAGACAGAAACCATCACTGCCTTGTAACCAGTGGCCTCTCTCTACCCTGTGTGACTGCCCGGGGTGAGGTCAAGGCCACAGGCTTTTTGGCTAGATAAGGATAAAAGTTCCAGATCTCCCACTTAGTAACCAAAAAGCTGTGCTTTTTTCAGGTTTAAAGTTAATAATTGTAACTCTTTTATAGGATTCCTGTGAAGATTTATTGAGGTAACAAATATATACTTAGCACAATCATGTAGTATGTAGTTGGCCCTTGCTGTGGTCAACACCGTGCCTGCACCATGGCTCCCAAAAACTACAACTTCCTAAGCCGTAGCTTCATCTCCCAGCCATCCCTATATCCTCCACCAATCATTCATCCATCCGTCCTCCATCTTTTCATCATTCCAACTTCTATCCTCCCTTTCTTCCATGCTTTATTCTTCTGTCCTCCATCCATCCATCCCCATATCCATCCATCCATCCATCCTCTTATCATTCCACCCTCCATCCTTCCACCTACCCTTCCTTTAATCCCCCTAACCTGCCATCCAACCATCCATCCATCCGTCCATCCATCCATCATTCATTTTATCATCATTCCATCCTCCATCTTCCCTTCTTCTATCCTTTATCCTCCTGTCTTCCATATTCTCATCCTCCTACCTATCCATCCACTCATCTGTCCATTTTATCATCATTCCATACCCCGTATTTCTTTCTTTTCATTCTTTATCCTTCTGTTATCCATCCTTCCATCCTGCTATCCATTCACCCATCCATCCATACATCCATCCACCCATCCATCTATCCAGCCTCTTATCATCATTCCACCCTCCATCCTTCCACCTATCCATCCTTTAAACCCCCTAACCTGCTATCCATCCATCTATCCATCCAGCCATCCAATCATCATCCTATCCTTCATCTTCCACCCTTTAGTCCTCCATCCTCCCATCCATGTCTCCTCAGGCACCTTGAGTGGCTTTGAGCAAAGGATTCACACTTAGACTTTGGAGCTGTCTTCAAGGTGACTTAAGGGACTCTAAGTAGACTAAGTGCCTGGAGAATGCAAGGAGAGAGCACCAGGTCTGACAGGTCATCTTTAATCAGAGAAGCTTCTAATTTGAAAGAAGAGAGAAATGGTTTGATAATCTAGATCACTAGGTTATCCCCAAGCATTCTTGGTATGTCCAGAGAGGAGAGGGGAGTGGCACAGTGGCCAGGGTGTGTACTGGTTTGCTGTGGTCCTCACCATAACTGTTGTAAATATTTAAATAACTTGTCTGGGATTGGGACTTTTCCTTGGGAGGCTGAAATAGATTCTTCTAGGTCTAGCAAAATTGTAAGGCAAACCTTCCTTTTTATTGTTGGGATTATGGATTAATTTAGAGAGACAACATGAAAATTAATGGCATGAGGCAAAATAGTAATTTACTCCATTGAATAGATTGATTAGCTCAATGACAAATCTGTTAGCCGCGTTGGGTGAGTTGTACTTTTCTCATTGTGGTAAATGCACTGTGTTTGCTCATGATGACGATGACAGTCAATTTCAGAGTTTTAAATATGTATTAAGCTTTATGCATGTTATTTTTATGAAGCTTTTGTATTTTTGTTTTTAAAAATATTTTATTTTATTTTTGGTGGGTGGGGAAGGGCAGAGGGAGAGGGCGAGAGAGAATCTTAAGCAGACCCGGCACCCAGAACGAAGCTCAACACGGGGCTTGATCTCACAAAGCTGAGATCATAACCTGAGTCCAAATCCACAGATGGACACTTAACTCACTAAGCCATCCAGGTACCCCTAATATCTTATTCTTAGAGCAGTTTTAGGGTCACAAAAATTGAGGAGAAGGTACAGAGATTTTTCCATATACTCCCTGTCTCCACAATCGTACAGCCTCCTCCACGGTGAGCATCCCTCATGAGAGCGGTACGTTTGTGATGATTGCTTGACCTAAACTGACGCAACACCCTGACTCGTAGTCCCTAGTTTGTCCTAGAGTTCAGTCTTTGTGTTGGACATTCTATGAGTTTGGGCAAATGTGAAATGACATGTATGCACCATTGCAATATCATACACTGCCTTAAAAATCCTCTGCACTCTGCACTTTCACTTCTCCCCACCTCACCCCTGATAACCATTGACCTTTTCACTGTCTCCATAATTTTGCATTTTCCAGGATGACATAGACTCGAAATCATACAATACATAGTCTTTTCAGATTGGCTTTTTCTTTTAAAAGATAATTAAGTTTCCTCCATATCTCTTCACGGCTTGATAGATCCCTTTTCCTTTTTAGCACCTGATGATATCCCACCGTTGGGATGTACCAGTTTATTTGCTCATCCACTTACTGAAGAACATTTTAGTTGCTTCGAAGCTTTGGCAGTTACAAGCAAACATGTGCAGGTTTTCTCGTAGACATAAGTTTCCAACTCTTTTGCACCGATAC
The DNA here is from genome assembly GCA_032313775.1 of Urocyon cinereoargenteus. Classification (NCBI taxonomy): domain Eukaryota; kingdom Metazoa; phylum Chordata; class Mammalia; order Carnivora; family Canidae; genus Urocyon; species Urocyon cinereoargenteus. The sequence goes on from JAVLSZ010000009.1 coordinate 47,266,128, forward strand.
CAAGGAGTTTGGTCGCTGGATTCTATGATAAGAGTATTTTCAGTTTTGTGAGCAAGCCCCAAACTGCCTTCCAGAGCAGCTGCTCCATTGTGCTTCCCACCAGCAATGAGTGACAGTTCAAGGTGGCGCCATGTCCTCACCAGCACTGGGTGTCCTCTGTGTCCTAGACTTCAGCCATTCTAACAGGTGTGCAGTGGTGTCTCATTGGGGTTTTAATTTGCATCTCCCACACGGCAAGTGACGTTGGACACCTTTCCACATCCGTATCTGCCATCTGTGCACCTCCGTTGGTGAGGTTTCCGTAAAGGTCTTTCACCCATTTTTTGAATCCTTCTGTTTGTCTTCTTGTTCAGTTGTAAGAGTTCTTTGCATATAATGGATAACATTCCTTTATAATGTGTGTCTTTTGCAAACATTTTCTCCTAGTCTGTGGATGATCTTTTCATTTTATTGATATTGTCTTTCCCAGGGCCGAGTTTTTATTTTATTTTATTTTATTTTATTTTATTTTATTTTATTTTATTTATTTATTTTATTTATTTTTATTTTTATTTTTATTTTTATTTTTATTTATTTTATTTTTATTTTTATTTTTATTTTTATTTATTTTTATTTTTATTATTTTTATTTTTATTTTTATTTTTTTATTTTTATTTTTATTTTTATTTTTTGAGTTTTTAAATTTTAAGAAAGCCCAGCTTAGCAACTCTTTCTTTCTTGGATTGTATCTTTGATGTAGTGGCTAAAGAACGACTGCTCTACTCAAGGCTCTCTAGGTTTCTGTGATGTTATCTCTTCGGAATTTTTGAGTTTTGTTTTTTATACGTGAGTCTGTGATCCATTTTGAATTACTTTTTGGAAAGGGGGTGAGTTTTTTCCTGCACCATTTGCTGAAGAGACTGTCTTTGCTCCATCTTTGCTCCATTGTCTCGCCTTTGCCTCTTTTACAAAGACCAGTTGACTGTGTTCTTGGCTGGGGACGTCTATTTCTGGGCCGTCTATTCTGCGTCACGGGACTACTTCACTGTCCTTTCTCCAGTGCCGCGCTGTCTTGAGCAGTGTAACTTTACAGTAAGTCTTGAAGTCCGTGGCAATCCTCCCATGTAGCTTTTCTTCCTCAACATTGTCCTGGCTCTTCTGGGTCTTTTGCCTGCATATGAATCTTAGAATCACTTTGTCGACATCCATAAAATAACTTGCTGTGATTTTCATCGGGATCAGAGTGCTCAGTTTTTTTCCATGCTAGGATTTTGGTTATGTCGATTGTATGCTGCATTATTATTTCTTTTGCTCAATTTTATAGTTTTAAAAATATTTCTTATTTTATAAGCCCCCGTTGGCTCTCAAAATGACCTTTTTTGCACAGACGTGTCTGTCACGGGAGAAAAATGGGACTCAGCGACTTGTGTGAGTTTCTATGGCAGACGTGTAGCAGAGCGTGGCCCGGGACCTTGGTAGTTAGGAAGTCTGAGTATTATCCACATGCAAAAGAGCGGAGAGGGACAGGGCTGAGGGGGAAGGACAGCCGGGCATCTCCTGCAGGTCAAGGAAGACACAGCGTTACTGCCTCTGCAGGAATGCCACGTGTCTGCGAGTCTCTATGCCTCAGGGCACTACCCACTGTGATGGTTAATGTCCATTTGACTGGGGCACGGGGTGCCCAGACGTTGGAGAGATGTGATTCGGGGTGTATCTACGGGGACGTTTCTGGAAGAGGTTAACATTTGGATCTGCAGACTGAGTAAAGCAAATGCCTGCTCCAGGGCGGTGGGCCTCATCTGATTAGTTGAGGGACTGAATAGAATAAAAGGTTGAGTCTCTGCCTGACTAGTGCTGATCTGGGGCATCTTGCCTTGCCCCCGACTTGGTTGGCCCTGTTGGGCCCCCAGCTTGCTGAGTGCAGCCTCTGCAATCCCATGAGCCAATCCGTTCCTCGGGGTAATTCATTCATACGAATGAATTATTCATTCTGTTTTACTGTAGAAACCAGAATAGCACATGCACTCCGGTACTTTCTACTAGAGCCCTCATCTATCTTCCAAACACTAACTGTTCAGCCTTAGAACATACTTCATAACAATAATGATTAAAATGTGCATGCTTTTTTCCCTTCTCATCATATTTTGGAAAGACACGTTCACATCTGATCCTTTTACAACCTCATATAACAAAACACCGTTATTGCCTTTATTTGCTGATTAGGGAAAATCGCGGGTAAAAGAAATGGAGCTAGGCCACGTCCAGGGATGGTGTGTGGCTGAGGAGGGCCCAAGCGCCCCGACTGCAGACCGGCTCTTTGGCACATGGTTCCCTCCCGTTTGTGGTCAATGAAAATGCCATCAGCAGGATTGCAGGAATGCTCCGGCTGCTGGATCTTTTTCTCACCAAATGGTGCGATGTTTCTGATGTTAAAAGAAGACCCCAAATTTAATCATTTGAAATATCCTATTAAAGAGCATCCTTATTTAAAAAAAAAAAGAGCATCCTTATAAAAGATGTATTGCATTAGAGTAAGCTGCATTTTAAAATGTGCCTTTTTATCTCCCGGCTTCCTACCCATTGCTCACCATTTATTCATGATGTGCTGGCAAAGGACTAAATTTGCGTAATTTATATTTTCATACAGAGGCTGGATATTGCGTTTAACAAATTAAACATGACAGTAATGCATGCAGGCAGTCCCTGTGCGAGTGCACTGTAAGCAGGAGCACCTATTTGTTATATTTTTTGTCTTCTTGGGTTTCCGTGTTAGACTTGCTCTGCACCGGGGTGGTTTCTGACCGGGAAGCCCAGAGTGACTTCCACCACGTGAGCAGCAGCGTCGTCTCCTCTGCAGGGGGTTCGCTGAGACTCCCCGGGGTGCTCGACGCCGTGGGAGTACCAAGCCCTACAGGTGCTGTGTTTTTCCTGTACCCACGCACCTAAGATAAATCTTAATTTATGAGTCAGGCCCAGTAGGAGATCAGCAACAACAGCTAATACTAAAATGGAGCGATGGTAGGCCCCGTAGTGGGATGAGGGCCGGGAACGCCGCCTCTGTGGGCCCGGCTCTGCCTCAAGGCATCCGTGGTGCTGCGCTCACTGTTCTGCTTGCCACGCCGTGGGTGATGGGACGCCCCCGTGGGCAGGTGCGTTGTGACATGGCCTTGGGCCACGAGGGACCCTCTAGGGCAGGTCGGGAGGGGGCCCGTCCTTCCGGGCTGCGGTCGCTTGACTCGGGAGGAGGAACCCAGAGGGGTGATGACTGTGCCCTTTCCTCTCTCTGTCCGCACGCACCGTATTTGGCCGGAGACTGTGCGTGCACAGATACACACACGCGCTTGTGCACACATACGCTTGTGACATGAGCCTGAGACACAAAAGAGACGTTGCTCTGCTGCTGGAGCTCCTGTCTGCCTTCCCTCGTCTGGCCGCCCCCCGACAGACAACCGCCGTCCCGCGCCTTACCTTAGTCACCTGCGCGCTCCCCTCTGCTCTCCTGCTGCTGCCCTGAGCTCTGAGCTGCGGTGTCCTGCAGGCTTTGGGCGGCGTCAGAGGCGTGGGCGCGCTGACAGGCCAGTCCTTCTCCTCAACCTCGAAGATGCCCTTCCACGTGTGTCTACACAGTCTGCCCTAGAAGCGAACCGTTTATGACTCGATTAGCCCCGCAGTCGCCCACTTGCGGCCAAACGGACCATCCACGGCCTGGGAAGATGCCCCAAGGCTCCGGGGCTCTGGCCACCCCCAGTGAGTGACAGTCTTCGGCGGGGCCCCGGGGGCACAGGCACCTTGGGTGTCTGGCCCTTGGGTGCCTCTCAAACCCTCTGTGCACCGGCTTCTGCTGTTGAGGTCACGCAGCAGCTGCCCCGGCCGTGGGCCCACCTCGCGCTGCCCACCGCGTGAGGGGCAGGGAGGCGCTTGCGCTCGCTCCTCCATGTGCACATTCACCATCAGGGCTCTGCAGAGGGAGGGACGGGAGGGAGGCAGGGAGGCAGGGAGGGAGAGCGAGCACCCGTCTACACCTGCAGTGATTTACTCGAGGGACAGCTCCTGAGATGCTGCAGCCTGGCAGGTCCAAGGGCGAGGGCAACACCACTGGCCACTTGCCCCTCCCTTGTGCTTTTTATCCCCACGAGGGATCCCCCGCGATGGACGCCTGCACCTGCCGCTCCCCTGCCTGCGAGCTGCTCGTTGCCCGCCTGCCTCCCTCCCTCCGGCCCATCAGTTTATTCTCTGGGCTTCTGGGCCTGTTTCTGCTTCCTCTGCGTTTGTCCCTGTTGGGATTCCCCGTGCAACTGAAACCACGCAGCGTCTGCCTGCCTTTAGATCCTCTGGCTCACCCGCGTGGTAAGGAGCAGGATCTCCCCCTTTCTTATGGAAAAGTAATATTCCAGTGTGTGTGCGTGTGTGCGCATGTGTGTATGTGTGCATGTGTGTACATGTGTATCTGCCTGTGTGCACCTGCATGTGCGTGCATGCATACGTGTACATGTGCGCATGTGTACATGTGCATGCATGTGCATCTGCCTGTGTGCATGTGCGTATGCACGTGTGCGTAACATGTGTGCATCTGCCTGTGTGTGCATGAACACGCATGTGCATACGTGTGCATCTGCATGTGTGTACATGTTTGTGAGTGTGTATCTGCCTGTGCAGTGCATGCACACACGTGTGCATACATGTGCATGTGCATGCATCTGCATGCATGTGCGTTCATGCACACATGTGTGCGTACGTGTGCATCTGCGCGTGCATATATGTGCGTGTGCGCGTGCCCCACAGCCTCTCTCTCCACTCACCTGTTCATGGGCACTTGAGTACCTCCCTACCGTGGCTGCTGTGAGTAACGCGGTGGTGAGCAGAGGGGTGCACATCTCTTCACAGTAGGGTTTCTCTTTTCCTCCGGTGAACACGCAGGAGTAGAGCGAGATCACACGGCAAGTCTCCCTTGAAGTTTGGGGAACCCCGTCCTGCGGCCACGGGGCAGCAGCGCCAGCGCCAGCGGGTTCCTTCTCCTTCCTGGCCTCCCGACCCTGACTGTCGTCTCTGCCTCTAGGGTCCTGACAGGTAAGGGACTGTTGACCCGCACCCCCAACAGCGACTGGTGGGGGACATCTTTCGACGGGCCTCCGTATGTCGTTTTTTGTTTGGAAAATAAATGTCTCCTCAGGTCCTCTGCCCATTTCTTACCCGAGCTATTTGCTTTCTGGTGTTGACCTGCAGAAATCTGTACTTTTTAAATGCTTTCTGGAAATTGTCTTTTCCTGCCCCGCGGCTGCCCTGGGATTGGGGTTTGCAGCTCGGCCTTCGCCCCCCGCTCCGCAGCCTTGGTCCGGTTTGGAAGGGCCACAGTGACGCCGTGCGGCTCGCCACTGTGTGAAGCTTCTTCGGGCCGGACGCGGGGTCCTGCTCACTGTGCAGCCCGGGCCTTGCGTGCTGCGTGGCACGAGGCTCACGTGGTGCTGCGCTTGCTGGATGCCCCCTTGATACCCTGCACGCCGCCTCCCAGAGTTAGGGTAGGAGCCCGGGGGACAAACAGCCCTCTTCCGTGGAGCACTTGGGACACGGGGCCGCGTTCTTTGCTTTTCCATTCTCACGTTACGACCTAGATGCTTACTGTCTGGAATAATCGGCCCAACTCCCCAACTGCCAGTAGGTAACATGGCCAGACTGGGGAGCTCTCTAACGTGCATATTTATAAGAAGGGCAAAAACCAGTCTCGCTCGTGACGGAAATCATAATCGCAAATAGCATTCTGTACACCTCACCTGGCCATGCACGGGGGCTGGGCTCCGATGCCTACACGTGCCCTGGAGCAGCCTCCGGCCCACATCCCATCCCTTCTATGGAGTCACGGTGACTGTGGCAGCAGAGGGGGCTTCCGTCCTCTCCGGGCTCCTCCCGCGGGTCCCGCTGACCCCCCTCAGTGAGGACCTGACTCCGGCTCTGGGGCACCCACTCTGTTCTTGCAGACCAGGTTCAGCAGGCAAGGCTGGCTCACCGCACGAAGCCCACGAGGGCCGGGGCCACAGTCCCAACGCAGCCCCGCCCCCTGGGCTTGCTTTCCCCTCTTCAACTGCACCCCTGGGGAACTCAAGAACCGGAAGCCCTGGGTTCTAGACGCTGCACTTCATCACCTGGCTCTGGGACCCCGTCCCGGCGAACACACTCCTCATCTGGCCCCGTGGGCAGCAGGCCGAGGCAGCCGGGAACAACCCTGTTAGCAGACCCTCGTGACACCTTATCCTTCCATGTCCCCCCAACTTCCAACCCTGCCCTTTCCCACCCACACCCCAAGCCTCCTTTGTTCATGGAGAGAGCCCAGGGGTAGGGCTGGATGGCGCAGCCTTCTGTCTCTGTCCCTCCTAAACACCCGGGACACTCGCCATCCTATGCAATGACTCCTGAGGGAGGATGCCCGAACACTCACTGGGATGCGGGCTGGGAACCCCACACCACCCCAGCAGAAGCCCACCCACATGCCCACCGTCTCCCCCCAAGTCAGTCCAACCCCATCAGGAGCCTGAAAGCACACTGTGATCCAAACGGCTGCAGCCTAATTATTAACACACGACCAGAGAGTAACTGTAAGATGCAAGGAAACTCTTTTTTTTTTTTTTAAAGATTTTATTTATTCATTCATAGAGACACACAGAGAGAGAGAGGGGCAGAGGCACAGGCAGGGGGAGAAACAGGCTCCATGCAGGGAGCCCAATGTGGGACTCGATCCTGGGTCCCCAGGATCAAAACCTGGGCTGCAGGTGGCGTTAAACCACTGCACCACCGGGGCTGCCTGATGCAAGGAAACTCTTGAAGCCACTTTAGGGTAGAGGGAGAGCCTCCGGGGTAGACCGACTCTGCAGAGGGCCCTGCCCAAGGCTGGGATGCCAAGCTCACTGGACAGGGTACCCTCGCACCTGCCGGAGGGTTTCCTGGGGTCAGAGTTGATCTGCAGTCACCCAGAAAGCAGGAAGCACACCTGGGGCACAGGCAAGTGCATGCAGGTACAGAGGGCTTGCAGGTGGGGGGTCCAGAGCACGGTGTCCATGGGGGTGGGCCACGGGTAGGTGACCACCTGGCTGGGCCAGAGTTACAGGGTGGTCGAGCACCAGCGGACGTCCTCATACCCATGCCCCGTGCTGCTGAGCAGCCCTACAGCCCTGATGACACGAGGCAGGCCCGCTTCTCCTGCAGAGCCCTCTCTTCAGGACCCGCAGGTCTGTGCTGTTCAATGTGGAGAAGAAAGGCTCAGAGGGACTCTGCCTGTGATCACAGTGTGGATGTCGAGTGATCTTGGACCTGAGATGTAACAGCCACCACTGGCTGGGACGACTCTCCGGGATGCTGGCCAGTGCTCCCCAGAGCCCCTTACGATACTGAACTTCCGTTGCCTACAGCCCCGGCTTGCCCTGGTTATGGGCTTCCTTTGCTTTAGTGTCTCACATCCCCATTCCCTTTTATCTGTTTCCCGGGGCCACTTATACACACATTCTCTGTCTTCATGTGCTGCTGGGGAAGCATCCTTGGCAGACGAATGGACCAGGCAGTTCAAGGATGAGGAATGTGTTGCGGGTCTTTACTTACGACCAGCATGTGTTTTCTCTGTGACCAGTATAAAGCAAGTAAAAGAGAGCCACTTTGGGATTGAGGAATTGGTAATGGTACCGTAGCGGAAAATTATATAAACTTCAGTTGGGTCACATGCAACATGCAGATCTAATTCAAAGGGCTGTTGAGAAGATTAAAGGAAATTACGAATGGAAAAGGAGATTAGCATGAGCACAAGCAAACCTTTACCTGGGATCAAACTCCCATTGGACCGACCCAAGAGGCATGTCTTCAACTGTAAAAAGAAAGAACAAGGTCATCAAAGTTTGTGACTAAAATGGATAGTCTTGGTGTAAAGGTTTGGAATACGCAGTGGTGTTGGCAGAAAGTGAGAGAAAACCAATTCCAACTCGTTTAAACAAAACAGAACGTATTGGCTCACGATACCGAAAAGTCCAGGAGTAATGGCTTCAGGCAGACCTGCTTCAGGGTGCTTAGACATGGGTTCACTGTGGATTTCTTTTCTCCTTTGTGTGGCTTCATTTTAAGCTTAGGCTCTTCTTCCGTGGGGCCCCACATGGGCTCTAGGACTGCACTATCATGTCTACAGTCCTAGTGGGGACGTGGGCTTCCGCCTCACGGAATACAACAGGCACCCATAGATGGCGTCGCTGGTGCGTTTGCTAAGTTATGTGATGCAGTCGTGTTGGAACATGTCAATGTGGTCAAGGAGACAAGTGTTCTTTATGGTCAAGCCAGGCTCACAGGTCCCCCGGGCCCCCAGCAGGACACTTTCCTAGAAAGTAGAGACAACCATTAGTCCTTTAGAGAAAAACCTCAGTGTTGTTGCCAGAAAAAGGGAACACCTACCGGGAAAACAAGGCCACATGCTCAAGGTTAGAGGTAAGGGCACTTCCGTGAAACAGAGCGATCACAGTGACTAGCACAGAAGGCTGCATACCTGTCTGCTAACCAGGACATACTACCTCCAGGTGGCATTCCTCCTGCCTCACTACACCGTTGAAATGTTTTCCTGTCTTTTGTTTGAATAGGAAGCTCCAAAGTGTTCCTCTTATTACTTCCCGAGCTTCATCTTTGTTGTGTGTGTGTGTTTGTTGTAGTTTTTGCTATCTTTAGTTTTGCAAAGAGAAAAAGAAAACTATGAATTTCAGGCAATGTGTGTGTGTGTTGTTGTTGTTGTTTTTTTTTAAGACTGTCAACATTCTAAAAACCCTTGGAAGATTCTTGGAGAGTTTTGACAAGATAGGTTGTCTAGTGTTTAAATAGTCTTACAGTGTTTCAAAGAAACAGCGCCTCATTCTATTAAAAAAGAGAAAAAAATGGCCATTGGACATATATAATGTGGAAAAGGCAATGCCCTAAAACTCGACAATAAGGCAGCAAATGTCTCTAATAAAAATGGGCAAAATATTTGAACCAACACATCACAATGTAAGAGGCACAAATAGCCAATAAGCACATAAAAATGCCCACCATTACGAATAACAAGTGGAATGCAAATTAAAACTCAATGAGATTTTAGTACATGGCTCCTAGGATATCTAGCACTAAAGATATTTCTCCAAAGAAGACATCCAATGGCCAATGGGTATATGAAAAAATGTTTGGTCCTGATGTTCATCACCAGGGAAATGCAAATCAAAAACCACTGAGAGTGAGAGTTATCATCTTGCACCTGCCAGGGCAGCCAGGAAGCGTGGGTGAGGAGGAGAAATGGGAGCCCCTGAACACTGTTGGAAATACAAAATGGTGCAGCTGCTGCAGAAGACAGTATGGGGGTTCCTCAAAGAATTAAAAATAAGACCACCATAAGATCCAGCAATCCCACTTCTGGGTATTTTCCCAAAATAATTGAAATTAGGGTCTTGAGGAGACACTGGAAATCTCACAAATGTTGGCAGTGGCATAACAGTGGTGAAACCCCTTATAAGTTCTGACAGATTCTTCTTAAATTTATACTTACGTTATGACCCAGCAATTCTACTGTTCGGTATTCCTAAGAAATGAAAGCATCTGTCCCCATAGACTTGTCCAAAGGACAATGTTCACAGCAACTGTCCAGGGAGAGGGTGATATTCTTCATCTCAGTAGGGATAGGCGCTCCGTGTTAAGTACATTTTGTCAAAACTCATGACATTCTTCAGTTTTTGTGTGCTACGGTTTCTGAATTTACTTCGAAGAAACTTTGTAAGTAATAAACACTGAAGTCCAGTTAATGACATGCATGCTGAAGTTTTTAGGTGCAAAGTATACTAACGTCTGAAAGTTACACTGACATACGTTTAAAATGAATTTGAATATTGGATGGGGGGTTAGTGGATGGGTAGCTGTCATGTTAAAGCAAAACCGCGCAGTTATAATTATAGAATCTAAGCGCTGGGTATCTGAGCATTCACTGTCTCAATTTTTGTGTAGGCTTTAAGATTCTCATGACAAAAATGCTTGAAAAAATAATCAGTTTGCACTGAATACTGTCTCCACCTCAGAACAGGTTACACAGAGATAAACTCACAAGTGATGGCTTATTTTGATTACAGTTAATTCCACAGGTGCCAGATGATAATTAAACAGAAATATTTTCTCCAAATCTTATGTGAATGTTTTTATTGCTATGAGGCCATTTCTCACTTCTTCGGTTGTTATATCAAGAGTTTTCCTAAACATCAAACAGCTACTATAACTTAAGTTTCCCTTGTATTTTAAAGTACTTTCAGACTCCGAAAAAGTGTCCAACATAGTGCAGCGAGTAGCCATACACCACTCGCTCGGCTTCCCCTCGTGTTAATACCTGACGGCACTACAGGCATTAAAACCAGGACATTGACGTTCCAACAGTCCTGTTATCTAAACTGTGGCTCTTATTCCTATTTCTCCAGTTTTTAAGTTCCATTATTTTCCTCTATACAGTTATGAATTTAACCACATGTATGGAAATGTGTTAACTACTAACACAATCAAAGCACGCGGCAGGGTCATCATGCCTAAAGACACCCCCTCTGCTCGCCTCAAACCCTGGCGACCACTAACCAGGTTGCCATGACTATACTTTTGTTGGCCCACAGTGTATTTCACATCGGTCCAATTCTGCATGTATACCAACAGTTCACTGTCTTCATTTTATTTTGTAAAAATTATAAAGGACAACCCAACTAAAATTAGAGTCGGGAAGGCCTGTAGGAGGAGCCTCACCTCCACTCCCCGCAGATTATCCCCAACGGGAAGAGAGGCACCTTGCGACTGGCTTGGGCAGGAGGAGGGAAGAGGTCCTTGGCGCCTGCAGCAAGCCCAGGCAACTGGCAAGCGCCGCAGCTCAGCGGGGAGAAGCCCTGGAGCCCCTACTTTCCTCCCGGGATCTCTCTTGTTTCCTTTGCTAATGACTTCCTGCCCCCTCCTCCCCCATGTAAACGCCTTTCTTTTATGTGACTCCTGTGTTTCTCTCTGCTTGATGAATGAGGTGCTGCTGGATTCAAGAACCGTTTGATAAAGATCTTCCTGAGTTTGAATTTTCAGTTGAATTTTTTTTTTAACCGATCGGTGGCAGCCGTGGGATCCAAGTGAATTTCTGCAGGCGCTCAGAAATGAGGAGAAATGCAGGTTTGGTTCTGCCAGAGCTTGGAGCTGATGTCCTGCCCTGTCTGAGGGCCTCTGCTGAGCTCCTGGGGATTGTCCTCTGCTCTGGGCTGAGCACGAGCTCCCGGTCTGGTTGGCTTTCCTTTACAAAGCAGGTGCTGCAGCTCGAGCTGGCAGGGGATTCCGCTCTGAGGTGGTGGAGCTGAGCCCCTTGCAGATGGTGATTCCTCAGCTCTGCCCTGGGCTCCACCCTCAGAATTGCTGACAGCTTGCTTGGAATCTCTCTGCAGTCCCAATTCCTGGGGCCCTGCAGGGCTCAGTCCCCTCCCCCCCAGTCATTATGGTGGCTCCAGGGAACCCAGAGGCCTCCTGGAAGAAATGTAGTCCTTCACGTCCAGGGAGTTGACTGCGCCACCTCCCGAGACACCTGCTTGCTCTACGTGTGCCATGCCTAATCTCTGAAGCTGTGGATATTTAACAAGAAGGCAGGATTTTACTAAAAATAACCCCAAATGACAATGACCAATATGGGGAACATTCTAATTAGACAAGGTGGCTCATTTAAGAAATATGCTGGAGAGCAAGGGATCCCCGACTGGACGGGTGGGCTGGATGTCTACGGTCACCGGCCACCGGCGTGCGGAAGCTTACAGAAGGCTTCAAGATTCCAAAATGGCTTCATTCAAAGACTCGTTACAAATGCTAATGAAAAATTTAAGACATGACATGTACCCCCCCAAAAAAAGACAATAGGAGGGACAAGACTGAGTCTGCAGCCCCCCATCCTTTACCACCTGAGTGCTCACGTCCCCCTCATTCTCAGTCTGAGCTGCCTTTCCTCTGTGAAGACGTGGTTGTGGACAAAGCTCTCCAGGTGTCCTTCTCCCCCCGCCCCCTGGTCTAAAAATAGCTGTAATGAATTTCCTAAACCAAGCGAGGAAACTCAGATGAATTTTTTAAGAGTTCAGGGTCGTTGTCAGGGCCTTTGACCCCGGGGTGCCAGATAGTTATCAGCTCGGACTTGGTAGGACGCGGGGATGCCTGTGCAGGAAGCAAAATGGCAAGAACCCCAAAATAAAACTCAAGATCCTTGACCTGGGAGGGCTTGAAAAATGCAGCTGACCTTTTATAAGCCATTCCTCGAGGCTCCCTCATGCTCATTGGTCTATTATTCGAACATGCGAACAAAAGAAAGAGGAACCTGTGGCAGCCTTTAGAGCCTGTTTGGAAGCTCTCTTTTCACAGCGATCAGGGCTCTACACAATGAGTAGGGTCAGCCAGCCTGCTCTGGCTGCCCTCTTTGTAAATGGATTAGCTCCCGAGATTAGGGGATGGGACAAAAGGCAGAAAATAGGATGGGAGGCCACAGCCTGATTGAATCTGTGACCACAGCTGAGCAGTTTTGAAAGGATCCCGGAGCAAGATCGCAAGCACAAGTCTGCCAGGCTGAGAGCTTTATAGCTCGCACAGCTCCGGGCCAGAGACCCAAAATAACATCTAGGCCTTCCACACTGCACACCCCAAGGGGACCATCTTCAAAGACATGCTGGTCCAGAGATCAATGTCACAGCTCTAATCAACTGGGACACAGGAAAAGAAGTTGCCCTCAAAGGTCCTATGCAGATTCTTCGAGTGTCCTCACATCTACCTCCAGGGGGGCCCCCATGTGGGACCCTCCTGTGGCTGCCAGGGCCCCAGGGGGTTCTCAGCCAAATGATTACCAGTAATTCCCCTAAACAGCTAAGGATAAACAAAAATTAATGTTGATGGAAAACCTTGCCACTCTCTAGCTGACACCGGAGCTGGGCTTTCTCCCTGAATCCGCACCCTCATGGAACAATAATACATGTCTCTGAGTGAAAGGTTTCCACACTGGGTGCATCAGATGAAGTTCAGAGATAATTTTTATGTCAACCAATTGATGACTCTGGGATCCTTTCCTGGAAAACATCCCTTTGTGCTGTGTGACACAGCCCTCGACAATTTGTTGGGCAGAGAGCTCCTTTGTAAATGAAAAAGAGCTAATCTGTTTTGCTTCCAGGGGATACCTCGCCATAGAGTTTCCTGAACCCAATCTTTTATGTTTCTTACAATCTGTTCTAGACATAGAACAGGAAAAAGTTCAACAAAAGTCTCTAAATTTAATCGAGGTGCCAGATAATCTGCGGGCTACCCCCAATAATGACATTTGGAGAAGAAGTGCAGAACCTATAAAAATTAAAATGGACATAAGTAAGCATCGCCCTGTGTCACATCAATATGCATTAGGCCCAAGGCCACACCAGCCCCGATGCCCACAGGGGAAGGCTGCATTGCGCAGGGGCTAACCCACACCGGCCTCCGGAACAGGCCAGTCTCGCAGGCCTGGAAGACTAACGGGCAGGGTGGTGATTTGTCCAGGACTTGAGAGCCACCAACAAGATAGCTTTTCCCTGTTCCCTATTGTTCCAAACCTAGACACTCGCCTGTCCTGAGTTCTTCCAGGCTCACGGTCACTGTTGGGGACCTAGGTTCGGCCGTCTCCAGCATCCTATGGACCCCAACAGCTGATATCTGTTTGCTTGACCTGGAACAACCAGCACTGTACCAGATAGTCAGGCCTCAGGAGTCCGCGGATACCCCTTCTTACTTCCCAAATGCTCCACCAAGAGTGAAGCACCTCCAGGAGCCCTGGGGGAAATTGGCCCTCTGCGCTGTGTAGATGACCTCTTGCTGTGCTCGTTACTCCAGAGGCTTCCATAAAACATTCTGTTCATTCGCTGCAATAGTTTGCTGAAGAAGAACATGAGGTGGCTAAGGAAAGATTACAGTTATCTCCAGACACGGTAGCTGGGTCACAGCGGAAGCACTGAGGGGATCCGGCTCCAAAAAGAATTAGGCTGATCCAAGAGTTCCTGGGGCCCACAACGAAGCAACAGCCTCAGGGGCTCCCAGGCCGGGCTGCATACAGTAGACTACGGCTTCCTGATTCTCCTCTACGGACTTACTACACTTTCAGCTCCCAAAGCCCTTCCTCGGGACACAAACATGAATAAGCAAGAGTAAAACAAGTGCTACAAGAGCCCCCGGCTGCAGGGCCAGCTGACTGTTCAAGGCCATCCACTCGTGCCTGAAAGGGCCCCCGGGGCCCTGGGGGCGCTCGCTCAGCCAGGAGCCAGGAGCGTCAGCCTGTGGGCCTGGGGCCTGCTCTGCACGCAGCCCTCCCGTGCTCGCGCCCACCCACCGGCTCCGGAGCGGGTGGAGGCCTCAGAGATGTGACCCAGGAAACGACATTTAGTCAAGAGATGTGACCCAGGAAACGACATTTAGTCACAGACTTTACCCTCTGCCCGAAGCCTCAACTCTGAATCCATTCGACATTTCCCGCAAGCAGAGGAGCCTCCTAGAGATGCTTCAGCTTCCCCCCCCCCCACCGAGTCTGCATCTGAACCTTCTCAACCCTGCTACGTTACCACCCCCGTCTGCGGAAGGCGAGCCCCACGGGGGCGAGGCGGTAATGCCCCGATCACGACGCCGTGTCCTGGTTTACCAGATGCCCCTTTCACTAGTCCTGATCTCACTGTTGGTCGACAGGTCACACAGTAAAAATGCAAAGGGGAACTTGCAAGCTGGTAATGCTGTTGCTACACCCGGTAGGAACCGCTTCAGGAGAGAGATCTCCCACAGGCTAAGTCAGCCCGAGAGGAGGAGCTTCAGGCCCTCCCGGGACATGACAAATTGTTCAGACTCATCTGGCAGCCAGCATGCCTTTGGGATCGTCCATAATTTGGGGATGTCATGGAAACAAGGGGTTTTCTTGCGTCCTCTCTGACCCCAACCAAAAATGGTCCGACGAGTAAACCATCTTCTTACTGCGACTCCCTTACTTTCTGAAGTCTCTGTCATCAAAATCACTGAAAAGACAACCTGCGCATCAGGGACCCGCCCTGGCTGCCCGTCATGTAGCGGCAGCGGCGCCCGAATCCATGAAGCCGAGGCAGCTGCGGGTGAAGTCCACTCGCTTCTGGCCCCTTAGGGCCCGACCTTTGTCCACCTGCTGTCCCTGCAACATGGCAACACTCTGCTGCCGAGTCAGAGAGTAAGGACGGGGAATGGCTGTGAATTAAATGCATAATCCAACTCAGGAAACCCACGACGGCCACGTGGTTCTTCCTGGCTCCCTGAAAACACAACTGGTTTGTTTGTTTGTTTGTTTGTTTATTTCTTCGCCCACCATGGTGTAATTAAGATGACTCAAAGTATGAAGCTGACATTGGTGGGGAGGCTTTTTACAAAATTGCCAAAACAGCCTGCTTGCAATATCTGACTTGATGGGTCCATAATTCCAGAAAAACCATTTCTGTCACCAGAGCCCTCACACCCTCCCCCCTTTCTGGGTACTTTGAGCACCTGCAGCTGGACTTCATTCAGCTACCACTTAGCATGAGTTATCGATACGTTCTTGCTATTGCAGGTGTGTGTCTGGAGGACTTGAAGCCTCCCGTTGCCTCCACAGTGGCAAAGAAATTTTTGGAGAACATATTTTACCCTTGGGGTCTACGCTCCACAGTCTCCAGTAATCGAGGCCCCCACTTCACTGGGCAAATCACACAAGCCTTAATGAAAGTGTCATATGCTTCCTGCAATTATCCTTGTCCCCGTTGCCCTTAATCATCAGGCAAGGTCTAGAGAACTAATGGGATCCTCAAACTTGTAGCTTCTAAACTTGCTACAGCGATGGACTTTCCCGGCCTAAAGTATTGCTTTGGTCTTGCTGACTGTTCGCAGCACCCACTTTGGGAAACACAAACTCTCTCCTCATGAGATCATCGCCAAGACCAATGTCTCCTGGTAGACAACGTCTACGGATCCTTGATCATGACCAGCTACTCTACGTCCCCAGTGTTTTATGCCCAAGCCTATCAGCAACAGGCTAAAGAGGCTTCCCCAGATCCTATTCTGAAGGATCCTCTTGTTCACCATCTGGTCCTGGTGGCTGGGTGTCTTGGGAATGTCAACAGAGGAGGACAATCTCTGAACCCCACTGAAAGGGACCCCAAGTGCTTCTGACACCGATACTGCTACAAAACCAAAAGGTATTGGGCCTTGGACACACATAGCACAGCCCAAGAAGACATCTGGTGCCACGCAGGCTCTGGAGACTTCCAAAGCCAATGGATGCGGAAGAGAAGTAGCTGACGTGGAGGTGGGCTGCTTCCACCCAAGATCACAGAGCAAGACTTCATACTTCTACTGAACGTGACACCCTTCCTTCTTCCTCCCCTTTGCTCTGACATTAGCCCGGGAGGAGAATGCCCTCCCCTCTCCCCCACATCCCCTGGTTATCAAGGTCGGATATGGTCCTGCTCCCTAAGAAACCTCTCTAGCACACTTGTCTTTGCAAGACATGTAGGTAGCTCTCTACGTCAGGTTAGGGGAGTCTCTTTCACATGCATTAAAAATCTGACTAATCCCCTGGCTTAACTGAGTAGGAGCAGTGCTCCCTAGAGATGACTTGTGTCATAAGGTGGTGCTAGCTCAGCACTCCGAGGTGACCGCCGCACTTAGGACTTTGACAAAAATACAGACTTTGGATAAGAAATGCTCGAGTGCTCTGCCTTTTACCTTTCCTTGCTACTCATCTGTGTACTCCAGTGGCTTCTCGTTCATACACTTTCTCTCTGACATGGGACTTGACCCCCAGCGAAGCTCCTTCCTGGCACCAGGGACAGAGGCTGCCCCATTTGGATAACCCCACTCCAGATCAGTGATGCTTTCAGAGAAAGCTCTTGATCAAAAGGGGGGAAGTGAAAACTGATATAGGATACCCCAGTTAAAATTAGAGCTGGGAACCCAGCAGGGGGTGGCCTCACACCCTACCACTGCTCCTGAAGTATCCCAAACAGGATGAGAGGTACCTTGCTTCTCCAAAAGAGGTGTCACTACTCTCTTACCCTGGTAGAGGAAGACTCTCCTCTGGGTCCCAAAACAGGAAATGCTGCAGCTCGGCCAATGGGAACACATCATCACCCTGAACCCTCACTTCGCTCCAACGAACTTCCATTTTCCCTTTGCTAATAACAAATAAATCCCATTTCTTTTTCTATTAAGGCTTTCTGCTTTGTATAACCCCTCAGAGTCGCTCTCTGCTTGCTAGATGACAATCTACCTGATTTGTGAATTACTTGAAAAAGCCAATTAGATCTTCAAATTTATTCAGCAGAATTTTGTTTCACAATTTAGTCCATTGTATGATATGTGGCATGGATATTTCGCTTCATCTACAGGAGGGCATTTGGGTTCTTTCCAGTTTGGGTTCTTATTACACGTAGAACTACGGCAAATATTCACATACAGGTTTTTATATAAACACAAGTGTTCTTCAGGGCAAATATCTTGATGTTGACTATGGTTCACGATGTTTATGGTAAGTGTAGGCTTGACTTTTAGGAAACTGCCAAAGTGTTCTTTGGGTAAGAATGGGTATCTAGAATATATATATATATATATATATATATATATATATATATAGAGAGAGAGAGAGAGAGAGAGAGAGAGAGAGAATATAAAAAGCTCTGTGAACTCAACCATAATAAAAAACAAATAATACAACTAGAAACTGGAAAAAGGTAAAAAAGAAAAAGAGACAGAGAAAAGATGGAAGAAAATGGACAGATACCTCACTTAAAAGGATATACTTAAAAGAATATATGGATAAGAAATAAGCTAAATGAAAGGTTTCTCACCATCATTATCTATTAAAGAAGTGGGAACCCAAACCACCATGAGATGCTTCTATCGGATTGCCTATCAGAATGGCTAAGATTAAAACATTCTGATGATACCGAGTATTGCCAAGGATATGGAGCAACTGGATCTTTCATAAAATGCTGGTGGGAATAGAAAAATTGCACAACCATTCTTATATATATATTTATATATTATAGAATATATATTTATATATATTTATATATATATAGAATATTTATATATTCTAGATACCCATATTTTGAAATATTTTGTATTTTCTTCTAGTTTATGCCTTATTTTTCACTATTTTAGCAATATCTTTCACAGAATGAACATTTTTAGTTCTAGTAAAGTCTAATTTATTACTTTTTTTTTCTGTGTATGGTGCTTGGGTGTCAAGTTGAAGAACTCTTCCTGTAAACTTAAGTCATAAAGATCTGCTCCTCTGTTTTCTTCCACAATTTTTATTTTCATTTTATTTTTTAAAGATTTATTTATTTTAGAGAGAGCACATGCATCTGCAAGTGGTAGGGGAGGGGCAGAGGGAGAGGGAGAAAAACTCAAGCAGACTCTGCACTGAGCGTGGAGCCCAACGTGGGACCTGAGATCATGACCCGAGCTGAAATCAAGAGTCAGATCCTTAACTTACTGAGCCACCCAGGCCCCCTGGTTCTTCTTGTTTTATTGTCTATCACTTTGTTAAATATTAATTCATTCCAAGGGTGTTTACTGTTGCTTGTTGGAGCACTTGTTTGAAAGGTACTGTAAAGTCCTTCTCAGGTAATTCTGTGTCACCTTGGTGTGGGCATCTATTATTTGTTTTCAAATCAGAGTCAATCCTGATATATCAAGTGATTTTGAATTATTTTATGGATATTTTGAGTATTAGATTGTCAGACTCTGGCTCCTGTTTAAAACTTCTCTTTATCAAGAACTTAACCCATGTAGGTTTAGCACATACATCTGGGCCCTCTTTTCTAGGCTGTGTTGACTGTCAATTTAATTTTCTGCAGAATTGTTTCTTCTATTATGCCTACCTATGTGGATTTTAAAGACGGATAAGAAATATGGGTTCTATTCTACACTGTGGTGCAGTTCTTTAGGTTTTTAGCACATTGATTTGGTGTGTTCTAGGGAGACTTCACCCAGAAATTTAAGGAATTCCTTTCTCTGGCTGCCACTCCTTTTTGTCATCTTTACTCTTTACTTGTGTGAGAAAAGGACTCTGATACTTTGCAAGATTTTTCTAATGCAGAGCAGAGATAGCAGACAACATCCCACCCCACAGTGTCTCCAGCTACAGTGTACGTAGGGAGCAGAAGGGATGCCCCTTCATTTATCTCTGCTAAGAACAGAAAGGGAATAGTTACGGGTCCTTAACTGGTGAGTTAGTGGGGTGAGGGGGCAGCTTTTCTTGCACGTCACTCACCTGAAATATGGTGGGTGTAGTCAAAATGGTTCTATCCTGCAAGGCCATCCTCTTCCTGATACCCTGGTAAGAATGGGCTTTCCATGTTCTTTCTTTTTTCTTTTTCTTTTTTTATTCTCTGCATTTGTTGGCAGGTTTGCGTAGTGGACTGCTGTAGTACCCACACTGGGATATATGGGTGGCAAGAAACAAACCAATGGGAAAGACACACATAATCAAAGGACCTTGGGGAACTTGTGACCAGCTGTTTCTTGATTCCTGACGTCCCTCTGTGTCCTTTTCTCTGCCTTTCATAGTCTTAACATAGTGACTTTGTGCGTCCTGTCCAGGGTTCCTGGTTCTAACTAGTGCAAAGGTAGGGCGAAGAGTCTTTACCGTGTCTTGGCCAAACCTGGAAACATGGAGTTCTGCTTTTCCTCTAAATGACAGCAATAAAAATCAGATATAAGGTAGATAAACTTGTACCTGCCCAAACTATTATCATATAGACAGTTCCAACTGCCTGGGATTTGTCATGGTTTGGAGTTAATTTCCTTTAATAGGGATCCCTGGGTGGCACAGCGGTTTAGCGCCTGCCTTTGGCCCAGGGCACGATCCTGGAGACCTGGGATCGAATCCCACGTCGGGCTCCTGGTGCATGGAACCTGCTTCTCCCTCTGCCTGTGTCTCTGCCTCTCTCTCTCTGTGTGACTATCATAAATAAATAAAAATAAATAAATAAATAAATAAATAAAATTGATAGTTTCAAAAGACTAAAAATAAGTAAATCTTTGGTAATAATAACAAATAAAAAAGAGGAAAAGCATATATTAAAAAAGGCCTGGGACGCCTGGATGGCTCAGTGGTTGAGCATCTGCCTTTGGCTCAGGTCGTGATCCTGGGGTCCTGGGATCAAGTCCCACTTGGGGTCCCTGCAGGGAGCCTGCTTCTCCCTCTGCCTGTGTCTCTGCCTCTCTCTCTCTGTGTGACTATCATAAATAAATTAAAAAAATAATTTCCTGTAATAGTTAATCTGCAGGTGAATTGCTCCACCTGAATGATTAGTGTGGGAGATTAAGCACCACCATCCCCATCACCACCACCATCATCACCACCCGCCATGTCTGCCACCACCACCAACAAAAGAGAAACTCTCTGGCACCCCGTGAGCTACATTTTCTGAATCCACCATCTCTTTTTGCTGTTCCTTTCTCGCTCAGAGAAGGAGGAGATCTTCTAATGTCACAATTTAAAAGAATAATCATCCTTCAATAGCCTCCAACTGGTCCTGGATTTCCTTTTGGTGAAAGGGAGCCTTGTCCTGTATGTCTGCCTGCCATCATCGTCTTCTACTTACCTGAGCTTTACCAAATTATAGGAGAGATGGATGTGAGCTTCAAGATCGACTTTACATCTCCCTCGAGATACTTTACAGGTGGATGCTCTATGGAGTAGCAATGCTCTAGCATATTTTGATCACATAGACAATTCTACTGGAGACCGATGCTCTAGAACCTCTTCGACTTTAATTCCCAAAAGGTAGCTTTCTGACCTGAAATCGCTTCCTTTTCATAACTTGCATACTTGTGGTTCTGTACTGCAAATTACCCATAGATATTTCACCGGTCACTGCTCAGAGCACACGTATTTGGAAGGTTAAAGGCACCGGAGTCAGAAAGGTCTGAGTTCAAGTTGTGTTTAGTAATTGACAGACACCTGACATGACACGTCAACTTACTCTACATTTCTGAGTCCCAAATTTATTATCTGTAAAGTGGAGACAATGAAGTTTAACACATAACATTTCTGTGAGAATTACGGAAAATTAATTTGTAAAACCTTGGAGACATATATGCCCAGTTATACAAAAGCTAATTGTTTCCAATCCTGGCTCATGTGGAGATTCTTGTTAGAAGGAGAGAGAGAGGGAGGTGGAGAACAAGCGCCCTGAGGGTTATGTTTGTCTGAGAACCGTATTTAGCTACCACCGCTGCCGAAGCGCATTTCTCTCACCCTGTGGAAATTTTATTTCTCTTTGGATCCAACCATGAAGCTTCACATTAATGTATATTGAATTCTATCCCACTAGGTTAATCCTATTACTTAAGCCTTTGAAGAACTTCCCAATCCTCACAGGAGTGGGGCTTTATGTGCCCCTTCACAATAACTAACGAGCCGATGATGGTCTTCTATTGCTGAGCCCAGTGAAGATGTAAACCTCAAGCAAGGTCACAGGTGTAGGTGCATCCTGGGTCAACGAAGCCCCGTCCATCCCCGCCCCAGCTGAGAGCCTGCTGTCGTTATTCTGCACTCTGATCGCTCACATGGCAAATCAGATCCAAGCAACTTGCAGCCTTTCCCGAGATTCCTCTTTCTAATGATAAGTGATAGTTACGGCCCAGCAAACGTGGTGCTAATTTTTCATTACTATAACAGAATAGTGGTCCCCGAAGATGTTTACGTCCGAATCTCTGGAACCCATGGATATGGTTCCTTGTGTGGCGAAAGGAACAAGGCAGATGTGACTGAGTGAAGGACTTGGGATGGGGAGACCATCTTGACTATCTAAGTGGTCAAAGGTTCCCATAAGGCAAGAAGGAAGCAGAGACAAGGATTTGAAGAGGCCGTATGGCTTTCTTTGGAGATGCAAGGACGTGCCCTGAGCTGAGGAACACAGCGGGTGTCTGGGGGGGAAGCCAAGGACAGTGGCTCTCCCCTGGAGCCTCCAGAAGAAGCTCAGCCCTGCCGACATCTTCGTTTTAGCCCCAGTGGAATATATTTTGCATTCCTGACCTCTGGGACCGTAGTAGTAGAATCCATCTGTGTGGTGCCTGTGAGAATGCATCTTGGACACAATGAGAAACTAACACAGATCTTGTGGCAAAGCTTCACTGCCCCGCAATCTGGTTTTGTTGGGACAGAGCCCTGCCTCGCAGCCGCAGTTTGCTAGGGTGTTGGGGGGGACCTTGCCACACATCTGTTCTGGGTCAGGGGCTTCTATTAGATTATTTCATTTATTTTCCACGACAAATGCATTGTTTTCCATGACAAGTCAGAATCACTATCCCAACTGTAAGAAATAAGAAGAAAAGTTTTGGAAAGTCAGTGATTTACTGATCGCTGCGAAGCCAGGGGGCCCAGGCACATTCTCTGCCCTCGGTGCATGGCGCTGGACCCCCTTGCACACAGGTACCTCAACCAACCCACAGACCTGCCCGTTCTTTACCAGGAGGGTCAGGATGTGTTGCTCTGCCCCAAAGTATTTGAATGTGGTGTCATGTTATAAAACAAAGAGCTTTCTCAACTGGAAAATGACATGATGTGATAAAAAATTAATGCACAAGGAGAAACAAGTTCAAGTTAGGGTCATTCACTTGACTTTTTGTGAGCGCTGATTCTAGTTCTACTTCTTTGTTATAAGGTGGTGACCCTGTAATTGCCCTACGCATTTCCTACAGAAGTGCTGAGACATTTTAGTGAGAAAAAGTATGTAGAACATTTTTATTTTATGAGATAATTTACATGTTTATCTCATTATTATTATAATTTAAGGAATTATGAGTATCATTTTAATTCCCTATATGTACAGCATTTCTAGGGGCGGGAGGCTCACAAATGTTACAGAGCAATGATAAAGATGGCAATATTTGTGTTTCCTAATTATCCACATTGAAAAATTAGTGCTACTTTGGAATTAATGAAATACTGGATTGCCCAATTAAGGTGAGTGTTAAATTCATCAAACGAGCATTGTCTGTGCACCAATGTTTCCCCAGTGAGCACAGGCGATTTCACTGGAATAGTAACACATATTAAACAGAAAATTTATAGCTACCTCTGAGATGTTTTTGTTAAAATTGGTAAGAGAGAGTTTACCTAATTACAGGTATTATGACTTTTTCAACTTCTAACTGCCGTGTATCCCAGGGCCACAGTCACCCCGGGTGCTGGGGGCACCGCCTCTGAATTTCAGCAGGAAAAGGCTTCTGTTTTTTGTTGTTTTGTTTTTGTTTTTTCTTTTTTAAATAGGAAGAAAATGTGATTTTTTTTTTTTGACCCGGTGGCTAACATCCTCAAGCAACTGGCAACTCTCTCCTGGGAGGAACTGAATGTTCTGTCCCTTGTGGTTTCAGCTCCTTTTGGAGCGAATCCCACAGCTTGGGTGCGGGTGTGCCCCAAGGGGACCGAGTGGCTCCGGAGGATGCGAGGCGCGGATACTGGGAGAAGCCACTCCCGGCAGAATCTGAAATAAATCTAACGGGACAGCCGCAGAATTGTTAGGGCAGGAAATAGCGGGAAAAGCGGGAAAATGGAAATTGTGTATTTTAAAAGAGAAGCATTTAGAACCGCTTGAAGCCGACAGAGATGCCACCGGACTGCGAGGGGACCAGAGGAGTACAGCCAGGGAGCCGGCCGTGGGGCTGAGGCCCCAGAGCACCTGCAGCGCCCGCGGATCTCGATGTGTTTGCCACCTGGGGGACTGCGGTTGTCGGGCTGCGTCCAGCGGCTGGGAGCAGGGGTGTCCCCATGAAGCCCAGTGGTAACCCTGACACCAGAAGGGGCATTAGTGCCCAGCTAGGTCTTTCCACTAGAAATGCCACTGGTGTCCTGGGCACTGACTTTGGGGCGGATGCACATTGTTTTATACTTCCTGGAGGAGAGGAAATCTGTCGGAGCGCAGAGGGTCTCCAGAGACATTTGTAGGACCGGGGCGGGGGGGCGCTGGGGCAGCTGAGGGATCGAGGCCCTCTGCCCTCGGACTTTCCTGCCCGTGCTGAACACTGGAGTCACCTCCACTCTTACCCGGTCAGTGACCTACAAACGTGCCCCTGCATCTTACTAATCATCTCAGGAAGTGTTTGCAGACCGTCAGCGCCGAGCCCCGGGCTGCATCGGGAGGCGGGCAGTCCCATGGGACAGCTGGATGACATGCACTTGGGACTGTGAATCGAGCAAGCTCAGGGAAGAAGGCTTCGAGGACCGTTGTCTGGCGGCTGTCAGCTGCGGGGGCCTCTCCTCCTGGCGTCCCCTGGCTTCCCTGGTCCCTTTAGCCAAGAAAGCGCACCTGGGCAGGAGGACGCCGAAGGAGGACCCAGAGCCCATTACTCCCACGAGCATCCCCAGGTCCGTGGACTCGTCGCCGCGGAAAGTCCACCTTGCACCCCGAGCGCCTACTGTGCGCCAGACCCGAGGACGGCCCGGAACAAGCGAAGGGCGCACGTGTTCTGGCCAGACCTGCGCCAACCACTGGCCACCAGGTGCGGCTCCGTAGGACGCCTTGTTCGCGGGCTGTGCCATGCGCAACCTGCTCCGTCGCTGGAAGCTGTCTGGCTTTCGCCGGTGGAGCCGATGGAAAGCGCCAGAGTGAGGTTGACCGCCTCTCCCCACACTGCTCCTTGGGGAAGTGGCCTTCCTGGAAGTCTGCAGTTTTATTTATTTATTTAAAAAGGCTTTTTATTTATTTATTTAAGAGAGAGAGAGAGAGAGAGCGAGCTCAAAGGCAGGGGGAGGGGCAAACTCCCCCCTGAGCAGGGAGCCCAACGTGGGGCTCGATCCCAGGCCCCCAGATCGTGACCTGAGCTGAAGGCAGACACTGAATCCACTGAGCCACTCAGGGGCCCCACCATTTGGGTACACAGTTGGCGCTCAAAGAGGTGCAGCAGCCCAGAGCGAGGGAGGCGTCTACCATCACGGGGAGCCCCGTGGAACACCCCACGCGTTCAGCTTCCCCAGTGCGGGGGACCCTGGGTGAAGAAGACGTTGGTGAGTTCAGATGCCAGCACAGGTGTCGCAGGTATTCCAAGAGGCGACAGGGGACCGGTGCCCGAAGCTCAGGAGGCGGGCGTCGCAAGCGTCACCCATGGGCTCCTTCCAGCCCTGCTGACAGGTGCACACTTTCCCCGCGGGGTCAGTGGCGCCAGGACCCCGTCTCTGCCCGAGCGGCGTTGGGCCGTCACATGCCCGGAGCCCCAGCCCAGGGTTGAGTGTGACAGTTTTTCCCCGAGGAAGGCTTCGGCAGGGGCGGGAGGACCCTGGACAGGGTCGGTGCTGCAGGCTGGGGTCTCCTGCTTCCTGGGGGACACGGCCCCGCGCTGGCCACACGTGATCTCGGTGTGCCTCAGTTGCCCATTTCTTCCTTCTTCCTTCATCGACAGATGCGAGGTAGCACGAGTATTTTAGGGTCTGCATCTGGTGCCGCGACGCAAAAACACAGTCGCAACGCTGGTGTGTTAAGGCCGGAGTGCCTGGGGTTTGCTCTGAGGCCTACTTGTCCTTTCCGTGTCCCCTAGGCCCTCCCTACCCTCCCGGCTGGCTGCGCCGGGTCCTTACGGGGTCGTACGGGGGCAAGGACTGTCTCCTCTCGTGCTGGGAGTACCTGGGGTCGCGAAACAGAAGACAGTGCTCAGGGCTCGTCCTCTGCCACCAAGGATCAGACCCTGATTTCCCTGTTTTCACCTTATCTTCACGACCCCAGGAGGTGTTAGACACTTGATTGGCTGGATGATCAGGGCTCAGGGAGGTGAGGTCCCTGATTCAAGCTGGCGTTTATCAAAGGCCCGTCTACTAATCTTTTATATAACGTTACGTAATGTAATAAACCATGTCATCATAATAGGGTCACATCCCATCCTAACATACATGATAGGATCTACCATACGGTAAATCCCAGCCCTTGCAAACCTGCGTAGAGACCAGTTTTGATTTCAGGGATAAAACAGATGGAAAGTGACAAAGATGCTGAAGAAGGAAGAGAACATTCTAGGGCATTTTAAGGGGAGCTTGAGGCAGGAAGTGAGGGCTGTGCTTCTCGGATCAGCACGGAGATCCTGGGGGTCCACAGGGTCGATCACAAAGCGGGGGGCGCGGGCAGGAGCAAGTGGCCTTGGGGCCCTCCTTCTGGACCCTGTGGCCAGGCCCTTACTGCTGCCCGATTTCCCTGCCACACCTGGGGACCCGGGGTATCCTCAGCAGCTGCAGTATCCCCAGTATCCCCAGCAGCCCCAGTATTCCCAGCAGCCCCAGTAGCCCCAGCAGCCCCTGTATCCCCAGTGGCTCCAGTATCCCCAGTATCCCCAGCAGGCCCAGTATCCCCAGTATCCCCAGTAGCCCCCAGTATCCCCAGTATCCCCAGCAGCCCCAGTAGCCCCAGCAGCCCCTGTAGCCCCCAGTGGTCCCAGTATCCCCAGTAGCCCCCAGTATCCCCAGTATCCCCAGCAGCCCCAGCAGCCCCAGAAGCCCCAGCAGCCCCAGAAGCCCCAGAAGCCCCAGCAGCCTCAGTAGCCCCCAGCAGCCCCAGCAGCCCCAGTAGCCCCAGCAGCCCCAGTATCCCCCAGTAGCCCCAGTATCCCCAGTATTCCCAGCAGGCCCAGCAGCCTCAGTAGCCCCAGCAGCCCCAGTAGCCCCCAGTAGCCCCCAGTATCCCCAGTATCCCCAGTATCCCCAGCAGCCCCAGCAGCCCCAGAAGCCCCAGCAGCCCCAGCAGCCCCAGTAGCCCCAGCAGCCCCAGTAGCCCCCAGTAGCCCTAGTATCCCCAGTATTCCCAGCAGCCCCAGCAGCCTCAGTAGCCCCAGCAGCCCCAGTATCCCCTCGCCTGGTGGCCTCTATTTCAGTGTCCTCCCGACAGGGCGGACTTGCAGGGCCAGGACCCTCCCCCGCGCAGCGCGCCAGCCACCTCCCGTCCCCCACTCCGTGGGTGCTCTCTGAGAGCCCTCCCTGCCGCCCCGCAGCTGTCTGTCCTCTGGGAACGCCAGCTTCCCAGCCGGCCTGCTCCGTGTGGGACAGGAGTGGCATGCGACAAGGGACAGTGGGTGGACACAGGTGGGGGTGGAGGCTGTCCCGCACCCACCCGTCCCCCGGTTCTGCTCTCTTTTTTTTTAAATTTTTATTTCTTTATGATAGTCACATTTATTTATGAATCCTGCTGTGCAGGATTCCATTGTTTCTGAGAGAGAGAGAGAGAGAGAGAGAGAGAGAGAGGCAGAGACACAGGCAGAGGGAGAAGCAGGCTCCATGCACCGGGAGCCCGATGTGGGATTCGATCCTGGGTCTCCAGGATCACGCCCTGGGCCAAAGGCAGGTGCCAAACCGCTGCGCCATCCAGGGATCCCCCGGTTCCACTCTCCACCCTTGCACACCTCACTTTCTGATCCGGGGCTCCCTTGGCTGGCTCAGCCCGGGGAGGCACTGACTCCTCCTGGCCCCACTGGAAGGTTCTAGCTGTGGCTTCTCCACGCCCCCAGCAGCTCCTCCCTCCCCCTCCTTCAGGGAAACCAGGTCAGGTTCTCCACCTGCTGTTGGAGGATGGCCTGGGGGCCTTGGACGTGCCCGGTGTCACTGGTGCCCCAGCATCACGCCCTGGGACTGGCCTGTGTCATGGTGCGTAGCTGGACGCCCCCGAGTGCCGGCCGGATTGCTTTGCCTGAAGCGCCCGTCGATGGGCATCCAGCCTGTTGGTGGCGCGCGGCTCCTGGAACTGGGACGAGCCGCTGTGAGCGTTCTTGCTCCTTGTCCTTCGTGCACAGACATTTCTACGGGGTGTAGAAGTGAGAGTGGGGTTTGGAGATCACGGGGTGTGCGTGCTCCACACTCAGGTGACTGCTGGGGAGTCTGCAGAGAGTTCCTCTGCAGCAGTGCGTGGGGAGGGGTGTTGCGGCCTGTGATCCCCACACACAGTCCCGTTGCGCATCGAATTCCTAAAGAAGCACAACACATTTTGCGTCCTGCTGGGCCTGCGCCTGAGGGCGGTTCGCGGTGACACCCTCCCCTGGGCTGACGCTGTGTTTCCATCTTTTTCCTGTGGGTTTCCGGGAGCGCCGCCACACAGCCTCACTCACTGGGAATCCTCCTTGGCTAGCTAGGCTGTGGAAGGGCGATCGGTGCCTCTGTGATGCAGGATCGCGCAACTGCTCATTTCTTTTCATTACTGGTGGGGTTTTGTTTTATTTTTTATTTTTTTACTCTTTTTTTTTTTTTAAAGATTTTGTTTATTTCTTTGCAAGAGAGAGAGAAAGTGAGCGTGCAAGCAGGAGGAGGGAGAGAGAGAGAATCTCAAGCAGACGGCTGCTGAGCATGGAGCCCCGTGCGGGGTTCGAGCTCACAACCCTGCGATCACGACCTGAGCCGGAATCAAGAGTCCGAAGCCCCCCCGACTGAGTCACCCAGGTGCCCCTCTTTTGCCTCCTTACCTGTGCTGTCCTATCACCTACGAATGACAGGCTTCTGCCTGTCTCAGTAGGGTCTCTATCTCATCTCATTCCCCTGCCCTCTGCCCGGGCCGTGGGCTCCCCGCCCTATTACCCATATCTGAAGAAAGTTAATGTTTTCTCATAAGGCATGATGTTCATACGTTTTTAATGTAACGTTTACTGAGGAAGGTGTGTTCGAACCCCCAGGACGGTTGTGCATTTCCGTTTCTCATTTTGGGTATGTCCAGTTCTGCCCCGTATGGTTTTCAGTGATGTGTTAAGTGCATGCAAATGCAGCATTATTTTAAATTTCCGGTAACTTCATAGTTTTCTTTCTTTTTTTATTAAATATTTTATTTATTTTTATTTTTTTCAAAACTTATTTATTTATTTATTCATGAGAGATACACAGAGAGAGGGAGAGGCAGAGACACGGGCAGAGGGAGAAGCAGGCTCCATGCAGGGAGCCAGACGTGGGACTCGATCCCGGGACCTGGAGTCATGCCCTGGGCTGAAGTGGCGCTAAAGGGCTGAGCCACCCGGGCTGCCAGCTTCATAGTTTTCATGGGTAGAAAGCGTGGCACTAACTCTGCGATACGTTCGCCCTACAGTCACCTCTATCCCGTGGTCACACCTACTCCCCTGGGGCAGCTGTTTGCACAACGCATGGATCATACTCTAATGCTTTACGAGTGTCTCTTAAAACAGCAAGTAGCTTGGTGCTTTAAAGTCCAATTGTCTTAAAAAAAATAAAATCAAATCATTTTTCCTTAGAGTGCTTGGTGTACTTATTAATTGCAATCATTGAATTTGGGGGTTTAAATATATAATTTAGCTTTCTGTTTGCCCTATCTCTGCTATGTTTATTTGTGCCCCTCCTTTCATACAACCTTTTTTCATTGCTTCTTTTAATTTTTCTATTTTCCTCTGGCTATTTACTCTGTTATTATTCCTTAATAGTTACTTTGAGATTGAGTACATACCATCTGCTCATGAGTATTTATTTTATTTGACATTTTAACCCATTTACTGGAATGGTTCATTGTGCTCCCTCCTTGTGCATTTTAATCCTACGTATTATATAATAAGTTGAATATAATCATGTTATTATTTGCTATGTGGTACGTAATAATAAATGGGGCATGAGATTATTGCTCTTGTTTTACAAAGAAGTGCTCATTTATATTTATCCACGTGTGGATTGTTTTTACGGTCCTCATGTCTCTTCTATCTGGATTGTATCACTCAGCATTTTCAGTTTACATTTACAATATCCTGCCCTTTACGAATTGTTTTCCTGCAGATTTGGTGACAAGTTCTTTCAATTTGTGACTGAAAAGTTTTTACTTCGTTTTCCTTTTCAAATCAGTTTTCAGTAGGTATAGAATTATAAACTGGTTGTTTCATTTTCCCAGCATTGTAAATGTAAGTTTCCGTTTTTTTTTGCTGTGCAGGATTCCATTGTTTCTGAGAAAATCAACTGTCAGTCCAATTTTTACTTTTTTGTTTGACAACTTCTGTAATTTATGTTTGCCTTTGTTTTTCAGTGTTTTCATGACTAATCTAGATTCTACCCCCATCCCCACCACCACCACACACATCCTTCATCATATTTTCTTAAGGCTTTTTGAGATTTTGACTTCATATAGTTCATCAGTTCTAGAACGTTCTTAGTCTTTATCTCTTCAGATGTTGCTTTCACCCAGTTCTCTCTTCTACTCCTGCAACTCAAATTATTTAGTCCTGCTCATGGAATTCTGTAGCTCTCTTACGTCCTTTTATGTATTTTCCCTACTTTTATCTTTCTGTGCTTCATTCTGAATATTTTCTTTTGACCAATGATGTAGTTTGTTGATTTTCTCTCCGTGTGTGTTTAATGTATTGTTAAACCCATGTAATCTATCTTCAAGTTTTGCTATTAGTTCCATAAGTTTTATTAGGTTCTTTTATGTCATTCCCAGTTCTATGCTAATATTCTCAATCGACTCTTTCTGATCCCATTAAAAAGTATGAAAAATGGTTATTTAAAAATCTTTAGTTAATAACTCTTATTTATGAGTTCCAATATGTACCTTTCTATGGTTTGTTTCCTTTGAGTCTCATTTGAGCTTTGTGGTTATTTTTAACTATGTTCCATAAATCGCACATTTGAAAAATTATTTGAGAAATATAATTTGGAGCCTAGGAGGATGTTCTATTTTTTCAAAGAGAATCTGCTTTGCTTTCGCCAGCTACCCGATAGAATGGCGATTGGTGTCACCGCAGGAAGCGAGATCATTCGAAGTTAGTTTCTTACCCTGTGAGGACCCATCCCCCCTGGTTCCTGTTCAGAGGGTGGGATGTGTGTAGGGGCGTTGCACTGCAGATCCTCAACCATTCACGCCTTTCCCTACGGACACTTACGGTTGTGAAATCACCGTGAGATGCCTTTCCTCTCAGACACCCCGATGGCACAGGGAAAACCAACTGCAAATGCAGGGCTGAGAATCCTGGGCTGCTCTTTCTCCTGCACTTAAAGGGCCTTATTTTTGCCAGCAGCATTGAAAAGTCCTCCCCAGAGCAGCAGATCTCAACCACCCGGTCTACCATTACCTGAAGCACATGCAAGTCTATTTTGTGTGATTATTCATCTACCTACCTGGCCCACCGAGTCCATGCTTTGTCCTGCAGACACCACGTCTTCTTCACGCTTGCGTCCAGCGTCAAGCACGATTCCTGGGACTTGGTGGGCTTTCCACAAATGTGTACAGAAAGTGATGCAAACAAGCAAAGGACAAAGGTGAGGAAACTCATCTGGCTTTTTCCAGGAGACTCACAGGCCATTATTCTTACAATAATTCAAAGTGAATATAGTTCCTTTTCCTGGGTAACGCCAGAGAAGCTGCCCCCGGAAGCAGATTCTCCGTTGCCTTGCAGCACAGAGCTGAGAGTTTCTGCGTGTCCGTCTTTGGAGACCTCCCTGATCCTCAGAGCTTACTTGTCGTCAGTCGATGGCCCAAGGTTTGAGATTTATGTCACATCTGTAATCAGTGCTGTAAAGAAGACAAATGTCTAAAACGTGAGAATACCTTTCATTTGCACATGATTCTGTCCTTGGAAGATGTTAATAATATTTTTTGCAAGCCTTTAAGAATAGAGTGAAGCACGTCAAACTCATTGAGAAAATGGTCTTGCTTCGCCATCTGGGTGAGAAAATTAAATAGATGTCGTTTAATGGATCTCACCTCTTAGGTGAAGAGAAAAAGTATCTGACTCCTTTTTCTATTAAAGTAGCATAATTTTCCTGCTTTTCGTTTAGCAGGTGTTAAACTTTTTTCTCATAATAAGTCTTTTTTGATTTACTTCTATTTCGTGGTGTCATTCCCTCTTCAAGACCTGGGAGTGTTCGCAATACCCTGTGGCAAAGGAAAGTTCACTCGATAAGCAATAGTGGTTCAAAGCCTACAGTTGGAGTTGCTGAAATAAGGTTTGAGTTTGTGTTTTAATCAATATGGAGGGTACGGGTAACGCGGTTATGTGCGCAACATCCCTGACTTAATCAGTGAGTTAAAATGGTTCTGCTCTTTTACAACCATAATTCAAAAAACACCCTAAGGTCTTTAAAGATTCTAAGACTTGAAGCTCATAAACTTTTCATTTTCTGGAATCAAGAGATGCCTCCAGCACACTTTGACTGATAGGTCTCTACATTTCAAGTACCCATTTGGCAGCGAAGTCCCTCCTGGCTGTCAGGCTCCCCCGCCGTAGCCCTGCCAGGTGTGAGGGAAGAAGTGGCCTCGAGTGTTAGGGGCGGAGGAGCGGAGACTTTAACTGTTTCCTGCCAGCGCCTCACCCAGACCCTCGCCGATGGATGCCACGGCCACAAAGGTGGGAGCACATGGCTCGTCTGTCGAGCAGGTGTGTGTGACATGCGTCCCCCTGCCCGCGGAGGAGCTGGGCCCCCGGCTGGCGGCGGCTGCTCAGGCTCAAGGACAAACCGGGCGCGGCCACCGAGGCCGGGAGGCAGAGACCAAGCCTGGGGCCAGGGGCTGGAGGACGACGGCTGAGGCGGGCCTGGGACACGGCCCGAGAGCGACGGGGCCCAGGAACGTGAGGCCCTGGGGTCCGTCCTGCATTTTAAAAGGCGCCTCTGCAGGGAGGAGGCTCGTGGCAGGAGCAGGGCCACGGCCGGGGCCGGAGCCTGGGCGGGGCCCTCGGTGCTCGGGCTGCACTGCCCGGGGGGACGCGTGACCTCATGGGTCAGCTTGGCCGGACTGGCACCCAGGTCTCTGGGCGGGCATTATTCCAGATG
The DNA here is from genome assembly GCA_032313775.1 of Urocyon cinereoargenteus. Classification (NCBI taxonomy): domain Eukaryota; kingdom Metazoa; phylum Chordata; class Mammalia; order Carnivora; family Canidae; genus Urocyon; species Urocyon cinereoargenteus. The sequence continues at coordinate 47,298,859 of JAVLSZ010000009.1, forward strand.
CTTCTGGGAAAGGGAAGCACATTTCAGCCAACGGACTTTGAGTAAAGCACGCGAGCCTCCGCCACATGGGTGGGGCTCCCCCAGTCACCAGGCCTTGGAGGAGGAACTGAGGCCTTGGGGGGGTGGTGGCTGCCTCGGACTCAGGCTACCACCTGTCCCGGGCCTGCAGCCTGCCGCTCCGCCCCCCTGCAGCTGTGGCCTGGCTCCCAGGCCAGGTCCCGCCCTCTCCATCTCCCCCCCTTCTCTCCCTCCATCTCCCCCTCCATCTCTCTCCCTCCATCTCCCCCTCCATCTCTCTTCCTCCATCTCCCCCTCCATCTCTCTCCCTCCATCTCTCCCTCCATCTCTCTCCCTCCATCTCCTCCTCCACCTCCCCGCCATCTCTCTCCCTCCATCTCTCCCTCCATCTCTCTTCCTTCATCTCCCCCTCCATCTCCCCCTCCATCTCCCCCTCCATCTCCCTCCCTCCATCTCTCTCCCTCCATCTCACTCCCTCCATCTCTCCCTCCATCTCTCCCTCCATCTCTCCCCCTCCATCTCTCTCCCTCCATCTCTCTCCTCCATCTCCCCCTCCATCTCTCCCCCTCTCCCTCCCCCTCCATCTCTCCCCCCATCTCCCCCTCCGTCTCTCTCCCTCCATCTCCCCCTCCATCTCTCTCTCCATCTCCCCCTCCATCTCCCCCTCCATCTCCCCCTCCATCTCTCCCTCCATCTCCCCCTCCATCTCTCCCTCCATCTCCCCCTCCATCTCTCTCCCTTCATCTCTACCTCCATCTCTCCCTCCATCTCTCCCTCCATCTCCCCCTCCATCTCTCCCTCCATCTCCCCCTCCATCTCTCTCCCTCCATCTCACTCCCTCCATCTCTCCCTCCATCTCTCCCTCCATCTCTCCCCCTCCATCTCTCTCCCTCCATCTCTCTCCCTCCATCTCTCTCCTCCATCTCCCCCTCCATCTCTCCCCCTCTCCCTCCCCCTCCATCTCTCCCCCCATCTCCCCCTCCATCTCTCTCCCTCCATCTCCCCCTCCATCTCTCTCTCCATCTCCCCCTCCATCTCCCCCTCCATCTCCCCCTCCATCTCTCCCTCCATCTCTCCCTCCATCTCTCCCTCCATCTCCCCCTCCATCTCTCTCCCTTCATCTCTACCTCCATCTCCCCCTCCATCTCTCCCTCCATCTCTCCCTCCATCTTCCCCTCCCTCTCTCTCCTTCCATCTCTCTCCCTCCATCTCCCCCCGCCCCCCACACACACACGCACGCACGCACTACTGGTTCCATGTGCCTGTCTGATACAAAGGATTGCAGTCATGCAGAGAAAGATGACATGCTCAAGAGCTTGGGGGTTAGACCCACACGTATCGCATGACACCGAAAGCAAGCTGGGCCATGCTTGGGGTAGAGGAGGACTCAGTGAGCCTCCCCGAGGACAGTCGTAAGGTGGTGGTGCATGGGCTGGTGAGGGTTGGTTGGGGCGGCCTTCAGTGGGAGTGGCTGGGGGGTCAGTGGGGTGGCTGGGGGTGGATGGGGACGGGTGGGCATTGGAGGGAGTTGCCGAGCATCGCTGGGGTAGTCGGGGTTCGGGGAGGTGTGGCCGGGCTCATGGAGTTTGAAACGTCCACCACTCCCCGCGGAAGTGCAGACGTTGCACGGCTGATGCTCACATGGGAAGGCGTCCCTGGGGCTTGGGGAGCACTTGGGATTTTACTGCCACCGAGGCAGTAACCACGGTCCTGCGGGAGGACGTGGTCAGGACACCGCATGGGTGGGGTGGCATCCAGGACTGGGCATCTACACCTGGGGCTGCAGACTTGGGGACACCAGGTCAGAGCGCTCGGGCCAGATCGTGAGGAGAGGCCAGGAGGCAGGATGCTGTGCTGCTCCTCCCAGGAGGCCACACTTCCTGCCTCCTCCCGCCTGCTCCTGCTGCCTCCCTCCTCTCTCCTCCCTCCTGCCCCCCTGTCCTCCTCCCCCTTTCCCTCCTCCTCCTCCCTCCTCCCTCCTTCTTCCTCTCTCCTCCACTCATCCCTCCTCCCTCCTCCTTCCTCCCTCCTGCCTCTTCCCTCCTCACTCTTGCCCCGTCCTCCTCCCCTCCTCCCTCCTTTCCTCCTCCCTCCTCCGTCCTCCTTCCTCCTTCCTGTTTCCTGCCTCCTCCCTTCTGCCTCTTGCCTCCTCCATCCTGCCTCCTGCCTCCTTTCTTAAACCATGAGGTTTAAGGTCATCTTCAGTCACGGGAACACATGATGCTCCGGGGATTATGCAAAGCCGACACGGTACTAGTATCTCCAGGGCTGCGTGGACTTTCCCCAGGTTTGGCTGCCGGGGAGCATTGCGCGAAGCTGTAGAACCGCGGCAACCTCTAGTTCCGGCGACACTTGGCACAGCATGTCCCGTCCTTCCAGTGGACGGAAGTGCTCCCTGTGGGCAGGACCTGCCACGAGGCCGAGGCCAGCCCAGCAGGTTGTACTGAGCAGGTTGTGGAGCTTTTGGACTCCAGTCGTGTCACTCCTGAATATGGGCGTTCGCAAGGTTAATAGAGCCTTAAAAATGATGCTGAAGCTTTGACCTACTAAATTTATCACATCCATATTAGGAACAATGTAATTCCAGCTCTTTTTTTTAAAGGATCTTTTTTTTTTTTTTAAATACTTTATGTATTTGTGAGAGATGCAGAGAGAGGCAGAGACCCAGGCAGAGGGAGAAGCAGGCTCCATGCAGGACTCGATCCCCGGACCCGGGGTCACAGCCTGAGCCTAAGGCAGACGCTCAACTGCTGAGCCCCCCAGGTGTCCCCATAATTCCAGCTTTTAAGACAAAAGTCACTTCATAATCCCCCTCTCCGTTTTTGTTTTCACTTTTCTTTTTTTCCTGTATGTAGCAGTTTTGCATGTTTAGACCCACAGAGAGGTTCCATTCTGCGCTTTCCTTTAGTTACTCTGTTTTTTTCCTAAGATTTTATGTATGTAGGTAGGTGTGTAGGTATGTATGTATTTCCTTGAGAGAGAAAGAGGGGGGGCAGGGAGGGAGGGACAAGCAGACACCCTGCTGAGTGTGGAGGCCTGGGGGGCCTGGGGATGAGGATTGGACCTTGAACCCAAGACTCAAATCACAGCCTGACCTGAAACCAAGCCTCTCACGTGCCCTCCTTTGGTTACTTGACATTTCCTGAATTATTTTCTCATGCTAATTCATAGTCTTTAAGATCATTAACAGCTACATCTTATGCTATCAGGCCAATAAACCACAATTTGTTTTATATAGTTAAATAGTACTCTAGATTCTGGACATTTCCCTGATTTCCAATTTTTTCATTAACACACAATACCAAATAAAACAATTATTTTAATTTTTTATAGGTTTTCTTTTCTTTGCCTTTTTTTTTTTTTTTTTTAAAGATTTTTGGTATCTTTGCACTCCCAGAAGTGACATTCCTGGCTCTGAACACTTTCTTGGGCTCTTGAAATCTATGCCAACCTGCTTTTCTGAGACAGATATTTCAATTTACAGTCCCAATCCATGTGCTAGAAGGTATGTTATTAAGCCATCAACAATTACCATTATTACAGATTTTGCTATTTCACTTCAATACTTTTGGGTTTGAATATTTTTTCCTATTCTTTTTAAAATTTTTTAAAAAATTTTTTATTTATTTATGATAGTCACAGAGAGAGAGAGAGAGAGAGAGAGAGGCAGAGGCACAGGCAGAGGGAGAAGCAGGCTCCATGCACCGGGAGCCCAACGTGGGATTCGATCCCGGGTCTCCAGGATCGCGCCCTGGGCCAAAGGCAGGCGCTAAACCGCTGCGCCACCCAGGGATCCCCTTTTTCTTATTCCTTTTAAAAAAAGATTTTATTTATTTCTTAGAGAGAGGGAGAGAGAGGGTGAAGGGAGGGGAAGAGGGAGAAAGAAGTGGACAGACGCCCCACTGAACACAGAGCCCCATGCGGGTCTGGATCCTGCAACCCTGAGACCATGACCTGAGCTGAAATCAAGAGTCACAGACTCAACTGATGGAGCCACCCAAGTGCCCTGCTTTTTCTCTTTTTCTTTCTATTCTTTAAGGTATATTTTGATATTGCCATTATTGCTTTTACTGGTAATGGTGATAGTGTGGGATGTACAAGCGGCATGCCTCCTCGTAACCCGAACTTCTTGGGGTTCCTGACACTGGTCCATACAAGCTGTTCCAGGCAAGCTTTTGCCTCTGTTATAGACATTCCTGTAATCGTGCAGATGTTTAATTGTTCTGTGCAATCAAATGTGTTTATCAATTTATCGATCTACCAATCAAAAGGCAGATACCCTTCCAGTTACTCGCGCAGACGGAGTGGAACCGTGAGTTGTTAACAGGGCAGACAATGTCAACCACAGACGGGGCGAGCAGACGCTCAGTTATCCGGGAGGCAGCGTCCACAGGACAGAGGAGCAGGGAGGGCCAGTCAGCTGGTGCCTCGTCTCTGAGCCCCGAGGAGGTGCCCTGAGCTGCAACCTCAACCCTCCAGAGAAGCAGCTGTGGCCGGAGCGAGGGTGTGTTGCCAACGGGAAGCAGGAGGGGCAGAACAGGAAGGAGCCTGTCACTTCTCCACCAGCCTGGCCCAACCTTGCAAAGCAGGACATCAGAGGGTATGCTTGGAAGCCAGAGAGACAACAGTTTATTCATTTATTTTTAATTTTTAAAAATATTTTATTGATTGATTGATGGATTGATTGCTAGCGGGGAGGCGGGGGGCAGAGGGACAAGCAAACTCCCTGCCTAGCGCAGAGCCAGATGCAGGTCTGGATCCCAGGACCCTGAGACCATGACTTGAGCCAAAGTCAAGAGTGGGATGCGTAAGCCCCTGAGCCGCCCAGGGCCCTGGAGATAACAGACAACAGTTTAATATCTGTTGTAACAAGTGCTGGAAGAGGTTGCGCTCCTGACAAAACACATCCCACGTGTGCCCCTCATTCTCCACGGGGAGACACAGATGGGTGTGCGGTGGGCATGCTCATACCTTTCTTTACATCACAAAGGATTTGATGTTACTGATATAAGAGAAAAATCACTGTGTGTCTCCATCTGTTGGAGAATTTGGAATTTATTTATCTTGGATCAATTCTCCACCTTTGACTGAGCTTCAGAAGAGATATCAACGGGGTACCTAGCAGCTGAACATATTTTTTATTTTCTACACGGGGATCTACCTATGAGCCCACCTTTTGTGCCTTTCATTACGAGCAGAACTGGAGACAGTATGATGCATACATTGAGCTGATAAGCGTGTTCCTATTACATTCACATTCTTGCGGAGTTTCAGGTGAATACTCGGGCCTCCGAAGCACCGTGGGCCACTGGAAATGAAATCACAATTTGAGGATTTGGGGATTTGAGGAATTAGCTAATTTCTGTTTTTTTTCCCCCAAACATAAATATCAGTAGAACGACATATTACCAAGTCAATCATGGGAGCACCACGTCATTTAGAGACTCCCGCAAATCCTGTTTTGGGCATCAATATTCTTTCTTATGGTTGCTAGTAAGATTGGACTGTAGGAGCTTTTAGTTTCAGCTCCCACATGTGAAGAGCTTTATCACAGTTCTTACAGCAAGACAAAAAGGGAACAAGCTAAAAATCATCAGCTTTCTTGGGCCATCAGAGAAGTGAGGTCCCAGGACAAACCATCAGGCCTCAATGTGGAAAGCTCAGCAAATGCAGAGAATCACACCTACGATGGTCTTTGCAAGGCCCTGAATTGCCAGGAGCATTTAAATTTTAGGACGCCTCCGGCCTCTCACCAGAGTTAGAATACAGGACTCTGAGAGGCCACACACTTGCCCCGTTTCCACCTCTGGGGACCCCACAAGCTCTCAGGGTGAAGAGCCAAGAAAAACCCTCCTATTTCCAGAGGAAAGGGCTGGGCGGGGATATGCAAACATTTCAGAATATTTGCAGAGTGTTCTCCCTAAGGAAGCCACACTCCTGGGGGGCTGAGGCGGTACCTTTGGGCTTTACTGACCTGGGGGAAGAGAAATCTCCCAAATCCCACCACCTCTAGCTTTCCTGACTCATCTAAGGTGGGCCAAAAAGGTGAGAAGTGTATTTAATCACCACTGAGGGACACGACTCCACTAAAAAATGAGATTTAATCATCAGGAGCTAGGATGTCCGCACCCCAGCATCCTGCCACCTCATCAGCAGACAGGGGTGAGAGCGGGACAAGGCTCAGACCCCACTTCAGAAGGAATGTTTAAGGAAACCCGGAGACAACAGAGAGATCTGAAGAATTCTCAAGGAAATTCATGTTTCCGTTACTTACAGCTTCCACAAATATCAAACACAGCTCTACTCATGGCCAGATTAATGTGCCTTTCATACTAATGAGCTATTTACCTCACTTCTTATTTCCTGACACATCACATCTGGGTCTCAGCAGAAAGTTGCAAGGCGTACTGAAAGACAAGATAAAACCAAGTCTGAAAAGAGAAAGCAACTGGACTGAGATCTGATGGGCAGTCTGGAATTATCAGACAATTTAAATTACTTTGATTAATACGCACAGGATTTATATATGAGAAGTTATAAAACTCTGAGGAAAGAAATCAAAGGAGACATAAATGGAGAAAGTCTGTGTCGTAGATTGGAAAATTCAGTATTGCTGAGATGTCAGTTCTTCTCAACCTTTTCTGGAGATTGAACACAATCCCAATTGAAATCTCAGCAAGCTACTCTGTAGATATTGGCATATTAATTCTACTGTCTCCGTGATGAAAGCCCCTGAAAAGCCAAAGAAATACTGAACTAGAACCCAGTTGGAGAACCCAGTTGGACGCTCTCCCACTTCAAGAGCTCCAATAAAGCTACAGTCATCAAGATGGCTTGGTATTGGTGGAGACTAAAGACACATAAATCAACAAATCCAGAGAGAAACCAGCTACAGACCCACACAAATATCATCAACTGATTTTTGATAAAGGAACAGGGCAATTCAATGATGAAAATGCGGACTTTTCAACAGATGGTGCTTGCACCACTGGACGTCCACATGGGGAAATAATATCTATCGATAGATTTTCTACCTCACAGAAGTTAACTCAGAATGGTCTGACACCTAGATTTTAAAAAGGCGACCCTGTAAAACTTCTAAGACAAAAATGGTCAAAATTCTACACGACCTTGGTTTTGGCAATGAGTTTTTACATACAATCCTGAGTACGGTAGATGAAGGAAAGCAGCTAATAACTAGACTATATTAAAATTTAAAAACATCTGCTGTTTTTGAGACACTGTTGAGAGATCAAAAGACAGGCTGTAGACCTGGAGAAAATATTTACAACATACATATCTGCAAAGGCCAAGTTGCCAAAATATACAAAGAACTACAGAAACACAACAAGAAGGGGGAAAAATGCCCGATTAAAAAATGGGTAAAAACCAGGGACCTCACCAAAGCACATATCCCGATGGCAAATCAGCATATGTACTTAGTCTCATCATGATTCGCTGTCAAGGGATTCTAAATAGGAGACCTCTATAGGTAGGAGACCTCTACACCCTATGAGAAGGACTAAATGCAAAACACGGACAACGTCCAAGGCTGGCGAAGATGTGGAGACACAGGACCATTCGTCGCTGTGGTGGGAATGCCCGCGGTGCAGCCACGTTGTGAGACGGTCTGGTAACCTCGGGCGAAGCCAATCGTAGTCTCACGGAATGACTCAACAGTTGGTTACCAGCTGCTCAATCCTAATGAATCGATCTGGAAATTTGCATTCACACAAATACCCGTATGGACGTTTATAGCAGCTCCAGCTATGGTTGCCAAATCTAGAAGCTCCCAGGCTGCCCTTCAGTCGGTGAATGGATGAGCACACTCCGTGCGTTGATACAGTGGGGCGTTATGATACAGTCGGCACTGAGAAAACATGAACTACGAAGCCATAAAAATCCGTGGAGGAAAGAGTGTCTATCTCTGAGAGGAAGTGTGAGAGCTACACGTTGTGTGATTCCCGTTACAGAACATCCCGGGAAAGGCCCAGCTGTGGGCGCAGCAGAGCGCTTCGCGATTACAGGGGTCCAGGAGGACGGAGGGAGGGGAGTGAACGGAGGGAACACGGGGGAATTCGGGGGAAGCTAAACCATTCTGGGTGAAAATGTGAAGATGACAGGCATCTGACAAAAGCCACAGAACTTTATGGCATGAAGACTGAAGCGTGATGCATGAATATTAAAAAGAAATCATGTAGGAGGTTGGGGACCCAGGGGGGATGCAGGCTGGGAGAAGTGGATCTAACTGAGTTACAGATGCGCAAAAGGATGTCAGGGGAGCGCTGGGGGGACCAGGCCAGTAAGATGTGAGTGACTTTGGCAATGAATGGGGTCCGTGAGCCTAGTGGCAGAAGGAAGCGCTCCGGGGGACGGCAGCACTTCCATGGGCCCGGGGCCAGGCATTCTGAGACTGCCACACTAGTGCCCAGATGGAACAATCCAGAAACGGCGGCCATGGGTAGAGCCAAGGCTCTCTCTCCTGGGGTAGGACTGTGCGGGTTAGCCGTGGAGGAGGCTAGAGTGATGCGTAGTAACGGTCTCAGGGGAGACCTGTGGTTACCTTCACGTCCGGACACAGGGCTGGAGAATAGCTTGTATAGACGCGGGTATTTTTTTTGCTCTGACCGGTGAGGGGGCATAAAAGGAAAAGCATCCCCCTAACAGGAAGGGCCCTTAGGATTCAAACCTTGGTTCGTAGCATCAGTGGCCAATAATACGAACCACGGCCCCTTGGAGAAGTGACTGGTTTGTGACGGACGCGAACAAGATGAGCCTGGAGCGCCGTGCGGCGCCAGGAAGAAAGGGAGGCCTCAAACGCGTGCGTGCACGTGTGCACACGGAGCACCCACACCATGTGCATGTACATACACGGCACACACACAGTGATGTGCACACAAACACGCTCACACCTAAGCACGTGTGCGCACATGCACCCACATCACGCTGTCGGCGGGGGTGCATGTCAAACAGGCGCAGAAACCCTCTGTTGGCGTTCTTAACATCCACAATTGGGCAATCTTGGCATCAAAATATATAAAATAGTTTTGGGTTGTAAGTCAAGGTATAAGAGAAACAGGTTTGAGTCCACGGTGATATAAATAGAGGGTTGGGTGCACTCATAATTGAGGAGACTAGACGATGCGTCCCGGCAGAAGAATTCCAGATCCTCCGGTGGACGCTGGATCTGCTCCCGAGGGCGGACGCTCCCCGAGGGCCTCCCCTCAAAGCCCACCAGCTGGAAAACGGGGGAAAAGTCACTTCTCGGTGGAGAAACCTGACCAGCGAACCCCGGCGGGCCACCAAGAGCAGCACCTCCAGGCTTGAGGCATGTTGGACCCCGTGTACCCGATGTGACGTGACGGACATGACCCTCCGCCTCTGTGGCCTTCTTCCCAATGGCCTTTCCCCCGGTCTCAGCAGGAGAGAATTCTCAGACATACTTGACTCCTCGAAACTGGTCAAGGTCATTCGAAGAAGAAAGAAAAGCATGAAAACAAGGGAAGTCTGAGAAAACGCCACAGCCAAGCGGACCCTGAGGAGGTGTGACGGCCACGTGCAGCGTGGGCTCTGAGAAGTGTGGGCAGCAGAAAACGGGCATTAGGCAAAATGCAGAAAGTCTCAGTAAACCGTGGACTCTCACTAGTTCAATCCCATTAATGGCAAAATATTCCATTAATTGTGAAAAACGTATAATACTAAGTTAAGATGGGGACAGTGGAGGGAACAGGGTGACGTGTATGGGAACGCTGCACTAATTTCTCGAGTTTTCCGTAAACCCAGCACAGATCTAAAGGAAATAAAGTCTATTAAAGAAGACTGCAGAGAGCATCCACACGCACATATCTCTGTGGGGTCAGTTTCTTCGGGTGACGTCCCTGGAGGCGATGCTCCTCTGTGTAAAGATTTGCTCCTCTTTACTCTGGATATGGTCCTAAAATATAGCTTGATTGCTTTGCGGAGAAGTGTCAGCAACTGTTTGTAGTCACAGGAGGCGTCCGTTAGATGCCCCGATGCCACGCCATCGCCCATCCTGGGTATTGTTTCTTTAAAACATAAGTTTTCTAGGTCCAAGTCCCTGCTCCACTGTGTCGGGTACACTTGGACCCAAGCTCGAGCTTGCTGATAAACCCTTGTGCACTTGCAAAAACAAAAACAAAAACAAAAAACAAACAAAATAAAAAACATAAACCCCCGTGCACTTGCAAAAAAAAAAAAAAAAAACAAAAAACAAAAAACGAACAAAATAAAAAACATAAACCCTCGTGTGCTTGCAAAAAAAAAGTTTTCTAAATAATAATATTTCACTAAAATATTATTTATGTGGATGAACATCTTTCCACCTTAGCACTTGACATCACCTCTGAAAATTTAAATTTACGGGACAATATACTCATTTCCAAGCCCACTCCGCTCAATCTCCCCTATTCATGAATTTATTCTTTTTACCATTAAAGCTGTTCTTGTCGTCAGTGCTCCTCACGTAGTCTCACCCACTAAACTACCCAGAAGAAACCGCCCTTCCAGAGTTCACGGCCCCGTCACAGGGTCACTGCTCATCCCTGGGTCAGGGACACTGGCTCCTCCAAGGACACCCACTACGTGACATGGTCGTCGCTTCCAGTCGGTACATATTCTTTCAGAGATTATAGAGACATGGGGACCTCCGACATATAACACGTGCTCTTAATTGAGATTTTTTATTAATGGACTTATCTTTAAAAAAAATCCACAATATTTATCCTTATAAGGAACTTTCGTAGAAACGAAGTTGTGGTCGGTCACAGAAGGGAAACCCCGTCCTGCGGTTTGCTTCCTAGGAGTGCTCCAGGAGAGTCCCCCGACCGGACTGATGTGAGCACTGAGCCTTATCAGGCTGCGGCTCCGGGGGCAGAAGTCCACGGTGAGGCCCGGGGCACGCTGAGGTGGGACCTGCTCTGCCTTTCCCTCTGTAACTAACCACCACCGGTGACAATATTTAACTTCTAGAATTGGGCACCTTGAGAACACCGTGGGTCTTTCAGGGCCCTTGATTCAGATCTACATTCTCTCCCCCAAATCTCGGGGCCACACGTGTGTTAGGCCTCAGAACTTACCACTCATTAGTTGGAACTCAGTCTGAGCACTTCAGACTTAGGGTATGGGACAGGACGCGGGTTTGGAGTGACATACCCGGACCCTGTGAATCAATGAGTTCGTTTCTGATGCCAACTCTTAAAAAGTGATAATCTCACATCTTCTAGTGGAAAAAATGGTGAATTCAGTGTAAGTTTGTGTAGAATAGATGACATGTAGTTTCCCCAGGGAACCCCTGAGCCCGCGACCTGCCCTCGCGTGGTTGGCGAGCTCACCCCTCGTGCTGGCTCCACGCCTGTCCTTCAACTGAGTGTCAGTCTCTGCATTCCAAGAAGTGCACTCACCGGGCCGCTGAGAGACGGGACAGAGGAGGGGGACCCCCGTCGCGCCTCTCACTGAGGAGCCCTAGAGCTGCTCCCGCTCGGCCAGGGCCCCGCACCGCACGGCGGCCAAGCACCCCGTAGTCTACCCGTGGCTGTGAGCCAAGCAGGGCCCCTCCCGTGCCGCTCGCCCCGTAGGGCCTACAAACCCGGAGCGCTGCACCGAGTGGAGTCCTTTCCCTTCTGTGGTTCTCATTCTCGTAGCTTTTTTTTTTTTTTTCACTTGGGGTAAAATACCTAAGCCTGTTTCTTCCTGTAAAACCTGAGCAAGTGATCACGGACACTTTGGGTACTGAAATGAGTTCAGCTCACTGGAATTTTAGTGGGGACGTCACAAGTATTAGTTCTGTATCTCTGATCATTTTTTCTTTTTTAAAGATTTTTATTTATTTATTTGACAGAGAGAGAGAGAGAGGATGAACAGAGTAGGGGATCAGAGGGAGAGGGAGAAGCAGGCTCCCTGATGATCAAGAAGCCCGATGTGAGGCTCGATCCCAGGACCCTGGGATCATCACCTGAGCTGAAGGCAGATGCTTAACCGACTGAGCCACCCGGGTGCCCCTCTGACACCTTATTTAAACAAGGTCCTGCCTTTTTTTTATTTCATAGCATTAATTAATAAGTATAATTAATTATTGATTTATTCTCCTCCTTGGATATTGGACTTTACATTTCAGGAGGGCAAAAACCATATTTTCCTCACACGGCTGTATGTATCTGGCATCTGGCACAGTTGAATGTACCTAATACCTGCTTAGTATTTTCAAAGCAAATCAATACCCACACTAAGCTCCTTCTGTGTCTTAATTCCATGAGTTAAGGAGCTTGTCCACTAAAACAGTGACCAGTGACACAGTATTAAACTGACTGCTGGAGAAAAAAAAAAAAAAAAGAAAAGGCATTCCTTCTAAAAAATAAAAAATAAAAAAAAATAAGCTGACTGCTGGGGGGACGGTCGGTGCCTCCAGTTGGAACCAGACAAGATGTGAATACGGGCGGATAGCCAGGAGGCATGGAAGGAATGATCACTTGTTGAGCATGAGGGTCCTGGAGAAGAGGTCTGGGCAGGACCAGCGCAGGTGTCTCCGATAGCACGAGTCTCTTCCAAGACCTTGGGGTACCCCCAGCAAACAGTTGGCATATATACATGTTTCTGTGAACTCTGCAATGCCACAGGTTTATTTTTTCTCTCTCATACCTCCGCCAATAATGTCATACGCTGGGCCCATCGTTTCCTTACTGTTCGTGTCCAACCTGCTTGACCTTCCAGAGATGCTCCATCAGAGAGACCAGGGGGCAGCATCGTGATAAGGACACTAGTGGCTGCAGGGCACAGAATGATCACATTTCATTTCCAGAACAGCCTGAATGAGCTCAAAATAGCCTAAAAATAAAAGAGAAAACTATAAAATTATCAGGGGAAAGTATGGGGTTCTTTCCTTATGACCCCGATTTCTCAGATCTGACACCAAAATGACAATCAACAAAAGGAAAAAAAAAAAGTAGATATGCTTCATAGTTTAGAATAGACTTCACCAAAGTTAAAAACTTTTGTGCATCAAAGAACATTATCAAGAAAGTAAGAAGACAACCTACCTAATGAAAGAAAATATTTGCAAACCGTATACTGGGTAAGGGTGTGGGACCCGGAATATAGGAATTCTTACAACCCAGTGAAATGACAAATGATCCAGTTTTAAAAATGGATGAGGGCCTCGAAAGGATGTGTCTGCGAACAAAGCATACGAATAGTCAGCAAGCACACGGACAAGGTTCAATGCCATTGGTCATTAAATAAATGCAAATTGAAATCACAAAGAGCTGTCACTCAACATACCCTAGGGCCCTAGAATTTTTTTTTAATTTTAATTTTAATTTTTTATTTATTTTTATTTATGATAGTCACAGAGAGAGAGAGAGAGAGAGAGAGAGAGAGAGAGGCAGAGACACAGGAGGAGGGAGAAGCAGGCTCCATGCACCGGGAGCCCGATGTGGGATCCGATCCCGAGTCTCCAGGATCGCGCCCTGGGCCAAAGGCAGGCGCTAAACTGCTGCGCCACCCAGGGATCCCCCTAGAATTTTTTTAAATGGATTTATTATTATTATTATTATTATTTATTTTTTATTTTATTTATTTATTTATTTTAATGGAATTAACAAGCAATGGCTAGGATGTGGAGAAACAGGAGTCTGCATACGTTGCTTATAAGCACGTGACAGGATGCAGGAGGGGAGTTTAGCTGTGACTCTAAAAGTTGAACCCATCACCCCCCCGTGACACTGCAATGCCACTCCTAGGCATGCACAAGAAGTAAAAACACATACCAGGCTTTTGTGTCTACGCAGAAACTTGTACACAGATGCTCAGAGCAGCATCATTCCCAAGAGCAAAAAGGGGGAAACAACCCGATGTCCAGCAGTGGGAGATGGATGAACAGATTGTGGTAAGTGCACGCAGTAGGATATTATTCAGCCGTCAAAAAATGAGGTACTGATCCGTGATCCAACTTGGATGACTCTTGACTATCATTGAGTAGTATCATCTTGAATGTTGAATGGCGTGCCAACTGGAAGAACCCAGCACAAAGTGTCACCTAAGTGTATGAGTCCTTTTATAGGATTTATCTAGAATCAGCAAATCCGTGGAGACAGGAAGCTAATTAGTCGTCACCAGGGGATGGGGGAGGGAGGAATGGGGAGTAATTACTTGGAGGTGTGGGGTGTTCTTCTGGGGTGAGGAATCCTAGGGATGTGAAGAAAGGTGGTGGATTATGACACAGTCCCTGCAGTAAAGGTCACGTTGTCGGGCACTTGGTGATGGTTAATTGTATATAATATGCATTTAACCACCGTAAAGAAGCAATTACTGTAAGGTATATAAATACCTTAGAAAAGGAAAAAAAAAATGTAGTCATCTGAAGAGGAGTGAAAAACTTGGCAAAATCCAACAACCATTCTTGAAAACTTCTCAGGAAAATAGTTGTGGGAAGGGATTCCTGCTTTACGGCGTCAGGGGCCTCTTTGAGAATCCTACAGCCCACGTGATACCTAATGGGAGACTAAGGGTCCCCCGAGACTGTAAGGAAGGGAAGATTGCCTACCCTCCCGGTATGAATAAGACGTGGTGGATTGAGGGCCGCGGGTGACACACGGGCAGATGGGCATGTGGTTGCGCAGGGCAAGGGGCTCCAGGGGCCACTCCGTCAGCACTGGAGAGGAGGAGAGCTGGGGACAGACACCTGCTGGGGAGGACACCTACAGGGGCGGACACCTGCCAGGGCGGGGAGGTGGGAGCCCTGGCGTCCAGGCAGCGCCGGGGCCCACTAAGGTAACAGCCACCGATCGGTCGGCAGGTGTGTTGGAGGATGGACAGGACGGGGCTGGGGAGGGCGGGGAAGGGCACCACAGTCCCCTAGGCTCCCCGGGGCGGCGAGCACTTCTCCAAAGCAAGAAACTGGGCTGTCAGGAAAAGCACCGGACGTTTGCCTGAAGGTCAGCTGGTGTCCTCCCAGGGCGCGGGCACCTGCAGGGCTGCTGAGGCATCACCTGAGTCTGGGTTCCCCCTGGTGGGTGGGTGCTCCGCAGCCTGTGTGCAGGTTGCACCCCGCATGGGGCGCTAATCTGGGTGGAGAGAAAAGCAGCAGCGGGTGTTGGTGGGCCCACCACTCGGGAGTGGGCTAGTGACCCCCGAGCGGTGCAGATGGCCCTGGGCTACGCCGCGTCAGATGTCCGGGTGCAAGAGCCCCGATGGTCAGAGACCGGGCTTCTGACCATCCGGTTTCCAATCCGGGTGCAGAGGCCTGTCCTTTCTTGCATCCCTCGGCGGCTCCCGGGACGCGTAGCCAAGCGAGACCACTGAGCGTCCGCGCCACTGCCTCAGTTTCCCTGTCAGGAGTCCTCACCCAGCGCAGAGCCCCACCCAGGCCAGTACCTTGGAGGGCAGAGCCCCGTCCACGGCCCAGTTGTCCGCCGAGCCTCCCTGCTGCACGGAGGAGTGAGCCAAGGGAGCTGCGGGGTCAGATTCAGGGAGGGCCTCGCAGGGGTGTGGGGCAGGGGGCCTCTGGGCGGGGGGGGCTTCCAGGAAGTCCTCCTCTCCCTCGGGGATGATGACTCCCAGGCTCCGCTTCCGAAGGGCGCTACCAGGTGACCGGGATGTCACGCGTGGTGCTTGTCCCCTTAGCCTGGCCTGCTCTCGGGTCAGTGAGTCCTGCGGTGTAGACGGCAGCCCCCGCCCTGGGCAGCCAGGCAGCCAGGCTCTCCCCCAGGGCTCCCGCCACGGCCGCATCTACGCCTGACACCTGCTGCTCCCGAGTTTGCAGGGAAGCTCCCTTCCTTAGGTCAGAGTCCCCGGCCCTGGGACTGCACCTGCTGTCTCCCATGCTCTTCTATTTCTTAAAGATTTTCTAAAAAGAGAGAAAGAGACTGACGGGTGGGGGGGAAGAGAGAGAGAGAGAGAAAGATTGATGGGTGGGGGGGGAGAGAGATTGATGGGGGAGGGAGATTGATGGATGGGAGGGGAGACAGAGAGAGAGAGAGATTGACGGGGGGGGGGGGGGGGAGAGACAGAGAGAGCTTGGGGGCGGGGAGGGTGCGAGCACATCTGGGGGAGCAGCAGAGGCAGAAGCGAGCCCGCTGAGCAGGGTGCCCGTCGGGGCCTCCACGGGGCCTCGACCCCAGGGCCTGGGCTCCTGCCCCAGCTGCAGGCAGAGGCCAGCGGGACCCAGCAGGCCCGTCCCCCGGCCTCCCCGCGGGCGGCTCTCCCCTGGGCCCCAGGCCAAGCATTCGGGGCTGGCCTCGCGCTCCCAAGAGCATTCTGGACGCGGTACCTCGCCGAGCGAGTTCCCTCCCAAAGATGCAGGCAAGACGCCAGTTTTGCTGATGGAAGAGGGGCCTTGAAGAGGTCACGGCTGGTAGTGGTGGGGCCCACGAGATCTGGGGCTCTGCGCCCGGGAGGGGCCTGGGGGCGCCCCCCTGCAGGGCCGGCCTGCACCGAGGCTCCTGTTAGGGGAGCTGACCCGAGCTGGGGGCTCCGCGGCCTTTATCAGAGCTGCTGATGCCCTCAAAACGCTTCTAAACGTTCACATCTGTGTTTTCCCTCCCGGGAGCTGGGGGCTGTTCTTCCGAGGCTCCCAGTGGATGTTTCTGCCCTTCCCTGCCCTCCTCCCCACGCCCCGGAGGCCAGCATCACCCCGGTGCCCAGTGACCCCCCTGCAGGAATTTCCCTCTGACAGTTTTCAAAACAAGCCTGAATCTTTTGACAATCAGGCATCCACGGACCCCGATCCTTTCATATTTGCGTGGCCGCTGGGGGACCTGTGACCAAGTTCCCGACCCCAAAGCCCAGCTCACTGCCTTCCTTCCTACTTCCCTCCAGCAACGCTGTCTTCCTGCATCCTGACACACGGTCGGCTCGCTCACTGCTGCTCGCTGCGTAGACGGTCTCCTCTTGAGTCTTTCGGAGGCCGTCCAGGCCGTGCTCCACCGCGCCCCTGGGGTTAGCCTCTGAAGATGTGCTACGAGGGTTACCTCATTCGAGCTGGGTCGGTTCAGGGTCGTGTGTGAAATGAAATAGGTGGCGACCTGACGGAGGGACGCTGAAATCATCCGGAGACGAACGTCACTGTGGTGGCACGTGCCAAGAGTCTTCCAAGAGGGATGTTTGTTCAAGTGGTCACACGGACACCGGGGCTGGCAGTGAGGATGACGGGCTGACACAGAGGCGAGGCCTCAAGACCCCAGATGCCCCAATGAGAAGGAGATAAAAAGATCCTAACGTTTTCTATGTACTTTGGGCAAAACAAGGGGCCCGTAAAAGAAGAGCTTGTTTTGTGTTTTTCTTCCCAACTGTGAAAATCCATGCAAAATGTCCTCTCACGTGACTCAACATCCAAAGTCTTACCAACAGTCAGTCTAGAAGAGCCCACGAGTGCTCCGCAGCCTACTGTCACCGGTTCCCCCGCCCCTGGCTGTATGCTGACCACGTCCCTTCCTGCCTCAGGGCCTTTGCACGTGTCCTTCCCTCTACCCTTACTGCTCCGCTCCGAGGATCCATCTGGGTCATTCTCTTCCTCCCTCAAGTATAAGCTCAAATACAACTTTGTGAGTAAGGCCCTTCCTTACTACTCTGCTTAACACTGCGACCCCTTGCCCTTCTGTGTTTCTTTTTCCAGGCTTTCTATTTCTGTACAGCCTTTGCCACCTTCTATCACGCTGGACAGTTTAGCTATTTTTTTGTGGTTTTGTTTACCTGCATCTATTAAAATGCAATTCTCAGAAGGCTGGCATCTTGCTGCTTTGGTTCTTTGCTCTATGTCCAAAGCCTAGGCTTTTTCACGTCTGGCTCATACCAAATGCTCATTATTTGTTCAGTGAATGAATGAATGGATGAGTAAATAAAAAAAAAATAAATGATACAGTGGAGAATCTTGTATTTTTGTCTTTTTCCCTGACGTCTCTGTAATAAATTTTTAATTTGTTATAAGCTTCAACTGTGAGCCTTACCTTCCTATCAGAAAGCTCCTTGCCCTTTTTAATCTATAAATTAACCAGATCCTCCCGTAGCTGATTAAATAATTCTAGTGATTTTAATGATTGGCCTATGTTGCCCTATGATGGATACATTGGCTGTGTTTGGTTTTTGAAACGCTCCTAGGACCATGCTGCACAGATGATTTCCAAGGTCGTGTAAATATTAACAGCAACACCAATGTGCTAGCACGTGTGCATCGACAGATGATCAGATCTGTGGAGGAGAACCCTTTTTAAAAAAAATGTATTTTATTTATTTATTCATGAGTGACATAGAGAGAGGCAGAGACCCAGGCAGAGGGAAAAGCAGGCTCCCTGCAGGGAACCCGATGCAGGACTCGATCCGGGGACCCCGGGGTCACGCCCTGGGCCCAAGGCAGATGCTCAACCACCCAGATGTCCTGGAAGAGAACTCTTAAAACAGAAAAAACTCTAGTGCAAAATACCAATCACCCATAAACTCCCCTCCTTCAATGATCATTACCATTTCTGTACGTTCACATGCACACCTCGCACACATGCACACACTTGCACGCGCACATGCACAAACCTTCAGGGGCTCTGCTTTGTTCCCATTGTTCCTGCATATTTTTTGCCCCAATGAGAAGGAGTTTGAGACCTCTCCCCGACGCTCCCCGTGCAGGCAGGGAGCGGGAGGGAATTTGGCTGCTGGCCGGGACGAGGGCTCCTTTGCTGGCCTCAGTCATTTGTGGATTTTTTTTTTTAAGGCAATTTATCTTATTCCAGAGCTACACAAGCCCAATCTGGGGAACTTATAAGACATAAAAACATAAATAAGCAAAGAAAAATCACACATAATTCCACAATTCAGAAATGGCATCTATCTCTCAAAAATGTTGTGATGTTTACTTCTAGAAATCCCTTAATGTGTTTTCATTCATGCGGGTATCTTTTCACAGAATTGGGGTCACTGGGTACTTTCTGTCGCGTAATAATAGCCGTGAACATGTTCATGTCCAGTTAATCTTCCTGTGTATTGCGTGTGTGCCATTTTTCAGCTATCCCAGTGGAGTTATTAAGAAATTTGCTACTACTAAAGTTACAGAATAATCAATCTGGATGCTAAATGAAATCTAAACCACATCGCATTTCCCTTTTTTTATTTGTGGTAAGTACTGTTACCTTTCCTGTTCAGCCTCCAGCTGTGTGATTTATATTCCTGAAGAATTTTCACCCAGGAGAGAAAAATGATGCTTCACCTTTCACTCTCAATTTTTTTTTACAAAGTGTGATATTTTTGACAGTATCTCAGGCTTCCTCTGACCATAAATGACAAAGAGTGGCGTTGGACGGCCCACGTCTGCTGCTACTCTACTCCCGCCTTCTCGCTTTCTTTCACAGCTCTCCTTGGACGGGAA
The DNA here is from genome assembly GCA_032313775.1 of Urocyon cinereoargenteus. Classification (NCBI taxonomy): domain Eukaryota; kingdom Metazoa; phylum Chordata; class Mammalia; order Carnivora; family Canidae; genus Urocyon; species Urocyon cinereoargenteus. The sequence goes on from JAVLSZ010000009.1 coordinate 47,318,240, forward strand.
ACCACCAGAGCGTGGCACGGAGCTGGCCGACGTCAAAGCTGCCACAATAAACAACACAGGAAACAGCTCTCTTTGCCCTTAATTACAAATTTAGTTTGCATTTACAATTCTTTTGAAATTGCAAAATAAAGCCATGGGACAGCATTGCGCACACACACACAAGCATACGCATGCATGCACAGGTGCCTAAGAGAAATTAATAAAAGTTACACATTTTAGATGTTGGCAACATGTAAAGCAAGAGTACTCATGGGAGAGAAATTTGCGCAATCCCTTTGGAAGTTTTTTTGAAATTAATTCTTTGTTGCATTTTCATAGCCAAAGAGGTAACACTTCCCATTAACCTAGGGAACACTTGTGTATTCACCTCTGCATGAGCTTACAAGAGAGTCAGTAGCAGCAGCATTTATGAAAGCAAACTACGACTACTAATATAAAAGGAAGGTAACCAAAGATACAAGGATACGTTGACAACGGGTGGCTCAATAACCTGGGGCATCTTCCGTCGGTGGAATGCCAGGCAGTCGAGGCAGTGGGTGCTACCAGCAGCAGGGATGAGGACAGATCTCACAAACTAGTTGAGGGAAAGAGGTCATGTACAGACTCATGTGCACGTGGTAGCTGGGGAGTTTGAATTGCTTTGCCCGTGTGAGTGGGGAGAAGGGAATTGAAATCCAAGACCTCATCAAGCTCATAGGTACTCTCCTTTTAAGGGTCTATTATGATTATTTATTAAAAAAAGATTTATTTATTTTAGAGAGGAAAAGTGGGGCAGCGGCAGAGGGAGAAAGAAGCCTGAGAAGACTGTGCTGAGTGCAGAGCCCGACCCAGGCTTGATCTTATGACTCTGAGATCATGATCTGAGCTGAAACCAAAAGTTGACACTTAACTGATTGAGCCATCAAGGTGCCCAGGTCTATGATAATTCCTAAAACACTCTTTACAATTCAACTGATGATCATTTAATTAAGTCTGATGAGCCATAAAGTTTATTTACAATTGGATTTCCTTTCCTATGTTTTCTTATCTGTGGAATGGAATGGTGGACAATAAACCCTGCTTCCTAGAACTGGTAAGAGGGGTGACCGTGTGTCTGTATAAAGGGTCACAGAGGGTGCCCGCCAAGTGATGGGATGCACATGAACTGTTTTTACTATTAAAGCAGAGGAGGATACAGGAATCGGCAGTAGTCAGGTTAAATTCCAAATTTCTCAATTTCATGCCAGACACCGGGCATAGCAGGTCGCACTCCTGTTTTTTTTTTTTTTTTAATAAATGTAAAATTAAAAAAAATAGCATTGCTTTGAAATGTTAGAAACAATGCTGCCTTACAAATAAAGGTCAACAAGACATCCCAAGTGAGACTTGATGAGTACTTCCATATTCTTCTCAAATTTATTTTATCGCCTTGACCTTTTCTCCCAGGCTCTGCTGAGTGATTCCACTGGTTTGCTTGAATACATTCTGCAGCGATATTATGCCTTTGTGAAGAATGAACCATTCCCCGTGTCGGTACAAATACCAGTTTCACGTTGGAGTGATTCTGGAGGGGGTTGTGATTGTGGGCTTATTTATCAAATAATAAATATTACTCATTAATCGAGCATGGTTTGCTTGCGGGGAGAAGGTGGTTTGGAACGTTGATGGGCTAGCGCTATCTTGGCCTGTGATAGCACAGGGCCCCGGGGAGATATGTGCAGCTCTGGAGCAGGACCTGCAGCTTTCTCATCATCTCAACAAATTAAACCCAACACAGTCTTAAATACTTAGCAAAACATTTGTGATTTAGATCATTCTCCCATCAACAGCCCACACACATTAAACAGGATAGAGAGCTTTGGATGCCCAATATGGACATTGAAGAGGAATGAGTCATGATCCTTCGTGAAGCTGTGGAAACATGTTATAGCTGAAAAGAATGTCCTCTATTTAGGCGGGAAAAAGCATGCAGACGTGAGGAAAGGAGTTCACCAACGTAAATACAGGGGACTAGGAAAACCATTGTGGGAGAGCATGTCCTTCCCTCAGGGAATGTACCCCAATTCAGAGTGAGGAATGGTCCACCTCATTGGTTTACATCCTCCCATATGCAATCAGACTCCTTCATTCTGAGAGAAACAGGCAAAAGTTTGAAAACGAGGCACTGTTACACGATGGCATTAATCATTCGTGATAAGTCTTCATCATCTATGATTGTAGAGGACCATAGTCATGCAACAGAGCCTGCACAGGAGCATGTGGGCTGCTGGGGCACCATACAGTCGTGTCCCAAATACTGGAGGGCAGGGGTGAGGAACCACCACCGCCCTGGGGAACATGGTGGTGGAAAAATCTCAGAGAGATTGTGCTAAGTACCAGGGAGGCAGACATGCTAGTTCCAGTTCTACTATAACTTACCTGGGGTACCTTGGACAACTCACACAAACTCTCTGGGTCCTGGGGTCCTTATGTCAAAATAATCAGGAATGAGTAATTCCTTAGAGAATTACTGAGAGTTTGGGTTAGCATCAGACCAAGCTGTGCTGGGTCAAAAGCAGGTTCCCTTTGCATCGACATCAACTTTAGAACTGTCAGCCTCCTGGTCCAAAACATGATGCTAAAAGATCTCTACAGTGTTGCATTTAAAAACCTCATGATGACACATGAAAAATTCAAGATATTTAAAATTAATAATGCTTTCTTACCCATTGTCTCATGTAATAAAATCCTCATTCAATCCCCGCTGACATGATATATGATGTTCTATTCTTTTCCCATCAGAAAAATTACTACTGTTCTATTCCAAAAAATCATATTAGAAACATACTTTGATCTTGTTATCTTGGCCGCCAGAGATATAAAGATGTGAAATTTACCCTGGAGGGAAGAAATATCAAATATTTAGATGCAATTCATTGCGATTTCTTCTCTTCTTGTGTTATTTACATTTCTTGTCATCTGCATTTTAACATAATTTTGATCTTCATAAGATAATTTTAAGTGGAATCTTAGCTCCACACAACCTTAGCTGTTACCACTGTCAGTATTTAATCAACAATGATGTAAAATTATATGAGCAGTTCTTTTAGCACAGATGAATTGTAGGTACTTTAGAAGAGCTAATGTCTGATGCTATATTTGTAAATTAGACTTTAAGATATAATTATGGGGAATTCTGCTAATGTTCATCTTGGATATCAATGTTCAGATAAATGCCAACACTGAGATCAGATTAAAAAGTCAGGGCCATGTAATACAAAATTAACAAATAAAGGTATTCAAGAACCTTCAACTCATATAAACTCTCTGAACTCTGGGGTCTGGGAGTGACGCAGAGTCTGGGAGAAGTATTCCAAGGGTTCAGTGTGCCATTCCAGGGCTCTTTGACAGAGAGGCCTCTGGGCATTTCAGGAGTTTGGTGAGGTACAAATAAGCAAGCAGAGCTGTCAAAGAGTCATGGAAAACAAGCAGATAAAAGCCAGAGTTCGGGGGTCACAAGGTGGGAGGGACCCTGCTTAGTTCCAGGCTCTGTGTTGGGCTCCACAGAGCTACTATCTGAGAGTAAATGTGAACCCTGAATGGACCAGGGCTCACAGGGCCTGAAGCTCAGCTGGGAGTCATTTTGGTAGCTGATAGGATAAAGTTGATCTGGGATCTCAAGTTGCCTTGGAGGAAGGTGGCATCATATTAGCCTCAGATCATTTGTGGAACATTCATATGCAATATTGAACACTCAATATAAATAGTAATTTGAAAAGACAAGAATGCATTTCAGAAAATCAGAGCAACTCACTCAATGAAACACATCCATGGAGAGCCAGACCACGGGTATGTAAGACCAAATTGTGAATAGTTGACCAAGATATTAGTGACCTAGATGAATCAGAAGGCAATATCTAGATTAATACACCAAGAGACAAAAGCACGAACCACTCAGAAGAAAAAGTCATGAGATATGTAAGATGCAGGAAATATGATCACATATAATTGGGATCCTGGAAACAGAATAATAATAACAGAAATAGTAGTTGAAGAGATAATGGCTGCAAATTTTCCAAAAATGATTATAGTTGTCAAAACACAGGTTTCAGAAGCACCAAGAGATTGAAGGGTGCATCCCAAAAATACACCTGGAAATATGATTTTTAAAGAGATTTTATTTATTTTTTTGAGAGAGATAGTGAGAGAGAGTGAAAGTGAGCATGAGCTGGGTGGGAGGGGCAGAGGGACAAGTAGAATCACCGCTGAGACCCTGAGATAGGGACCTGAGGCTAAGGCAGATGCTTAACAGACTGAGCCAATCAGGTGCCACTAGAAATATGACTTTAAAAAGTTGAAAAGAAAAGACTAAAAGAATCACCTTAAGGAAGTGAGAGAGGAAACAAAGTCAATGTCCAAAGAGCCCCAGTGAGAACTTAATGGACTTCTGCATAGGATCAATGGAAACTAGAAGACAAGGGAGAGTTGTAGAAAAATTCCGGTAGGAGAATGAAAACATCACACAGACGCATCAGTTTCTAAGACAGTGCATCTATAAATGACACAGTAGGAATAAATACATTTTACCTTTTTTTTTTGACAAAGGGGGGTGGGAGTAGGGGGAGTAGGGGAGTAGGGGAGCTGAGGGAGAGGGAGAGAGAGAGTCCCAAGCAGACTCCATGCCCAGTGTGGAGCCCTACATAGGGCTCGATCCCACAACCCTGAGATCACGACCTGAGATGAAAGCAAGAGTCAGATGCTTGGCCCACTAAGTCATGTGGGCGCCCCAGAAATAAATACATTTTAGATAAACAAAACTTGAGAAAATTGGTCACCAACATATCTTCAATAAGAAAACTAATGATACATTTTATTCAGAAGGAAATGATCTCAGATTAAAACAGACGTTCATTAATAATGAAGTATTATGTCTGTGAGTCAATTAATGTTCATTTCATGTGCTATATACGTCATTCATGGACACCAATATTTATATATTTATACATATAGTTAATCCTTAAACAACATGAGGGCTTGGGGGCTGACCCCATGTATAGTCAGAAATTCGCCTATGGCTTCAGACTCCCCCAAAACTTAACTACTAATAATCTAATAATAATCTAATAATGATCCAATAATCTACTATCGGCTGGAGGCCTTACCAATAAAATAGTCAATTAATACATATTTTGTTTGTTAAATGTATTATGCTCTATATTCTTACCGTAAAGTAAGCTGGAAAAGAGAAAAAGTGATTAAGAAAATTGTAAGGAAGAGAAAATACTTTTATGGTCCTGTCTTGTGTTTATCTAAAAAATACCTCCCTATAGATAAACCCGCCCAGTTCAAACTGCATTGTCCAAGGGTCAATGATAATATGCATTTATATAATTTATAATGTGGTTATAATAAAAAATTAATATGCAAGATAACAATAGTATAGATTCTAGAGAAGGTAAATAGAATTAAAATATTTTAAGGTCTTTGCAATGTTCCTGCAGTGTTGAATGTGTGTTTGTCCTTGTGTGTATGCACATCCTACTATAATAAGCTGTGGTTGCATACTGCACTTTTTGAGAAACCACAAAAATATTGTAAAGGAACATACACCTATCAAGCAAGTAGCCAGCAAAGGAAATAATTTTTTTTTTAAAGGCAAACACAGGAATATAGGTTAAAAAGAACCTCAAACAGGGCATTTTGAAGCAAATAACAATAGGCTAAAATCCAAATATATCAGAAATTGCTTTAAATATGAATGGATTCAATATTCAAAGACAAATATTTTCAGATAGGAAAGATTATAGCAAAATTCAATTATATTTTTCTTATAAGAGACAGCATTGAGGGAGAAGAAAGAAGAAGGTTGTAAGAAGATACATGATGCAAACTGTAACCAAATGAGAGCTACCATAGTGGGCGCCTGAGTGGCTCAGTCTGTTAGGCAGCTGACTCTTGATTTCCACTCAGGTCATGACCTCACACATCATGAGACCAAGCCCACCTAGGGGCTCTGCACTCTGTGAGGAGCCTGCTGATTCTCTCCTCCTCCCTCTGCCTCTCCCCTTGCCCCAGCTCTCTCATGCACTCTATTTTTCCTTCTAAAATAAATAAATAAATCTCAATTAAAAGTCCATCGGAGAAGGACAAACATTATATGGTCTCATTCATTTGGGGAATATAAATAATAGTGAAAGGGAATAGAAGGGAAGGGAGAAGAAATGGGTAGGAAATATCAGAAAGGGAGACAGAACATAAAGACTCCTAACTCTGGGAAACGAACTAGTGGTGGTGGAAGGGAAGGTGGGCGTGGGGTGGGGGTGAATGGGTGATGGCACTGAGGGGGGCACTTGACGGGATGAGCACTGGGTGTTATTCTGTATGTTGGCAAATTGAACACCAATAAAAAATAAATTTATTCTTAAAAAAAAGAAAGCTACTGTAGCTATTTGACATTATGCAACATAAACTTTAGGCAAAAAATCTAGAAGTAAAGTATTTTATAGTATTTTATATTATACATGTATAGGTTTTGCATTATATATTTCTCTATTGCATATTTAGTACCTATTTGTTTATAATTTATAAGAGAAAATCAGAAAAATCATATGATATTTCCAGATTTTTATTCACTTAATAATTTCTTTATAAAAACATGATGACAAAATGACTTGAATTAAAAAAGAACAAAAAATTCCCAATTTTTTAGTGACAGATTTTTTAATACACATTTTTTAGTAACTGATTGATCAAGGACATAGAAGATTTTTAAAAACATTATTAACAAGTTTGATATTATTTACAGGGAAGGGAATATTCTACTAAAAATCTTCAAGCTATCCTTTTCAAAAATACACAGAACATTCTATGACGACAGTGGTAGTAAGCAAGAAATTCATGGTTAAAATAACATCAGTCAATTTCTACATTATAAGAAATTAAGAAATTCGCTGTAATAACCCACATATCAAAGAAGAAATCAGTAGTGATGAGGAGGTGATTGAGTAATAGTGAAAATAATCAATATTAAACATTTATGATACAGCTAAGCCACGATTGGAGGGACCATGGCAGCCGTAACCAGGTATCTTAGAAAAGATGAAGGCTAAAGGTCTATTTTCCAAAGATCCATCTAAAAGAAACAAAAGAATAGTTAATGAACACAAAGGAAGCAGAAGAAAGGCAATAATAAAAAGGAAATAATGACACAAAAAAGGAACCTAGAATAGAGAGAAGAGAGAGTGCATGTGCCTGTGAGAGGGACCAGAACCATAAAAGTCCATCACTAGGGTATGATGCACATTCAGAAGACAAGGGGATGACTTCGCACACATCTATAGGAGCAAATTTGGAAGTTTAGATGACATGAGCAGAGTCCTAGGAGCACACAGCCTACAAAAATGGACAGAGAAAAATGGAAAATTGAAAGTATTTAATCCATATTAATTAAAGAGATTAATCCAATCACCTACCAAAGACAAAAATCTATTCCAAAGGCTGAACTAAATTTTATCAAGCTCATTTTTTGAGGCCAGCATCACCACCACAACATCCTAACAAAGGCAAAATGAACTGATGGTGCCCTTGTACCTTCCCAGATCTTTGGACATTGGAGCTGGAAACTGTCGGAAACAATCGAAGAGATGATCTCATTCTACAGATGAAGAAGTAGAATCACAGAGAACAATTCAGATCTGAATCCATATTCCCACTGCTCCATGGACCCTGCTAACTTATAGGGTCAGGGTAAGGCCAAGGACACCATTGCCTTCCTAACATGGAGGCCAGATACGGATCTGCTGACACATGCCACTGCCATCCCAGTGCCCTTCGGTAATTTACCCTTGACATGCGGCCATTAAACTGTTATTCCCAAGAAATCACTGAAAACAAGCCAGTTTCCAGTTTATCACAGAAGGGTTTCTTCAATTATATTATTCAAGCAGTGTTTTTGATACAGAAGACACACACGCAGACACGAACACAACATACAGTCCTTGATCTCACTTCCCACTAGCCCTCAGTGGTGCACGTATTTAAGGTCAAGGACGTGACTCGTGATGGGATGAGCACTGGGGGTTATACCCGACTGATGAATTACTGGACACTGCGTCTGAAACTAACCATGTATGTTGGCTAATCGAATTTAAATTCAAAAAACTAAGAACAAAATAGTTCTAACAAAATAAAGGAAGTGAATGGTTAAAATGATAAAATGCATAACGCACAGAAAGATAAACAATGAAGGTGGAACTGTTGACTCACCCCACATCCAGGCTTCGTCTACATGGGTAAGCATTGACCAGAGGTCCGTTCTGACATATGTAGACATTAGCTGGATGGATATAGAACATACGGAAATACTGGGTATGTGCCCAACAGAATATGTATAAACACAACAAACATGTACTTTGGTGGTTGGTTTGCACAGATTGTGTGAGTCTCCACACACTGCCTTTCCTCACTTGCCCTCAGGTCCCGAAGCCTGTAGCTTTGCAAGGAGCTACCGTTCTGTTCTTGCAAAGCCAGTTTTGGATGACTATTACCACCCGCAGAAGCTTTGGGCAAGCAGAGTTCCAATTTCAGTACATGTGCTGCCGAAGCGAGGACATGGGCAAGCAGAGTTCCAGACACGAGTTTGGAGCTCATCCTTTTTTCCCCAGAATTTTCTTCAAAGTTGGGTAGAGTTTTCAATTAACTAACATTCACAGGCTTGCAGGAAAAATGGGCAGTTATTGTTCTTTTATTTTTTTAAGGTTTTATTTATTCATATGAGAGAGAGAGAGAGAGAGAGAGAGAGAGAGAGAGCACAAGCAGGGGGAGAGGCTCCCGCTGAGCAGGGAGCTGGACACAGGGCTCCATTCCAGGACCTCAAGTTCATGACCTGAGCCAAAGGCAGACACTTAACCCACTGAGCCCCCAGGCGCCCCAAGTTCAGCTATTTTTCTAGTATATCTTTTCTCTTTGTATCCTGCCAACCTGGAGGTTCAAGCAATTTGAACACATCAACCAACAAATAATACATTTCCATAATTAAAAAAATAACTATTACGACTACAAATTACCCCCTCCCCCAAGTTACTGGGATTTTCTTTCCTATTAATGGTATTTCTACATTTATGATAACACATTTGTACTTTGAACCTCACTGTCTATTCCCAGGAACTTCACTTACTGACACCCAGGTCTCACGGTTAGCCACGAAAAGACGGCGTTAGGCAGAGGGAGTCTAAACATTACCTTAGGACATTGGGCTTGTTACATGTCTCTCCCCGGTTTACACGGTCCGTGTTGAGCAGCCGTGTACGTGTTTGGTTGCATCACTGATCACTCGAGAAGATTCTTCGAAGTGCGATTACGAGCCCCAATCTTAAGGCACAGCGGAGACTTGGCTGTAAGGCTGTGGCGGTGCTGATGTTCGTCTTGCTGAACACGTGCCCGTCACCGAGTGACGCGTCCAGCCCCAGTGGCTAAGTGGAGGCTCGGCAATGCCGGGGGAGTGCAGGACGGCGGCAGGCAGGGGACAGGGGGCGGGATGGGTCGGCTTAAAATGGAAAGCCATTAAAAATAAATAAAAGAGCAAACCTCGAATGCATCACGTGGCATTGCCTCGAGGATGAAGGGGGTGGAGAGAAACTGGGCACCCACGGCGCTGCCCTGGATGGGAGCCATGAAAACAGTTTACGGTAGGACCTGAATGGTGTGGAGACGGCCTGACTGCCTCAGTGGCCAGGCCGGGGGACCTCGGGCCTGGGTGGGACAAGGCCCGGGGTGGGACGGGTTTCTCAGTAAGGAGGCAGCGTGCCCGCCCAGCCACCCATGCACCTGCAATAGTGGGACGTCCCAGGGTGGGGGGACCCAGTGGGGAGCTGTGGGTCGTGGCATGGCCCCCGGACGCTTGGGGACACAGGTGGCTGCCTACAGCCCAGGGCTTCGCAGGCCTGCAGACCACGGAGCAGGAACAGGACACAGAGAAGGGCCAGTCGTCCCCTGGAGGGTGAGGCTGCTAGGGCCTGGGAGAGGAGGCGGGAAGGAGCACGGAGCTGCCCCGAGGGCTGCGGGAACGCTGCATCCCTCCCCTTCCTCCTCCTCGGACCCTCCAGACACGGCACATGCTCCTCACCCGCAGCACGGGACTTGCTTCTAGAATGTTCTGCTCACTCGGCTCCAGGTGGGCCTACACGGTGCACAGCGTTGCCAGCTCAGGGTTGCTCCCAAGTCTCCGGACCGTGTGCCCCCACCAGAGCCCCCCGGGGGTGCAGTAGTGCCGTCACCCTCAGTGCTGTGTCTGCAGGGAAAGGGATTTATCATTTCCCCCGGGGACTTAGCGTAGAGCCCTGTGCCGGACGAGGGAAACCATGGCCGGGAAGGGGGGCCGGGACCAGCGGGCTGTCCTTGGCCTCCCCTCGCGTGTTGGCAAGCACCCAGCATGCGGCCTGGCGGGGTCATCTCCTCGCTCAGCACGCGAAGGGACGACGAAGCAGAAGCCGGGGAATGTCTCCAGTCAGGAACGAGCAGTGAGAACAATGCAACGCTCCGCTGTTTCAGAGCCACGCTGATGGCTTTCCTAAGGATAATAGAGCCAGAAATTAAAGCAGGGGGATAATATGTGAAAATCTTTAACAAAACAAGAAGGGAGAGCTGCCGCGGAGATGCTTCCAGAGTCCTGGTTTTTTCCATGAAAATAAAATTTTCCATTACATGGTGTTTTAATCCAAATTACACCAGGGAACTGAAATGAAACCGTCAGACTGTAGGCCGTTTATTTATCTAACTGGGAGGCCACACTAGTTTCTAAGCAATTTGGTCTCATTTCTCTGCCTTGCTGTGTCACGTTGCGTATCAGAGATGCAACTGGAAATGAAATCATCTGTAACTGTGTCACCTTAATAGTATTTATTTAAAATGCAACTGTTCTTCTCCAGCACTTTGTTAATTCTGGGAATGTCATACAGTAATTTTAACTAAGGGATATGCTTGAAATCACATTTCAAGACGTGCTGGAGACTTGGTCAGCAGGCAGCTGTGGGCGCGCGCGTGTGGCGGGCGGCAGGCCTGGGCCCGGAGCCCCCGGAGGGAAGGCTTCCCTGGGAAGCTCGCTTCGTGCAGGGAGCCCTGCTGGCTCCCCTGCGGGGCGGGGGCGCACCTGCCCACCGGTGTGTGGGCGACACGCCTGCAGGCCCCGGGGTGCGGGGGAGACTGCCAGCTGGGCTCTCGGAACTGGCGAGCCCACACCCACCGCCAGCGACAGGCGTTACATGGAACCATCACCTGGGGGGTAATGTTTGCACCAACCATAGAGAACACAGGGTCCCTTCATTTGCCAGATGATGTGCTTCTTCATGCGGAGCTGCTGGAGGAGGACGCACTGGGGGAGGCCGTTCCGCTGGCTCCTCTCCTCCAATGCCTGCCACTCTCTCCTGTCTCACCTAGGTGGGCACACTGTCCCTCGGTCCATGAGTCTGGGAACATGTGTGTGTCTGTGTCTGTGTCTGTGGGTCCAAGTACATGCCTGTGTATCTCGGTCGGGGTCTCTGTGCATGGGTGTGTGCATGGTGCATGCCTGTCTGGACTTGCACATGTGCTTGGGCTCGGGGCGGCACCTGTGCTGGTGTGACTGTGTGTGTATTTGTGTGGGTCCATGTATGCCTGATGCTGCATGTGTCTTTTCTAGAACCACACTCCACATCCCTCCATGAAGACCTGTCTGGGGTTTGTCTCAGTTCCTGAGTTTAACAGCTTCTATCTGGGGGGGTTTGTTCCTGTGGAAGATCCTCCGCGCGGTGCTCGCTATTTATATTAATTATCTCTGTGTATTTGTACCTACACGTCTCCTGCTCCAACAGCTCTGAGCTCATGGTGTATGGGCAGCGTTCTGGGTCTGCTGCTGAGAGGACAGAGGTTGTATGTGTCGTCGGACTATGACCACCGAAGGGACCCCCGATGCCCGGGGCTAGGACCCTGCTCGGCCTCACCCTCTCACGCAGCACTCTGGCCTGGGCCCCTTGGGGACTGGGCCGGCCTGATCACCTCCCTCCCAGTCCCATGTGGGCTGAGACATTCTCCTCCTGCTTTGTTTGGCCATTTCAAAAATCCAGAATGCCTTTGGGCTGGAGTGATTGTCAGACTCATGCGAGTAATAACATTAAATAAACTTTGGATACTTTGTGCAGGAAACCCTCATCCACTACCTCTAAAAACTTCTGAAGTCTGGAAAACCTTCATATAACAAAGTCCAAAAGGGCATGGCGATAAGAAAAACAAGGAAATAATCGATCATTTAAAAATGGAAGTAAATAGTTGTGTTTTTCTTATCTCCATGCCCTTTAGGACTTTGTTATAGTAACAACATAGAAGCTGAAAAGCAAAGTGATATTGGGAGATAGAGGGAGGGAAGAATAAGGGGAGAAAGAGATAGAGGGAACTCATGAATTTTGTGGTGACAGCAAAAGCCTCGACAGCAAAAACTGGACAAGATAATACAAAAATAAAAGATTATTCACACTTAAGAGTTATATGTGCAAATTCTTGATAATAAAGTACCCAACATGGTGCAAGAGCACATACTGTGAGCACAGGCTCCTGAAGATCTCCCCCCACCCCCTGCCGGTGGTGACGCCCGTGGAATGCCCATTCTCTGAGTCTGGTAGAGGAGATGAGGTTTCACTTTCCCAACGAGGTCACAAAAAGACTGTGGCTTCTGTTCTGGGAAGCCTGAATGTCATATGCTCAAGTGACAGAAGCCTCCTGCACGGTGTGGGTTGTCCTGGGGGGTCTGTAGGTCAAGGAACCAGCACAGCCTCTGGCCCACAGCCGAGCTACTGAACCCTGCCGACTATCACCGTACGAGCTCAGAGGCAGCTCTTCCCCGTGAGAGCCTTCAGATGAGACTGCAGCCCCCCATCAACCCTTTGACTGCAGCCTTGTACGTGACCTCGAGGCCCTCCTGGGCTCTGATCCACAGAAATGCTGAGATAATAGACACTTGCTTGAAGGAACAGAGCCTTGGGGCACATGGTCACACAGCAGTAGATAATTTCTACAGTGAATTCACCTTCATTCGCCCTGAAGACTAAACTTGTCACATAAATTCAAGGATTTAGAAAATTCACCCATTCATTTATTCAACAAAAATGCTTAGCTGTGTACCCTTTGCTGTGTAAGAGAAGTGGCTTCCGTCCTCAGAGAGCTTATATGGTGACAGGAAAGACAACAACTGGACAAGTCACTGTAATAATGGGTGAGGTGCACTTATTTGATAGTATGAGGACTCAGGAAGGACTAACTCCATTTAGCAGCCAGGAAAGACCTTGACGAGCTGATATTTGAACTTCTATCTGAAGGTGGAGTTGGAACTTCGAGGCAGTGACATAAGTGCCTCATGCCAATGGCACATCTGCCGACTTGGAAGAGTTTGGGGGGAAGTAGAGGTGGGCAGCGACCTGGAGGTAGAGCCTCACGGGGTGCAGTACAAAGTTCACATGTCACCTTCCTGTCGATAGGAATTTAACAAGGCGTTTAAAACAGGATGATGGCATATTCAGATCTGGTTTTAGGAAAGGAATCTGGGTCGACTGTGCAGAATTTCTGGACACAGGCTAATTATGGAGACAAGCAGACAGGTTGATAGCCTGATGGTACGGGAGCAAGAACGATGGTGTTCTATATCATGGACATTTGTAATGAGAATGGAATCAAGAGAAATTTGATGGAATAAAATGGACACAGTTGGTGACTAGTTTGTTGGAACTGGTAAGGAAAAGGAGAGAAGAAGATGGGCTCAAAGTGTCAAAGGATATTAGGATCCTACGTGTGTGGTTTAGAAGGAAAAGCCTGTTCAGTCCACCTCCTGTGTTTCTCTCCTGTGTGTCCCCTTTACTCTCCAATACTCTGGTCACCAAATGCATGGTTTTTTTCATCCGCATACCAAGCAAATCTCTGGGACACCAGCTGGATGTCTCACAATTTAACTCAATTTTGACACTACCTGCCTGGAGACGGAGTCAGATCTCCCACAGGTTAAGGGCTCAGTTCTGTAAGACTGTCCCCATTTCAGATGCTGGCTACAAGTACTAGGTCCCCAGGCCACTCACAGCTTCTGATTTGGATATAAGTCAGAGGTTCCCAAGGTGCCCTCTTTGGTTTTGATTGATTTGCTCAAGTGGCTCCTAAACTCAGAGAAAACCTCATTTACATTTGCCAGTTTATTAAAGGCCACACATTAGGGACACAGAAGCACAGCCAGATGAACAGATGGAAGGTGGGTCTGGATGGGTCCTGAGCACAGGAGCATCTGTCTGATAGAGCTGGGGTGCATCACCCTCCCAGCACAGGGTGTATTCACCACCTGTGAAGCTCTTTGAGCCCCCTCTGGTTGGGATTTTATGGAGGCTTCTTCACTAGACATGATCTACCCTGAACCCTGTAACCAGCCCATCTCCCCTCTCTGGAGGATGGAGGTGGGGCTGAAAATCTCAAGCTTCTAATTATGGTGAGGTCTGTGGTGAGCAGCCCCATCGAGGCGATCTCCAGGAGCCCATCTAAAGTTGCCTCATTAGCCCAGAGGATGCTCCTAGCATTCTTATCACTGGGGTAATTACCAGGATATTAGGGGCCTTGTGTCAGGAATGGGGAGTGGAGACAAATATATATTCTCTATTATCTCACTATTCTGAAGAAAATAAATCAAGTTCCACTTTAGGGCTTGGGGTGCCTCCAAATACCCAGTAGGACCCTCCCTGGAGACAGTTGAGCAGATGCCATGAAGCTCAGCAGAAAGATCTGGTCAAAAGCTAAGTATTTAAAAATTATTATCATTAAAGATAGTAATTCAGTACATAGGAGTAGGGGCACCTGGGTTGCTCAGTGGTTGAGTGTCTGCCTTCTGCTCAGGTCATCATCCCGGGGTCCTGGGATCGAGTCCCGCATCGGGCTCCCTGCAGGGAGTCTGCTTCTCTCTCTGTGTCTCTGATTCTCTCTGTGTGTCTCTCATGAATAAATAAATAAAAATATTTTTTTAAAAAAATGCACAGTAGTAAATGAAAATACAGAGGATGGTGTCTATAGTACTAAGAGATGTGATTTTGGAGATACCGATATGTATGTACTAGCTACAAAAAGAAAGAGAAATCTAGAAAAGGACGCTGACAAAGAGGGGCCAAAAGTTCTAAGAAAACCAGAAAGGTCTTTTGTCTTGAAGGTCAAGGAAAATGAGAGCTTTGAGAAAGCGTATTTTTTTTTTTTTTAAATTGTGGTCCAGATGGGATTAAAAGGCTATTGATTTTAGTGACTCTTATGCCCATAAACGAATAGAAGTAATAAAACAAGAAATACTGACCGTGACTTGGGTATATTAAGGAGCACTTCATTATTTGTAAATTACATTATTATTAAAATGATTTAAATCCAAGGGGGAAGACAAAACGGTATTAGTTGTAACAGTCCCGCAGCTACAAAACCTGGTTTCTAAGACTTTCAGGTCATTCTGTGGGGTGATCTCCTATATTTGCATAAAAAAAAATCTAAGTACCGTAGCAAGGGAGGGCATTCCGGTCTGAAGGTCCAAGATGAGTTGTTCTTTATAATACATGGTGGCAAAAATATCTGAAACTGGGGGGACGTTTTCACTCCATGTGGGAGGAGGCAGTAGCAGGATCGGTGAAGCCCTTAACTGCGTGGCCAGTGGAGAACATTCCTCTGAAGGCTTCTTTCGTCTCATCTGGACTCCAGTTCCTGAGGAACCAACGGGATCTCTTTCTGTTTGTCCATCTTTTGAGCAAGACGCCCCCTGTGTGATGCATGAAGCTCCCTAACATCAGATTGGGTTTCAGATTTTGAGACTCAGGGTCAAGACCGTAGAGACAGAGTCTATTCCCGTGCCGGGGAAGTTGGGAAGCCACATGGTCAAGCAGGACTCTCAGCTACAAAGCCCCACCTTTGCTGGCAATCCACTGAGGACTTTGAAAGGGTTAATGAGGATAGTGCCAAGAATTCCCAAAAAAAAGTGCAGCGTGACAGGTATTCTCATGATCAGAGATAACCTAATTTTCCTCAAGGTATTTTCAGGTTACCACAGGGACATCAGCCTTGGAAAAGATTGTATTTTTAAAAATTTATCTATTAAACTGTAGTAAAACTACTGATCAGCTAATGAAAATTCAGAAGATGCCAGTTTTCAGCTGGATCAACCAAAGCCCCAAGGCTTATTCAGTCTCAAGTTCACCATGTATGACTTCGTGACTCGGGCTCTGGCCCTTAGAGCCTTGAAGCCTAGCTCTTCACAGGTAAATTATTATTATTATTTTTAATAATAAATTTATTTTTTATTGGTGTTCAATTTGCCAACATACAGAATAACACCCAGTGCTCATCCCGTCAAGTGCCCCCCTCAGTGCCCATCACCCATTCACCCCCACCCCCCGCCCTCCTCCCCTTCCACCACCCCTAGTTCGTTTCCCAGAGTTAGGAGTCTTCCATGTTCCGTCTCCCTTTCTGATATTTCCTACACATTTCTTCTCCGTTCCCCTCTATTCCCTTCACAGGTAAATTAGATGGAGTAATTCCTACCTTGTAACTGTAACCGCTCTGGGGTTCTGGATGCCAGGGCTTCCCTCCATCTTTCCCTCGGGGGCACACCCCACAGGCAGATCAAAGGAGCTGCAGGAACCCCGAGGGTGTGTGGACCAGACATGGAGATCCCCTCGAAGCCTGTTTGGAGTCTCTTGGTTGATCTCACGCTTTAGAGCAGAGCCTACTCTCTGGTCCCTGCACAATATAGAATTAACACAGGTATTTCCAGATTTCCAGATCCCTGCTTGCAATAGGAAGACCTGCCGTCTTGCAGTAGCAAGTAACCCCAGTGTGATCTCATTTTGACTAATTACACCTGCAACAGGCCCGTTTCCACAGCAAGGGTCACGTCTACTTGAACACGAAGTACGCGAGCTGATGGGGAGGTGCCGGTGGCCTGGAGCTTGTCTGGGATTGAGTGCTGCTTGGGGACAAGAATGCCCACCACTCCAAAGTCACACGTCTGTCCCCTTGCTCTGGATTCTGGATGAGTGTGCACTAGGGCTCATCACCAGAACGAATGCAGTCTTATTTACGGCCAATCAGGACACCCTTGGCGTCCAGACCAGATTCCTACCTGTCCATAAGCATCTACTGCTGATCTGGAGACTTCTTTGCTCCTCGCCATCTTGCTTTTAGACTCTACTGCATTCACAGGAGGGTCTAGTCCATCCTGGAAAGCTCTTTGGTCCTGAGGCACAAGCTGGTCCTGGGAACCAGGCAGGGAGGACGCGCGCCTTCCTTGCCTCTCCAAGTTGAAGCTGGAGATGGTGAATCTCTGCGTTCTTCGACTGGAGCACACTCAGCACCACAGGAGAACTGATCTTATGGAACTTTTCGTAAGTCAGTATTATTCTTGCTAGTTGGACAAGATCATTCCTTCAGTGGAGCAAAGCACCACGCTGGTTCTGGTAAAATAATACCACTGATGTGGTCCAGGGCCCTCTGCTCCTGCTGGGAGATCCCCTCTCCCCCTACCCGCCCCCTCGCTGTCATTGCAAACCTTCTGTGCGGTCCTAACTGTGGGGCCCCTTCAGTAACTACTCCATGCCCTGGGCCGCGTACTGGACCTAAGGTTTTAATGACACACGTCGGTAGTTATCTTTCCTGTTTGTAGCCTGACTGCCCGACCCCTACCACTGAGGCTGCCCACCACTTAAACCTCCTAAGATATTAGATTAACCAACATAACAAGATGGATATCAGTAAGGCAAAGCCGTATTTATTAAAAGGCAAGACATAAGATTAAAAAAAAAGTGGTTGATAAACACACCCAAATCCAAACTCATTCATATTCAAATTACTAAAATTATGGCCACATTATGCATTTGTACCTTCATGGTATTTTTTTTTTTTTAGATGTACCTTCATGGTATTACAAAAAAAAAAAAAAAAAAGATAATACCCAGTTTGGGAAAAACATTTCACTGTTTGGAATTTCTTGTGGGGAAATTAATGGCACAGCCCAAAAAAGGAAGCGCCAAGTTTACAAACGTTCAAAAGTTGTGGAATTTCGTACCAGGAAATTTTTTACAGCTATTAAACCGTGACATGAGAAATATCGGTGCCTGATGGTCAAATAAAAATCAAGGATATACTATCCCAACTTTGGGTGTAGGGATGCCTGCTATATTCCTTGTTAGATACCACTCATTGTTCCCAAACATTTAACGAAAATCAGGCATTATTTTTAAGGGTAAGAGAAAGCCAACGAAGCGCTTTGGCCTGTCTCTGATATTGTGAGAAACGATGAAATAGTTTTGTCCTGGGTTGTCGCTTGCCTAACAGTACTGGGGTCCAAGTTTCTCGGGTGAAAGAGTTATATTGCCGTTTGTCTTTGTTGGCAGATTCTTTTCGCTGCTTTCGGGAAACCTGAGATGTGGGTAAGGCCCGAGTGTTAAATTCCTGCCAGAAGTCTGACCACAAAACTGCCCGATAGGAACTTCGCCAGTAGAAGTGGGATGTGCCACTCGCCAAGCCACCAGGTCCTACGCAGGGCAGGCTGGAATACCCGCGCTCCTGCCGAGCCTGGTCCTGGGGGACGGGCTTTGAGACTCTCCTTGGCTGGACAGAGGGGGCCAGGAGCGCAGGACCGCCTCTGCGGGTGTTGCGCGTGTCTCCACCCAAGTCACGCCCTTGATTTTTAGCTTCCCTGGGGTCCAGATGTCATTTGCCTACCCCGTTCCTCCTGTGGTTCTCAGATGCATCGCCTTCAAATATGTACACTTGTCGCCGGTATGGACACCTCAGTTCTTCGGTGTAAACTATTGGGCATACCTTCGCCGAAGAATCTTTCCTCCACTGTAGACCACTGCGCTCCTCTTGTTTTTCGCACTATTCAAATTTTAAAAGAATATGTAAATCCAGCTGTGCTTTCCTGAATGCCATCATGTCCCCCTTTCAGATCTCTTCTTGAGTCACTTAATGTCTCCCTGTGTCCTTCATGCCCCATCACCCCACCCCCTCAAACAGCCCTCTGGCTTTCACCCCAAGCAGGAGCCAAGTCGGGAATGCTCGGTTAAGGTGGAGGGGGCCAGTGTCTCTGTGCGTCAGCAATGTCCCATCAGCTCGGACACGGAGGAGGGGTGTGAATGCTAACAACTGACCAGCAGAGAGGCATTTGGGGCAGTTGGTGGTGCAGGAGGGAGCCTGGGATTTGAATTGGGGCAGCGGCTGGCCCTGGGCCCACATGGCCGAGAGGAAGAACAAGCTGCCCCTGCGCGTCGTGAGGCCCTACCTGGGGAAGTCCCCACACTGTTCCGGGTCGGGGGGGGGGCCGGAGGAGGGAGGACAGAGTGCCCTTCGAGCTCCTGCTTGGCACCCGTCTAGAGCTGCGGCGCCTTAGACTTTCATGAGATTGTAAACTCTACTCCCGGACGCACGCTCATCTCTTTGATTTTATAATCTTAGTGCATAATTTAGCACCTGCCACAGAGTAGGTGACTTCTGTGAATACCAATGAGGGAGGCGTTTACCAGACGTCACATGGTTCCCGGTGAGCCCCGGAAACTTCTAAATTGAGGTGAGATATAAGTCTCTGCAATTTCCATTAAGCTATCTGTGGCAGGTGTCACGGCCGCAGCATTCCGGGCCCCCTCCCTGCTCAGACACTTGCCGACCCAGACACCCAGCGCCCAGGCCTAGTGGGAGGGGCGGAGCACAATGATTTAAGGTGGCTTCTTCCTGGTGGACTCTCTCCAAATATAGGGTAATAAGAGGGCCCCGGGGAAGAAAGCGCTGCTTCTAGAGTCCTGACTGCAAACGTGATGGGGCACGTGGGTTCTGGAGCTGCAACAGGACTTGCCGACTGTGCATGCTCCCAGCTCACCCCCAGTGCCACCTCAGAGCACAGAGAGCTGTGTCCTCACTCTCCCTGTTCTGGGGGAAACACAAGGCCGCTTTAGTCCATGTTCTGTTACTTGTAACCAATTACTTCTTTTTTTTATTCATTCTTTTTAATTTAAATTCATTTTGCCAACATATAGTATAACACCCAGTGCCCATCCCATCAAGTGCCCTGCTTAGTCCCCTCACCCAGTCACCCCATCCCCCCACCTGCCTCCCCCTCCACAACCCTTTGTTTCCCAGAGTCAGGAGTCTCTCATGGTTTGATTCCCTCTAATTTTTCTCACTCATTTCCTCTCCTTTCCCCTATAATCCCTTTCCTATTTTTTATATTCCCTGTGTAAAACCATATAATGTTTGTCCTTCTCTGACTGACTTATTTCACTCAGCATAATAGCCTCCAGGTCCATCCATGTAGAAGCAAATGGTGGGTATTTGTCATTTCTAATGGCTGAGGAATATCCCATTGTATACAGAGACCACAGCTTCTCTATCCATCATCTTTCGATGGACACCGAGGCTCCTTCCACAGTTTGGCTATTGTGGACATTGCTGCTAGAAACATCGGGGTGCGGGTGTCCCGGCGTTTCACTGCATCTGTATCTTTGGGGTAAATCCCCAACAGTGCAATTGCTGGGTCGTAGGGCAGGTCTATTTTTAACTCTTTGAGGAACCTCCACAGTTTTCCAGAGTGGCTGCACCAGTTCACATTCCCACCAACAGTTCCCTTTTCTCCGCATCCTCTCCAACATTTGTGGTTTCCTGCCTTGTTAATTTTCCCCATTCTCACTGGGGTGAGGTGGGATCTCATTGTGGTTTTGATTTGTAGTTCCCTGATGGCCAGTGATGTGGAGCATTTTCCCATGCGCTTGTTGGCCATGTGTGTCTTCCTCTGCAAAATGTATGTTCATGTCTTTTACCCATTTCATGATTGGATTGTTTGTTTCTTTGCTGTTGAGCTTAATACATTCTTTACAGATCCTGGAGACTAGCGCTTGATCTGATACGTCATTTGCAAATATCTTCTCCCATTCTGTAGGTTGTCTTTTAGTTTTGTTGACTGTTTCTTTCACTGTGCAGAAGCCAATTGCTCCTAATTAATGCCAAGTCAGCATACACCATCGACTCTTCTGCTGGCCTTAGGAAACAGGAACTCACATTCCTTCTTTCTTCTAACACCTCACTAAAGTGCTGTGAATTCCCAGGTCAATATCTTCCAGGGGAGCCAGCACAAGGCACACTGGTGTTTGTTTTCCACTCACTTATGCTTATGAAGCACCTGCTATTCACCAGGCAATGTGCTAGACACGCCCCTTTAATCTTCTGAAATACTTATTTCTTCCATTGCCTCCATGCACCTGAATCCACATGGCATTCCTCTCACTGTGTCCCGTAAGTGGTAGTCTGCACTCAAGGGGCCTCATGAGTGACATCACTTGTTGTGGAGAAGCTTACAGTGGAGGCAGGTGTCTCCTGTGAGGATTTCAAAAGTGCGAAGTGTGAGTGGATACGTCTTCCAACTTGGCTGTGATTTTGTTAACGAGTGTATTTTTGGAGGCTTTGTTCCTGCTCCCTTTGCTTCTTCAAGCCAGGTGCTGAAGAACTGTGTCATACTGACAGCCACAAAGAGTGGGATAAATAAATCATGATGCTCTTGTCACAGTGGCCACCTAGATCTGAAACTTCTCTGTCTTTGGAAAATCAGCTGAACAACAGCTGCTACTTCAGGGGTGACTTTATTACCAAAAGTCTTTCTGAAGCACCCATTTTGGATGCTCTTGGCAGTGGAAACTGCACCCATTTGCTGGTACTGAAAGTCATTTCCACTGAGGGATAAGTCACTGTTGAAATATTGCTCTTTCACCAACTCTCCTGATACCTCAAGCTTAGAAATTTTATAAAATGGGAACACACAATGGTTAAATAGAGGTCAAATAGAGGGCATTTCTTTTGCCTATTTCATGTGAGCCTAAGCAAAGGCTTAGAAGAGCCAAGCAATGTGTTGTAAGTCGGATAAGTGGCAGGTGGGGGATCTTTCAACCTGGTTGGTGTTACCCCAGGGATGAAGTACAGATCTGCTCTCCTTTTGAATGGAACTGCCTCCCTTACTGCCCCAAGAGAGCTGCGCCCTCAAATTCTGGATGGTGGAGGAAAGGTGTGAGTTGTTCCCGATGGCACTTAAAATGAAGAGAGCTTCTCCCAGCCCTTCATGTTTGGTAAATTGCTCTTAACCATTTATGTATTGCTCTTGTCCACCAGGAGGGACACCTAAACTCCCAGATTAGCTAGACTTCAGACAGGGAGAGGAAAGAGATGGGGAAAGATTCCTGTTTGGTCCTGAAGAATTCGAGCTTCTGGCCTGTCTCCTTGTCCATCACTGTCCAGTGCCTGCCTCCCTTCAACAGTATCTCCGGCAAGGACGTGTGTTTTACTTTTCCTGTTCCTGTTAAAACACCCCTCTCCTGGAGGGAGCATGCTACTTGTGACGGAACATGCTGGGGAAGTTGATTTCCCCTGCATTTCACTATCACTTATCAATGGATTCAGAAGCATTTTACCGAGGACTTGAACTTTGCTCTATACTTGCATCTTGCCAAGGGAAGCAGGTTGGTCCTGCTATGGGCGGTTGCTTGTCTAGTTACTACTTTAGAGACATTACAACCTTGTTTCTAACAAAATCCTAATCCCAGGGGTTGTAAATGGTTTGGACATGTAGCCCAGGAGGGATGATCAGATTCTTATCCCTACAAAGTGGAAGTGACTCTCAGAGGCCTGCCCTGTCCTCTGTTGGACCCCAGCATGGAACGTTCATATATAAAACTTGATCTGGGAAGTCATGTCTGAAATAGGGGATAAGGAAACAGAGGCAACTAGAGAAATCCTGGAGCTCAGTGAAGAAAAAGAATGAAGGAGACATCCAGAGAGAAACAATGGTGGCCATGTGACCCCAGATAGGGAGCACGGAGACAGTCTTTCATCCTTTTATCCCAAAGTGGTTCCCCTCTAGTTATTGGCACCTGCCTCTCAAGAGGTCTTCCTGTCCTTAAAATCTGGAGATGCTCTTGTATCCTCCCTCCTTCAATTCCCCTTTTACTGTTTTGGCTCATTCAAGAAGGTTCTGTGCCTATAAAACAGTGACCTTGCCTGGGTCTTTGTTATTCAGCAAAGTAAGGAACAGGTTCCTTTGAGCACGGAGCATCTATGGTTACCTCTCTACTGAAGGAAACTGCAGGGCTTTATTCTTCCCGGGAAGGTTCTTTCTTTCCATTTTGAATCCCTTTTGCATCTGCTACCTTTACTATTTGATCTGCAGAGAGGGTATTGAAAGTGGAGAAAGTTTTACTTCCCATTTCAAGCTAATTCTCATCTTGACCACTGCTTCTGTTGGAGCTAGTACCTGCAGATGAGGAGGTTTAAAAAAGCAATTGACTAAATGTCTCCAGGATCACCCAAACTTTATGGAGTGGAGGCTGCATGGAAAATTAAACTTTTGGACCCAACTGAAATTAAACTTTTGGATACATTTGGATCCAACTGAAGTGGAGATCCCCACCGCATCATAATTATGGATGTTCTTTAGGTGGTCCAGCTGTGCAGTGTGAGCCCCTTCTCATTTCTTCTTCTTCTGTTGGTTTCCGTTCTTTGAATCTTCTTTGCATCCCAAATCCTAGCCTTCATCTTTACCTCTCCTGGTAACCCTACCCTAAATATGTGGCCAGCCCCACTTCTATATTTTTATGGTGGCGAGATCACCTTGGCCCTCTGTCACCACTGCCTCCACACTACCTGTTCCAGCTGCTGGTGAGACAGAGTGACAGCACCACTCCAGGGGTCCCCTCTCCAAACCTGAGGTGGGTCCCCTTCCCACTTCCCTTTCACCTGAGCTCTACACAAGCTTGCTCCCCAAACTGTACTTTCCCCAGGACCCATATGCATTCTGTTCCCTCTGCCTGAAATAGATCTCCTCCCAATGATTCTTCTTCTGTGGCTTGTAAGTGTTTGTCCAATATTCATGGCTCCTGAGAAGCTACATTTTAGATGCTGCTGCTGCTGATAATGACGCTGATTTGTCACTGTGCTTGAGCATTCATATTGTGTACTTCTGCATAAGAAAATGATTTTTAGAAATATGCTCAATTTACCACCTCATCCGTTTATCTCATACTGCCTTTTGTATGGATGTAGAGTATAAATAACTTCAAAATAAAGGAATAAGGGATATGGATTTTGAAAAATACAAAAGTTGTGAAATTGACTTTAATGAAAAATGATATAACGTTACATGGGTTTAATGGGTTAAATGGTTTTCTGGTTTCTAATCTTTTTTAAGCTAGGAATTATTTATCATGCAGAGAAAATAGATAAATACAATCAAGATAATTGTCATAAAATAAAGTTTTTAATGTCTGGGCTTCACCCATGGGTTCTTTTATTTTCCCTTATTACATTGAACAGTTTGAGAGATTCATGATCATGAACCAGTTAAAATACTCACAAAATGCATGATATCCTGGCAGTCTTTAAATTAAGGCAAGATTTTAAATACTAGGTTTTCCCTCCTCCATGTAATAATAGGATATGAGATTTTCAAGGTTTCTGAATGGCTACACTGGGACGCTTGCCCTTCATGTCAGTGACAAGTAATGAGTCAGAACTATCAGGAAGCATCCAGAAAACAGACAATGTAACACCAGCTCCAATTTAAAGGATCTGGCAGTGAACATTAAAATTAAAAAAAAATGTTTTTAAGACATTGAAGCTACTAGAAAAATCATGAAAATTGAGTGGGGTCACAGGGCTCAGCAAACATTACATTTTCTCTGACACTGGCGTTAGCATTGCTTGTCCATTTTCTGGTCTAATAGAATGTAATAATCCAACAGGGTCAGCAGTGATATGCACCTCTTCCGCATACATTTCTGTTTGCATTTATGAGATCCAATTATAATAAAAACACTGTAAGGTGGATTCTAAAAACATTTGCATTGCTAATACAGCCTGAAATTTTGCAGCTAATTAGAAAGCCATACCTTTAAAAAATGCAAAGCTAATATAGATAACATATAAAAGTGTGGCTACTTCGGTTTTCCTCTTTTTTTCCCCCTAAAAGCTAAGCCCAGAATGCTTGTGAATTCCATGTGCTGCTGGGCAGTGCACTTCCAGTCTTCAGACTGTCCTCATTCTTTATGGAAGTAGGAGGGCGAAGGGACAGCGCAGGGAAGAGAATTGCCCGGGGAGATGATATGCCCTCTATATACGGGTTAGTTTCTTCATCTATGTCATTAGTAGTGAAATATTTTACCTAGTGAAGGAAAGAAGATGGATTTCAAGAATACCTAGAATAAAAGAATTTGAACATCCTTCTGCTAATCACTCTTTTCCCACAAACTGCCCTTCACTTCTGGCTTTCAGTACCACACTGGAGGAGAACCGAGAGGACACCTGGCAGAGCAAAGACAATCTCGTCCCGGCAGACTCCAGTGTGTGGTCAAGCAGCCACGCAGCTTACTGTGCCTCTTGCCACAGTCAGAGGAAACTGAGAAACAACCGGACTGTTTCCTGTGAGCTCTAAAAATCATGCCAGAAGGGGCGGTCCATTCATGTCACCGGCACATGTTGAATTGCATCCTCTGGGAATCCCAACGTCGGACTTCTAGCTCCCGGCACCTCAGAACATGACCTTATTGGGGAATTGGGTGGTTGCAGGTGTATTAGTTTAAAAAAGGCCACACTGGAGCCGAGTGGGCCCCTGATCCGGTATGGGGGCGGTCCTCATAGGAAGAAGTTTGGAGACAGACACACACAAGGGAAGAGGATATGAAGAGACACAGAAGGAAGGCGGCCGTCTTCACACTAAGCAGGGAGCCTGGGACAGCTTCTCACAGCCTCCGAGGGAACCAGCCCTGCCCACGTCCGGCCTCCAGGAGTGACAGTACCTGCCTTGTGGGACCAAGGTACTGCAGCCCTAGCAAGTAAGAATTTTAACTCTATTCCCTCAAAACTCTGCTCATCGCAGCAGAGCAGCTGTCCCCAGTTTCTGTCCCTTTTATCTCAAAATCTTTACATCTTTTATTTCTTTGCTGAGACATTCTATTTTTTGTGTGTGTCAACAATGTCTGTAATTAAAACAAAACAAAACAAAAAAAAACAAAAAAAAAAGTCTGTAATTGCTTGCTGAAACACTTTTTACCACGGCTGCTTTAGGATCTTCTGTTAGATCATTTTAACATCTCTGACATTTGAAATTTGACATATATCGATTGTCTTCTTTTTCACTCAGTTTGAGATCTTCCAGATTCTCTTGATGACAGGTGATTTTTGATTGGAAACTGGACATTTTCATGCTATGTTATGAGAATTCTGGGTGATATTTAAACTTTTTGACTTCCTCGGCTTTCATTGACACATCTCCAGGATGGGAAGGGAAGTGACGTCACCTCGTTACCTGCACTGGAGTTGTAAATCCAGGGCCATCCAAGGGACACCTCTTGCTCTTGTTGGGTGGGGTGGGAGTCTCCATTTCTCCTGCTTTCTCCACTAGTACCTAGGGCATGGGGGCCTCGTGACTGGTCAGTGGTGATGAAATTCTCTGAGTTAGCCTTCTTCACATGAAGTGGGATGGTGGGCATTGCTTCAGGTTCACGAGGTGGAAGTTCTAAGGTGCTCACTCCGCCCTGGCTGACGCGGGTGGGGTGGGGCTGCAGTGGCATCTGTGGTGTGTGGTTGAAGAGGAGTGGTTATTTTATGAAAGGTCACGCTCTTCCTATGTGGCTCTTCTTCCTCATTCTTTGGCTAGAGGGAGTCAGCTTCCGTTGGGGCTTGGCTGCACCCATTGGCATTGCTGGGTGCTTAGCTCCTTCAGCAACATGCTTCGTCTATATGAGGCCGAAATAAAAGTCAGGGAATTTATCACCGTGTCTATCCCGAGTTCCGAGTTCACTGGCTAGCTTCCCTCTCCTTCTCACATTTTGGGTTGTTTCCTTTTATATACAATGTCCTGGTTTCTTGAGAGGAATTAGAGAAGCAGAACTCCTTGCCCCTTCACTGAGGAAGTGATACTGTTCAAAATGCTTTTTCAGAGTTGCTTATATAATTCTTGGGGCTCCATGCAGAATAAAGAAAAGGGGATTCTTGTTCAAAAGTTAGGGGAAAATCTGCACATAGGGTACTCAAATATTTTTTAAAACATAATAAGGATAATAGGATTGCGGAATGTGATCAGAAAGGTGAGACCACTGATTGAGCAGTGAGCTGGACCCAGACACTTGGAGGATCCTCATCGGCTCCCCTGTCCCTGGAATGTGGGCACTTACCTATCTTGCTCCCAGAGGCTGCCCCAAGGACAGCCTTGAAATGGTGACCGGGGGGCAGATATGGGGATCCATTCATCTTGCTGCTGCCCAAGAGGAGCGTCCTATGTAAGTTCCCTCTGCAATTATTAAATTGCCACCTGCCATCCTGGAGAAGCCACCTCTTTCTTTGCTCTCTGCCCACCCTGTGTGAATGGGGTCAGTTTTAGACTCACCAGGAAAGCTCCCAAAAGGGTTGTGAACCTGGGCAACTGGCGAGTCAGGCAGGAGGCCAAAGAAATGGGTCTTGGGAAAGAGGTATCCAGTGGGAAAATCCCCAGTGGGCCATCGGCCTCTGGGTGGGAAGGGCTGGCCCTCAGGTCGGGTGCTTGTAGACCGCCCCACGCGTGAGGGGATGCCCAGAAAACACCAGCCGGTCCAATACGCTTGCTGGAGGAATTAGGCATTGTGCGTAGTGGGCGGGCAGGGCAGCAGGTGGTAGCGGGGTAGCCGCAGTGGCCTGGGTGAACTGTGGGCACTTCTGCTGGTCGGCAAGGCCCGGCTGGAGGCTAAAGCTCATGTCCTGACATTAAAAGATGAGCTGGGATTAGAAACAAGAGTGTCCACCAGCCTCATGGCTTTTGGGGCTGGCAGACAGGGCGGGACAGCAGGGAAAAAAGCGAGAGAACTTAGGGTGCCCTTCACAGAGCTAGGAGGGCTCAAGCTGCCCTGGGTGAAGGTCAGGGCGCTTGCGGGGCTCCTGGATGCTTAGTCAGTTACGGTCTTACTCTTGATCTCGGCTCAAGTTTTGATCTCAGGGTCTTAAGTACGAGTCCTACCCTGGGCGTAGAGGTTTGGGACAAAACCTTTTTAGGAAACTAAGAGGTGGAATCCCTAAAAAAAAAAAAAAAAAAAAAAAAAAATTGTGATAACAATTTAAAATATTATCATAATTGAGGAGGAGACAGACATCCCAAGTCTTCTGGCTTTTAATACAAAGGAAAATTTTAAATGGAAATTATCCCCAAAACTCCTAGGAGAAAAGCTGCTCCGACACCCTGTCTCCCTTGAAGCTGTAAACTTATCTTGTCTTTAATATGTAAACAGCCCAGGAGATAACCAAAACATCGCCCTCAAAGGTTGAAGAAAAAAAAGCTCCTTAAAAAACAGACTATCAGACATGATCAACCGGCTTGTAGGGAAAATAGGAAATGTGTCAGGAAAGCATTAGGACACTTGACGGGATGAGCACTGGGTGTTATTCTGTATGTTGGTAAATTGAACACCAATAAAAAATTAAAAAAAAAAAAAAAAAAAAAGGAAAGCATTAGGAACGAGAATACACTTTTGTTGAGGGGAAAAGAAAATCATTGAGTCCCGAACGAGACTGGCCGTTTAGAGAGGGAAAATTTAGGACAAAATCTAAATGAGAAAAGAAAGTCATAGGAGGTTTGCAAAGGGGAATCTCTGGGATCTCTGGGAAAGAATTTTGTGCATGATCAGGACTAAGACTGGGATACGTGAGTTTGAAAGGACACTGGTAAAAAGATTAGTTTTTTTAAATCTCCCTTTCTGTTAAGAAGGCAAAATTTTCTTGGATTGTTGGTCTGCTCTTGAGAAGAAATGAACAAAGGTTTTTCTTTATCTGCCCAGAGAAGCAAAGTTTCTACATTTCGCCTTTCCCAAGTGTGTAAGAAACTCTCATCAGATCCTTAGCCATATGGCCGTTTTTAAATCTTTCATTATTTGCAGAGCTATTGTTTTACCCGAGATGTGTTCCTACAAAAGTGCTCCATCCCCCGGGAGATTCACGGAAAAGACTTTGACAAGTAAGGTTTCTGATAACTGTTGCTTTCATATGGGAGGGACAGTGAGGAACACTTCAAGTGCTCGCCCACGGTGACCCCGTAGCCTCACCATATGTCATGGGGTGTCCTGGGGACCTCGCTCTGTCCTCTTTCCTGCATCAGTGAGATGAGCCCATGACATTGACCATATAACGCTAACATGTAAAGCCTTGTCTCTGCTGGAGGACACCCTGCAGGATTTGCTGGAGCACCCCTGGGGGAGAAGCTGGCACGGAACCCAATGCATGGGCCTTGGGTGCAAATTCAGAGCACATGTACTGCTGTAGGGTTTGGGATGATGTATTGTAGGATAAGACTCAGCTTGCCCTCCAAATTGTGATTGATAAGATGCAAGCCTATCCAACCCCTAAGAATGTGAAAGGCGGCATGCAACCCTCTTTTTTAAAAATTAATTAATTAATTTATTTATTTTGGCATGCAACCCTCTATAGGGATTTTTGATGTTTGGAGGACTTTCATTCCATACCTGGCACAGGGCCTCCATCCCTTATGTCACCCAATGGGGGGATAAAAGGCCCAGGTGAGTCTGGGAAGCAGAGCAGCAAAGCTGTCTTTGAGGAGGCAAAAATATGAGGAAAACAAATTAGGGTTTTGGGTACCTTACAAGCAAGATTCCCATTTGAGTTAGAGGTGTCTGTGACTCTGGAAGGAGTGGGTCAGGCTCTGTAGCAGAGATAAGAGGAAACAGTGCCCCTAGGATTTGGGTCTCAGCTCTGGAAGGAGACAGAAAGCCGATATTCCCATTCAGGGCACAGCGCTCCTCCAGGTAAAGCCCCTCACACAGCAGCCAGTGACTTGGCTGGTGATCACTCATGAGCCCTGGCTGGTAACCCTTTACACCAACAGCTGGGCTCTTCTAAGGGGGTTTACACTATGGCTCAGAAAATGCAGAGTCAAGGGGTGAATGGTTCTAAATAAGCCCTTATGGGGTCAAAGTGTATGAAAAGACATTTGGGTCCATCTGCAAGAGCCCCGGGGCAGTCCTCACCGTCTTCCATGTCCAGCTCATCCCTGGCAATCAGGAAGCTGAGGCCTTAGTTCAGATACAAGCTTTCACTACTGACCCATCAGTAGGTACAACAGACTGGGTGCATAGAAGGAATGGCCATCGCCATGCTTGAGGAGGATGACCCATTGCCAAGGACGCCATTTTATCCTTGAAATACGATGACTTGGTTAATAGAGTAACAGCCTGTCCCACATATTCTAAACCCCGACCAAGGCAACTGTCAAAAGAATCTGGAGCCACTTACCAGAAATCCCAAACAGCAAGAGTTTGGCAAGTTGATAATATCGACCCCCTTCCTCTGAGTGAGGCCTCTAACTGTGCTCTTGTTTACGTGGACCTTACGCTTGGCCTAACCTAAACCTTTCCTGCTGTCACGTAAACCAGGGATTGGGGGCACCTGGGTGGCTGAGTCCGTTAAGCATCTGCCTTTGGCTCAGGTCACCATCTCGGGGTCCTGGGATGGAGCCCCGTGTTGGGTTCCCTGCTCAGCAGAGAGTCTGCTTCTCCCCCTCCCTCTGACCTTTCCTCCCGCTCATGCCAGTTCTCTCCCTCTCCTGTGTTCTCTCTCTCAAATACATACAAAATAAAAATATAAAAATCTTCAAACCAGGGACTGGAAAAAATTAGCTAAATGTTGATATGTATCAGTAACCTCATCAAATAGATAGTGGTTGGGGGAAATCACATTTGAAAGGTCATGATGTGCAAGATGGGACCCCCAAATCCTGTGACATTAAATAAAACTTTCATCCCCCCATAACCCACCTGCAACAGGGTTGATAAGGAAAAAAAGAAAAACGAATGTGAAAGCAGTAAATTACATTGTTAACAGGTTGGCCAGGTTGTGCTGTCCAGGCTTTAATTAAATAATTAACTTATTTATTTAAGATAGAGAGCATGAGTGGTGTGGGGGCAGGGCAGAGGGAGAAGGAGAGAGAATCTTAAGCAGGTTCCATGCTCAGTGCAGAGCCTGATGTAAGGCTCGATCTCACAACCCTGAGATCATAACCTGAGCTGAAATCAAGAGTCGGATGCTTAACTGACCGAGCCCCCAGGTGTCCTCAGGCTTTAATACATTTAAATGACCAACCACTAAGACCTGTTGCCCTACCTGCCAGACTGGGGACCCTGCCAAGAAGTCCAACACCAGAATGGTGTGGAAGTTGTGCGAAACAGTTGTTGTCCGGACCCTCACCATAGATCAATGCTCTACACTGCTGTGCACACCAAGGCCCATCACACCCAGGAAAGGATTTACCTACAGGAATTGGCAATGGGATGTCCTGCCAGGGTTGGTGAGTTACTTTGCACCCCCGGGTGAGGAGGGACCACCCCACCTCCCCTGGGATCCTGTTGTCCTGCTACCACCTGGACCTGATGAAATGCACTGTGCCTGAGATTAACTCTGCAGCTCGAGAGAGGGGAGAATGTGGGGGTTCTGTTTTGGCAAATCCCACCCCCAGTCCATCTCCTCATGCCTGAGAATGTTACCTCTCCTGGCCAACAGGTGTGGTCTTCACAACCAGGTCAAGTTTCTAAAGTTGCCAACCTCCGTCTCCTCAAGGCCAGGTAAACACTACCTTTCACTGGTCTGATCTTTTGGCCCATGTCTTTGTTCCACCCGTAGGCGCGGAGGGCACTACAGCTCACATAGAAGCCTTCACTAAAGTCGTTCAGCAAGCCCTGAACGACAACAACTAGGCCTGTCCTTCCTGAAAAGTGAAACGTCTCTAGTAGGAAAAGTTGTTCTCTGAATAGGATAGCCTCGGACATTGTTACTGCCTCCAAGGTGGCACCTGTGTCATTATCAGAGTGTTGTGTGTTCAGACCCAATGACTCTTTTAATGCACCGTCCTTGCTAAATCATATGAGGACACAAGTTAACGCCCTGAATACTCCAACCCCCAGCCTAGGAATTTAATAAGTGAATGGTTTAGATCCTGAGGCTCTTAGTGAAAAGAGTGGTCACTGATTTTAGATATTGTCTTGATCTGTGTTTTCTCTTGCATGTGTCTGCATTGTTGCTGTGGCATCCACCTCCAATGCAGCCACACACCTGCCACAAGCCAGCTCCGTGCTAGTGGAATGCCTTGATGACGGCACATTGCAGGAGACGGGGACGTGTGGGATTATAGGAGCAGGTCAGCTGGGCTGGAGTGTTGGGAAACGTGATCCAAAACACGTGACTGTGGTTGACCCGTCAGCTTCCCTCAGGCACTCTGAGGCTCCTCACTAGCTCCCCTGTTCTTGCAATGGGGGTGCCACTTGCCCTGCCCACTCCCAGAGGCCTCCCCAGGGGTACAACCCCTTAAGATAGAGACTAGACGTTAAAAATACCTACACAGGG
This sequence comes from Urocyon cinereoargenteus, assembly GCA_032313775.1. Lineage (NCBI taxonomy): Eukaryota > Metazoa > Chordata > Mammalia > Carnivora > Canidae > Urocyon > Urocyon cinereoargenteus. Next base: position 47,350,625 of record JAVLSZ010000009.1, read on the forward strand.
AACGCCTGAGTGGCTCAGTCGGTTAAGTGTCCAACTCTTGATTCTGACTCAGGTCATAATCTCGGGGTTGTGGATTGAGCCCCACATTGGGCTCCATGCTCAGTGGGGAGTCTGCTTGAGATTCATCTCTCCCTCTCTACCTCTCCTTGCTCACATGCTCTCTCTCTCTCAAATAAATAAAATACATCTATTTTTTTTTTAAAGAAAATATCTACAGGGTACCTATGACTGAGCTGAGTTAGGGCCTCTTTGTGACCTTTTGATATTTGGGAGTGGGTGTGGGGATCCATTCATATTGCCGCTGCCCAAGACAAGCTTCATATGTAAGTTCCCTCTGCTATTATTAAAATTGCCACCTGCCTACCTGGAGTGGCCCTACCTCTTCTCCCTGTCTGCTGGCCCTCTGCAAATGGGGTCAGTTTCAGATTGCACCAGGGAAGCTACCAAGAGGGCCGTGACCCTACAAATAGTGACACAAAAATAATAATATGCCTTTCCTATTACTAAAATAATCTTTGTGTGATAATTTCATATAATTCACGAATAATACTCCTTTATTAACATGATATCTCCACTGATCACAAGACTTTTCTAACTTCTCTGCAAACGTATTTCTGGAGTCAACATTCACACTTTAGCAGCTCCCATTTCCATTTGCATAATTGCAAGTGACATCTGTGTCTCTCGGCAGATGCAAAGTCGTGGTAGGGGTGCCAGGACACAGTAAGAGGACAGTGGAGGACGCAGCCTGGCCCACAGGTGTGGTGACCGCACCGACGTGCAGCGTGCTGTCAGCGTTCCCATGTGTGCGCAGACGGGCTGTGGTGGCTCATAGAGATCTGTGGGTATCTCAGCGGATCTTCTTACCTGGAATACAGCAACCTAAACAAATAAGCAAAAATCAAGAAAGAAAAGCAACTTGGAGAAAACAGAGACAAAGCGGAAGGAGGACAGTGTTAGCATATCATCGATATTCTTAGAGAAGCCATCACATTTTTCTGGAAAGAGCCAGAGAGCATTCTCAGGCCTTGGGCCCTCACTCAACGCTGCTGTTGAAGTGTGGATGGCATAGGCAACACTTATGGGGATGAGTGGCCTGTGTGCCCACCAAACCGTACTTACAAACCAGCTGGCCGGATTCGACTCTTGGGCCTTGGTTTTGCAAGCTGGCTCATGGGGTAGGTTGTATTTTGAGAACAAAAGGAGGCTTGGGGTTGAGGGTGGAAGAGCCAGGGTGGAGGACTTGGGGAGAGATGGCGGTGGAGCAGAAGAATCGGGAGTTCGCTGATTGAGTAAACAGATGGAAGGAAGAAGGCAGATAAATCAAAAGACTGATCCCACAGGTCCCCCTGTAACGGGTATGGAAAGCAGGAAGAGGTAAGTTCGGGGTAACTAACATACTTTAGGGAGAGGCTGAGGATTTTCAAAGTCATCAAGCTATGACAGCTTTCTCTCCTTTCACAGATCTTTTAAGCAACAACCATTTGGAAAATAATGTCCAAATGAAGAAATGCTTTCAAAAGGTGTACAGTCAGGTAAACGGAGTCCAAAGATGAAGCCAAAAGGGCGATGTGAAGTTTTTTGTTAAGGTTTTGTTAATTGACTATTGGTGTTGGGACACCTGGGTTACATCTGCCTTCGGCTCAGGTCATGACCCGGGGGTTGTGGGATTGAGTCCCACGTCGGGATCCCCGCAGGGAGCCTGCTTCTCCCTCTGCCTGTGTCTCTGCCTCTCTCCGTGTGTCTCCCATGAATGAATAGATAAAATCTTAAAAAATGTGACCATTGGTGTCATTGGTAAGGCTTCCAGTCAACAGTAGGCTATTTACTAGTACTTAAGTTTTGGAGGAGTCAAACATGATACGTGGATTTTTGACTATGCAGGAGGTCAGCACCCCTCACCCCTGCATTGTTCAAGAGGTTTGGGTGCTGTGCCAAAAGAGTCAAGAATTTGAATGATTTCAGATGTCATATTTGAGAGCGATGACTTCATAACACTGTGGGAAATCATATCTAATCCATAACTTTAGACTTAGGCAACATGCAACTTAAATATGAGAGTGGATACGAGTATTCCCACACACGCAAGGTCTCTACAGCTCATGTCCCATCGCTGTTTCTTCATCAGCTGATAAAGGCTGAGCTCTGCCCAACAGAGGGACTAAAGTGAGGGTGAAGCACTCGCTGAACTCAGGGTGGAGGAGATGCTGTATTGGAGATATGGGAGCACTTTGGGGAGAGCAGCGAGGGAAACATGAGTGTAGGTGTGCACCTGTCTGAGCAGGTTGTCCCGGGGAAGGACACACGGATGCTGCCGTCGTAAAGAGGACAGCCACCCGGGTTGCCACCAGCATCCTCGCTGTGCTTGGATGATGCCACGGAGCAGGACCCCTGTCTCCCCTGTGCGCCCTGCTGCCTCCATCAGCTGAGGCCCCCCTTCCCTCTCCTCTGAGGTGCGGTGCCCTGGCCTGTTTCCGGGAGCTTGAAAGGAGCCCCGGAGAGATGAAAGATGTGAGGACGCAGAGACTCCCCCCAACTTGTTCACATCGTGGGGGGATTTCTGGATCTGGCTGGGGCTGCAGCTCAGCCAAGATCTGGGCTGCAGGGAGTATGGGCTGTCAGGACCTCCTGGGAGCTGCTCTCTGATGCCCCGCGGACAGGCTTTGTCAGGCTTGGGGGAAGTTGGGCTTAGACCGTGACCCTCAAGGAAGCGTAGAATAAAGACGGTGAGATGAGGATAAGAAATGCATATGACGTATCATTATTTCACCCAGATGTGTCCCGTTAGTCGGAAGGGATGATGTACATTTAACAGTAGAGAATATTGATCTACTGCGAAGCTCTACTGGGAAGATGGGAGGACGTGAAGTGTGTGGGTGCGTGTGCGTGGTATCTGACAATATAATCTTCATTTTCAGTAGACCATGCTCAAAACTGAATAACAAGCGCTCACAGGGTGGGCTTATCTCTGGAAATGCAGGCATAGGAGCACCGGAGTGGCACAGTGGGTGACGCGTCTGGCTCTTCATTTCAGCTCAGGTCCTGTCTCCCGATGGCCCTGGGGTGGAGCCGGTGTGCGGCTCCTTGCTCAGGGCGTAGTCTGCTTGGGAGTCTCTCTCCCTACCCCTCTGCCCCTGCCTATTCACATTCTCTCTCTCTCTCTCAGAGAAATATATAACACCTTAAAAGAAAAAAAAAATCAGGTGTATGTCACAACCAAAAGAAAAGTCTACGGCTTAACGTGGTTGCCCCTGCAGTGGGAATTAGCGTTGGAAAGAGGTGGAATCCGGGAAGGCTTTGTTTCATTTTAAAACCCATGCTTATGTTATTCCAATAACACGAAATGTTAAGGGAGAAATAAATGCCACCACTAGCAGTGAGAATAAATGAAAACTGTTCTTAAAACATTAGAGATCATTATGTAGTCCTACTCCTGCCATCTGTCGAGGAGAAGCGGAGGCCAGAGACACGGAGCGGACCGTAGCCATGCCCGCGTCCAGGCCTGTGGCTTCTGGGTCTGACCTCTGGGAGCGGGTCGGGGGTCAGCCGGGCTCTGCTGCGGGGGGCCTGGGGTTTCTGTGGGGATGAACAGATGAGAAGGTCCCAAGGTCCAAGGCATCAAAGCACTACTGTTTTCTACATGTGGCTTCAGTCTGAACCAATCAACAAACCCAAGTAGAAACAGGCCAATAAAGACCAGGTTCTACAAAGTACTTTGTAGAATTAGCCAACCCAGTGCTGGGTCAGTCAGCTCCCAGGAGAGCTGCTTTGTATTGATCTTTCATCCATTCCTCCCAAATCAATTAATAAAAAAGCACCGCCCGGTAAACAGGGATGCACAGGCCATCGAATAATCTCGAAGAGCCCGTCATGATCTACAGATGTTGGGATTTTATTTATACGTCTCACGACACTGCTTTATGTTAGAGACAACAATAGAGCAGACCTCCCAGACCTTTCTAGTAACGGCCTGTTTGTGAAGCACCTAACCCAAGTGTTTCTCATTAACACGTGGGGAACTAAAAGAGGGAAAGAAGAGCAAAGCGAGTTGCTGACGGGTGGGGGTCATGGTGTAGGGATGTCTGACATTTGGGTCTCCCGAAGCCTCACCAAACTCTTTTTGTGTCCCGGGCTCTGAGCCGGGTACCGGGTTGAGAAGATGTACGACGGACGGTCCTAGTACGTCCTTCAGTAGGTACAAGGGAATAAAACAGGTGCTTAGGGGATCACTGGATGGCCCAGTGGTTTAGCACTGCCTTCAGCCTGGGGTGTAGTCCTGGAGACCCGGGATCGAGTCCCACGTCGGGCTCCCTGGGTGGAGCCTGCTTCTCCCTCTGCCTGTGTCTCTGCCTCTCTCTCACTCTGTGTCTCATGAATAAATAAAATCTTAAAAAACAAACAAATAAACAACAACAACAAAAAACAGGTGCTGAGAATGCTTCTGGGAGACAGAAAAGGAAGAGGGAAAGGCGTCTTCAGGGAAAAGGCGAGGCTTGAGCAAGGTGTTGGGCTTGAGTAGGCTTTCCAGAGGGGAGGTGGGTCCAGGTTTGGGGGTGAGAAGAGCATTTTGAGGGCATCACTCTGTGGCAGAGGATGAAGTGAGGTGTGTGAGTCCTGGCATGGGCGGTAGGAAGAAGCAGAAGGCACTGGTGAGGGCTTCTCTAGAAGGGGTACAGACCACACCGGGCTTTTCTTCCTTCACCTCTGAAGGGCCCAGTGATCCTGGGTGGGTCTAGCATGAAGTCAGATGCTTTCCTATGAAAATAGGAGGGATTAGGAATATTTGTCCCCCCCCCCCAACCTCTCCAGGCTGTTAGGATGAGCCCCTTCAACGTTTTATTTTTTATTTATTTTTTATTTTTTTATTTTTTTTTTAATTTTTTTTTTCCCTTCAACGTTTTAACAGGATATAATGCACTTCACACACGTAGACTCTGAAGGCAGCAGACCTGCCCTTGCATCACACAAAATCTGTGCCTCACCCGGGTGACCTCAGTGCCCTGGGTCTGCTCGAAATCACTTCCTTTCTCCTTTTGAAATTAGAAACAGCATCGTATGTGATGGAGGCACATCGAGCATTTCGTGACCGAATGACAGCAGCCAGCCCTCGCTAAACAGAACTTCTTAACTCACGGTCCCTTCCACGAGGTTGCTGTGTGGTGCTGCCCAGAGTGAGGAGATAAGATGCTGTTCCCTGCGAAGCAGAAGGTTCTAAAAACCTTAGAGATCATGGTACCAATGTTCTCCTATGGCCTTTAGAAAATTTACTCATGGGCCAATAGATACCTTAAAAACTGATATTTGTGAACACATTGCTTATGTTTTTTTTTTAAAGAAAAGACGAAAAAAATAATAAATAAATAAATAAATAAATAAATAAATAAATAAATAAGATGGAGGGTAAATATTGACAGTGGTTGGATGTTCCATGGTGTACTTTTTCATAGAATGATAAATATATTCGGAGCCGTGAGGGCTTTTGGAGATGAAGAAAGATCTGTGAGGACGGACCTCTTTACACGCTGTAACGTGGCACATGCTGGTCTCTTCCTCTTGGCCAAGGACACGTCAAGGATGTTGGAACAGGGACACCTGGGGGCTCAGGGGTTGAGCGTCTGCCTCCGGCTCAAGGTGTGACCCCAGGGTCCTGGGATCGAGTCCCACGTTGGGCTCCCTGCGTGGAACCTGCTTCTCCCTCTGCCTGTGTCTCTGCCTCTCTCTCTGTGTGTCTCATGAATAAATAAATAAAATCTTTTTTAAAAAAAAATAATTTGGAACAATGTGCCTAAAGCAATTATTTGGCCATGTGTGATGGGTACGTCTGGATGAATTTCCTTTGAAAGGACACCACCAGTGGGATGTGCTTCAGTGTCATGAGTGAGGGAGGAAGCCAAGTAGACTAAGAATCTGGATTAGGGGTTAGAAATGACAGATCTGCTGAAGATCATTGGACCGAGACTTCTATTTTCAGTGGAAACAATTTAAGAAACCTCATTACTGTTGGGATTCTCTGATGTTCCCTTAATACCGATACACACAGACATAGGGACCAAACACACAGACACCAACGCACTTGAAACCTTCTCTCCAAATGCCCATAATATTTAATGATTTGAATGCTAGTCTAATAAATGTATCCCTGAAACCGGGCAGTATTTCTGTTCCAAGACTGTCTTTAGCTAACTGAATAGCCCCAGCTGTTGAGTGAGTTCAACATGGTACTAATTGGTATTAAAATTTGGTATTAACAAAAATCCTTGTAACTGTCAAAGAACGGGTCTCTCTCTTTGCCCTGTTGGAGGCTGCCTGAATCTCCCCAGGATGTGCCCCAGTGCCCTGTGGCTCGCACGACAGGTGCGTGGGGCGGCCATCACCCGGCACTGCGCAGAACGGGAAAGGAAGCATCTGGGGCAGAAAGCCTTGGTCTCCTGCTGCGTGGGGTGCTGGCCGCCCTTCCTCTCTCAGACTCCTCTGGGAGCCCCCGCAGATGCAGGCAAGGGAAGGTCTGGGCAGAGCTACAAATAGGAGGATCAGGGCTTGGGGCATCCAGGACGGCTAACTGGAGGAAACCATATTACAAGCCACATATGGAATTCGGGTTTTGATGATGTCCTTTTTGATAAAACCAATAGATTTCCTATTACCTTAATGGCGGGTGGTTGGCTTGTTTACTTTTATTTTTAATTCCCCAGAAAGATTTCATCTACAGAGCTACAGGCAGCAGTGCGTCCTCTGTAGGTCCCTCCCAAATGACCAGGGCTGGACGGGACACCCTCATCTGTCATAATTCCAATATTTCAGTATCGGGCCTTTCAGCTGCTACGTTCTCTAGAGGCCTGCATTTAGCACTCCCTTGGCCACCGCTGCTCTCCATCTTCTCTTGTCTCTGCTTCTGTGCGTCTTCCCCCCAAAGAGGGTAAAGCACCACGATGGTAGAGTGTATGCCCAACAGCACACAACTATGTTTACCATTTATTCGTCATGATTAGTGCACTCTAAGCTACAAGCAAAACCAACCCATATGTAAGCCTCTAATCAAGCATGTTGAAGTGCTAAATAAGGATAATTTCATATAGAGATAATTATTTAAGTAATTGTTGCTTTGGGGAGAATATGCTAGCATGAAGGTAGGACAGGAGTTGTCGTCTTTGCTCAGCCTAAAAACATCCAAGCTGTAATTTTCAGGAAAAATCCAGGTAAATCCAGCTGTCCTGAAGCTCCTTTCCTAATTCTTCATGAGGCACAGGCCCCTGGCTTTTCTCCCTGTGATTCAGTCCTCGCTATGGGATGTGAGGGTGCTGGTAGCATTGTTTTTAATTAAAACATTACCTGCCTCCTTATACAAAGGATATAATTCCTTGACTTTGTGTAAGAGTAACACCGGGCATTCAACGTTCACTACAGACCCACAGATTTTGTTTCAGCGCAGACATGTAAAGAGCTGGAAGTCATCACTTCCACCCTAATGACAGCAAAAAATCTGAACAAGCTGAAGATCAGTAACTGTTCTTGGACCCAGAATCGAGGTTTCCAGAAAAACTGACATCCTAGGATCTGGAGAAAAGACCCCCAGGATTGGATTACCTAAGGCGGAAGCCAGTGGGTACCATGTAAACTGACAGAAACGTTAAAATGGAAATTTTATGGAAGTCTCAAGAGGCTGAGAGTGGGAAGCTCCTAAGTGCCAAAGTCTTAAGAGAGATTCCCACACTTTTGCAGGTTTTCTTCCAGGAAGTCACCAAAAAGAATCAAATGACAATGCTAGAACTACACACAGAGCAACAAGAAACAACGTATTATTTTGATGGGTTCATCACTAGACTCAATGCAGCTGAGGAGAGAATCTGTGAACTTGAATAGAAATCAGTGGAAATCTCCCAAACTGGAATGCAGTGAGACAAAAAAGAATGCAAAGAAATAAAGGAAGAAAAGAACAGAACATCCAAGAACTGTGGGCAGGATCCAAGGTCTAACAGGAGTGCCTGGGTGGCTCAGTCAGTTAAGCCTTGGGACTTTTGGTTTCGGGTCAGGTCATGATCTTAGAGTCATGAGATTGAACCTCAAGTTGGGCGCCATGCTCAATGGTGCTTCTGCTTGGGACTCTCTCTCTCTCCCTCTGCCTCCACCCTCCACTCTCTCTCTCTCTCTGCCCCTAAAATAAATAAATGCAATATTTAAAAAAATGATCTAACATACACAGAATGGCAGGAAAGAGAGAAAGAGGCAGAACAACAGGTTTGAAGAAATGATGCCTGAGACCCTCCACAAACCACGTAAGTTCCAAGAACACCAACTGGGACTCATGCCAGACACACAGATACACACGCACGTGCAAACCCCCACACACTCAACATATAACTTTCAAGCTACTGAAAACCAGACAAAGAAGAATCTTGAGGACACATGGGACATGCATTAGCTGCAGAGGAACAAGGATCAGAAGGACAGCAGACGTCTCGTCAGAAATCGCGTGAGCAAGAGCACAGAGGCACGGCATTCTTAAGGCGTTGAGAGGTAAAACAAAACAAACAAACGCCAGAATCTCTGCCGGAGATGCAGCAGAAATGAGCAGTGGGCGTGAAGAAGAGATGACGATTATCTGGGCCCGGGAGACTTCGCTGTCAGCAGAGCTGTCCTGGGAGAAGGAGATCAAGTGGGGTACAGGGAGGCAGGTGGGACACGACCTCTTCTTGGTCCTGTTGTGCTGGCATGATACGCTGGCATTTCCACGCTCCAGCCTCAGCAGGAGATGGGGAGTCGCCTCCGATCCCGAGGGAGGAGGCCAGAGGACGTTTGCACGAGCCCCAGTGTGGACCCAGCCAGTCTGCAGCAGAGGCAAGGGCCCCCGCCAGGGATCAGGGCCACGGTGGGCGCAGAGCAGGAACTTCCAGAGACATGAGTTCCGAGTCCAAAAAGACAAATATGTGGGGATGGGAAAGGGGTGAGGTGTAAGGGATGTACAGGGGTCCTTCTGCAACGGCGCATGTGCGTGGAAGCCCTGTGCTCCCCTGCGTGGGAGCTGGGGATTGCCTCGCCCTGCATGCAAGTCAGAGAAATCTCCTTCCCCCTCAGGGCCCTCGTCTCTTTTAGCCTTTGACGATTATTACTGGCATCTGTGGTTTGGCAGTTTCTGGCTCCTTTACTGAGATGCTTTGATAAAATAGAGCCTCAGAGAGTAATGGCTACAAGAGTCTACTTTTATCCACAAGTGACCCGACCCATTCTAACTACTACTTTTAAGAATGGACATTTTTGGTCTAGGGTTGAAAACCCAGGCCTCATGTCTCCAAATATAATACTTTTTCTGGAGCTTTGACTTGGCGGGCCAGGTCTGTCTAGCTGTACCCTCTTTCATTGCTTCTTTTATGCTTGCCACTCAGTTGGATCCTTGTGGGTAGACATCTATATGGTTGCAGGCCCTGCATGGCAGGGGGACAAGCATGGGGACACAGGGGGAAGGGGGACTGAACATTTATCACTGAAAAGTTCTTATCAAAGATTTTCTGGGTGCACCTGGGTGGCTCAGGTCACGATCTCAAGGTTGTGGGACTGAACCCCAAATTGCCTTGCACGTTCATCACAGAGTCTGCTTGGGGCTTTCTCTCTCCCTCTCCCTCTGTCCCTCCCCTCACTCATGCTCTCTCTCTTTCTCTAAAAACAAACGAATGAAATCTTTAAAAAGATGATCTGGATTTCTGTTTAAAAGTAATTTATTTGTGAGAGAGACCAACCAAATTAGACATAATTGGGCATATTCAGTACCAAAATTTGATGTCCTATTTCCAAGCTCACCTTTTATAATTTGTAAACAGAGCACACAGAGGTAGGTTTACACATGCAATATAAACACAAATGTCGCATGTAATTGTAAAATATCGGCACATTATGAAATCGGCTATACTATACTGCTTCATTTGGATGATAATATTTTAATTGAAATGAGAAAGTGAAGGGTCTTAGAAGTCAGAATGTGAAGCAAATAATAAAATGGGTGAGGGTGGGCTTCTCGTATCTGCACTCCTGACCAAGGTGGGATGTGGGTGTCTGTAAGGGTCCACGGGAGGATCTGTGGGAACTTATTGCTAAAGCGAGATCCTAAAAATAAATAAATAAGTAAGTAAATAAGTAAATAAGTAAATAAGTAAATAAATAAATAAATAAATAAATAAAAAATAAAACGAGATCCTCTCTGGTGGATTTTTCAAGGCTCCTTACACAGTGGAAGTTTCTTACCATGACTTATTCAGAACATAATGCTTAAAACCCTTTTTATATGAAGAAATAAAATGACCTAAATTAATGTCTCCGACTTTGTGAAACAAGTACCAATTGAGACGAGCCACTTTAGGAGAAAGAGAATCATATATTAAGCCCCTACCATATGTCAGAATCAGTGATGAGCATGAAATAGTTCTACACAGGTGATATTCTTTTGTCTTTCCAATGACGATTACATATATATTCATATCCTGGATTTACAGATAAAAGCAAGTGATATTGCAGATCAAAGAGATACACCAAAGATCTGCTTTTCATTCCCCGGAATGACAGTGATCCAGGGCCTGACCGTATTCCCTGAACTTCTGGTTCTTTTTATTATAAAAGCATAACAAAAATCAGTTAAGTATTTGGGAGAAAGCGTTTTCCTTATGAATATTCATGCTTTATCTGTCAATGCCCCAGGTAGGGACATCCATTCATCTTGGAAATGAATGGCTCTAGTTGTCCTAATACCAGGACTAATGATGTGTGGACAGAACACAATCAGAAACTATCCTAGTAATAAAATCAGGGTGCACTTCATCAAATGATTCTTTGATATGCAAAGTCAACAGTGTTCTCAGGGGATGAAAAACGATGCTTTGTAAGGCAGGGCCAGTCTCCTTAGAGGGAAGCAGGAGGGCAGAAAAAGGATTGAACCAAGATGGAAACTTTACGATGCCTTCGGGGAGGATAAGAGGAAGCTCAGGCCTAGGAGGGTTTTGGAGGGTTTATCTGCACTGGAGGGACTGGAAATGGGAAGGATTCTGCTGGTCTGATGCTTGCCAGGGAAGGGCGACTCTGCAGATAATGTCAGTGTGGGTGTGGAGCAAAGGGACCCCTCATGCGCTGTTGGTGGGAGTGCAAAGTGGTGCAGCCAGGGTGCAAAACAGGACAGAGGGTCCTCAGAAAATCAAACATAGAAATAGCATCAGACCTGCCTTCCCTTATCTGGGCATTTACTCAACGGAAATTAAATCAGTATCTCGAAGAGCTATCTGCACTCCCAAGGCTTTGGCACGCATCCGAGGGACAGAGTTTCAAAGCATCACCCTCTGAATGGGCCCCTGGAGAAAGGAGTAGCGGCGGTGCCAGCAGAGAAGGAGAAAGATGGGCCTGTGGGGCTGGTTTGCAGGAGATAGCGTTGCATGGAAACCAGCCCACAGTCTTCAGGAACGTGTGGGAGTAACCCTGAGGTCTGCGGATTATAGACGGGAAGGGAAGTCTGATTTTAGCTCCCCAGACACCAAAGCGCAGACTGATTTTAATTCGTGAGCGTGAGAGACTCTTAATTGTAGGAAACAAACTTGAGTGTTGCTGGAGGGAGGTGGGTGGGAGGATGGGGTAACTAACTGGGTGACGGGCATGAAGGAGGGAACGTGATACGATGACCAGCGGGTGTTAAACCAACCGATAAATCATTGAACGCTACATCTGAAACTAATGACGGACCCTGTGTTGGCTAACTGAATTTAAAGAGTGAAAGGAGCAACAACTCTGCTTTCAGAAACTAAGGTGGTGAAGTGAAGAGTGAGTTCTGGCTTCTGCTACCTTGCTCATGTCCTGCTATTTATCATTCCTGCAACATCTTGATCGCCTACAATGTTCCCGTACATCAGGCACTAGAAAGGCATAGAAAATTGAGTCGCTACTAATGGTGACCACCCAAGATGTGTTTCTGGTGGCGGGGGGCGCAGGAGGCAGAGGGAGACACGCAGAGGCGCCCAGGAGAGGAGCGTGTGTGCCCTGAAGGATGCGCTCACTGTACGTCAGCGTTCCAGGACTCACCAAGGAGAGAAGGACGAGTCTTGGAGCTGGGGTTGGGAGCAGAAACAGTCACCGGCTTTGACATTCATCACCGTCTCCAGGCAAGCTTGTCATTCATCCGGTTGCTGAAGATTGGTGTATCTTACACGGTGGGTGCCTAACCCACCGGGGTGATACGACTAGCGATTTGCCCACAGTTTCCTGGGTAGCAAGAGAGAAAGCCATAGCTTCTAATGAAGTACAATAATTTAAGGACAACGGTTTGTTAGCAGAATTTTAAAGACACTCCTGAAGTCTGTTGTTCCGATTTATGACAAATCCGAAGACGTCGATCCGATAGCACAGGATCGTCCCCTTCTCAGGAAGTGGCCACCTCGACACGAACGCCTCGGTCCGCACCTGTGCCCCCTGCGAGGCTGAGCCTCAGCAACACTTGGGTACTTTGATCTTCAAAGTTGACTTTGATCGTTGACTTTCTGAGTCGGAAGGGAAAGCCCAGGCACCTGTGGCCACTGATGCTCTGCCTGATGGGATAACCGGTGTCCTGGGGGGGCTGAGCGCCTCCGCTCAGAGCAAGGGATGGCTAGTGGTGGGGACGCCCGCACGCCGCACCTGCCCCGGCTACTGGGGCCTCGGCTCCGGCTCATCTGGCACCCGGCTGGCCTGCCGGTCTCTCTGAGCGGATCCTCTGATGGCGGCACATTCCCTCTCCGTGTCACTCGGCTCCTGCTGAGCCCGGAGCTGTCACACAGGTGGTCCCTCCCGTGGGCTGACTCCGCTAAGCGCCGTGCCATCGGCCCCTGATTCCGCGGAGCCCACACTCACCATCTCACTTCTCTCCTGGGCGACTCTAATTCTGGCTGGTGGGTCTCATAAACACTTGCAGTAGAAACACATTCCTGTTTTTTCTTAGCAGCCTTCTCAACAGCAGATGGGCTCTGAGGGTATCTGAGGGGCCGCTGTGCCGTGACCGCACATCAGAAAGCCTCAGAAGGGGAAGCGGCTCTGCTGACGGCCTTAGACCACTTCTGAGGCTTCGCCCTCTTGGATCATCCCGTCTAATAATCCCGCTCTTGATGGCTGTGCCCTTCCCCAGTCCTCTGGCTTTCCAGTTGCCTTTTATCCTAAGCAATTTGCAATTTGCATAGTATCACCTAGATCTCTAAGCAAGATTTAGAGGGAGAAAAAAAAAAATCTGTCTTCTATGTGGAGCTTAGCTCTGTAATTGCAAGATCTGCAGGCAGGCTGGAAACTTCCACAAAGCGTCTCTTTGCCCTTGAGGGAGGTGCCGAGTGTCTGGAGCAACCTTCTCTTTTGCATGCACGGAGCGAGGCGGCGGAGATGAAAGACAGCTTTGAGCTTCAGCCACAAATCGGAGCAGAAGGGTGACGCTTGACAGCCTCGCAATCCTAACTGATGCGGCTCCGCGGCGACAGGACGTGGGTCGGGGACGCCGGTGCCGCCCGGGCACGCTTAGCACATTACGTCTTCTTTAACAGACCGAGGATTTCTTTTGTTTGCCAACAATTATCTCTTTCTCCTCTGTATATTTTAATCTATATATACACATACAGAATAGCTAAGAAATCTTTTTTTTTTTTTTTAGCTAAGAATTCTTTGATTAAAAAAAATGATGGAGAACTTGGCTTACAAGAGAATAAAATGCAATCAAACCATGGGCGTCGTCACACAACTGAGGCTGTTTCACAAAAGGAGAGAAATAGATCAATACCTCGGAATATGCAGCCCGGGCAGCGGACTTCACATGCATAAGAGCCAGTAGCTGATAAATGAAAATCTTCAATCCGTGGTGGACACTAGGTCATGAATTAGTTGGGAAACTGTCCATCAGGGAGGTCTAGATATTGCCGTCGAAGTAAATATTTACTGGAATAAACATCAAATGACTTCTAAGAACCTGGTGAATGACCAAGAGGGGGGCGTGGAGGACGCCAGCCTCCGTCCCTGCACAGGGATCGCGCATTACGAGCTGTCCGTGACCGAAGGCAGCTCTACGCGAGCCCCGGAGCTCTCTCCAGAGAACACGGGGAATGATCTCACGGGAGGGGAAGGAAGGGGGTCTCGTTGCACCCGTAGCATCCAATCCCCTCCGGACAGAGCTGCTCAACGTCCAGAGGGAAGGCTCCTGCCAGAAAGAGCCCCCCTCACCAGGAAGGGGAGAGGGGGTGAGCAGCAAGCTTCCCCAGCCTCTGGGGCAGCAGGTGAAGAACCGCTATGGTTTCACAGCACCCAGACCGGTGAGGCTGATGCCCAGAGACGCTCAGGAGCAGGGGAGAAACACCAGCGCTGCCGCGCTCAGCCAGGCCGGGGGAGAGACTGCAGCTCCTGGGACCTCTGCACATGACCCCCCCACCCTGTGTGCGCTCAGGCCTAGCCGCCCCGGCTGCACGGCTGCACGGCCTCACCCCTCATCGCTGGTCTCCGTTGCTGTGTGCTCCTCCTTGGCAACATCTTGCAGCCGCAGAGATGCGCATCAAGTGCCCAGGCCCCCAAAGATGCTTATGGGCCCAGTTTCAACCATGTCTCCTGTTACTGGCCTGCTCGATGGGGCTCACCTATCGCTAGCCCTTCCAGATGTGCACCTGGACAGGTGCAGGCCTATTTCCATACCAGCCTCCACTGCAATGGGCCCGTGGTGAGACCCTGCAGCCACAGGAGTACGTGATGACAGCCACGGACTCCGCAGCTGCCTGGAGGCCCAGATTTGGCCTTGTCTCATCTCCCTGGTCTGCACCAGTGGGCTCACCTGCAGCTAGCCCTTGTGGCTGTGTACCCAACACGCCCCGCCTCACTCCTAACACTGGCCTCGACTGCCACTCACCTGCCATGAAACTCAGAAGCCACAGCAGCACAACAGAGTGACAGAGCCTCAGTGGCTGATGGCGTACCCACAGCAGGCCAGGCCCTTTCTGCTTACTCTGGCCTCCACCACTATTTGTCTTGTTTGCCACCTGCCCCTGCCACTTATGTAGAGGTCTGCAGCTCACTCCTGCGGTCGGGTGTGTGCACACCACCGGCTCTGTCCACAACAGCTAACTGCCCTGGTCCCTGGCTGCTGGATCTGGAGGTACTTCTGAGGATCCCTAAAAGCCTTTGTGGAATTCAAAGGGCTCTCTGCAGCATTCACTGGCTGTCGAAGCTGTGGACACCAGCAGCCTGATCCAGAGAGATACCACATTTCCCTCAACCTGGAGCCACCACATGTACCTATTTTGACACCATGCACCAGCAAGCCTGGGAGCTCAGCACACTTTAGCATGCTTGCACCCACAGCGAAGGTCTTCCCTCACCAAAGTCAGCCTGGAAGAGATGATGTATCCTTCAAAATGCAGGTGTCTATGCAAGGTTGCATAGAAATGTTCAGACATTCCATCCACCAGTGGCAGAGTACATATTCTCAAGAGCACACAAAACCTTCACCACAATAGATCATATCTGAGGTCACAAAACAAGTCTCAGCAAATTTTAAAAGATTGAAAGCAGACCTAGTAGGATTTTACACAACAGCATGAAATTAGAAATCAATAATGTAGAAAACTGGAAAATTCACAAATAGTTGGGGATTAGGCAACACAATTTTGAACAACCAGCGAGTTCGAGGTGAAATAAAAAACTAATAAAAAAATATCTGAGAGCAGATGAAAATGAAGATGAAACATGCCAAAACTTACAGGATCCTGTGAAAGAAGTGCTGAGGGACATTTGTGGTGATAAATTACTGCAAGAAGAAAAAACAATAAAGATTTCAAACAAACCTAACTTTACACCCCAAGGAACTAGAGGACCAGAACAAACCAAGCCTAAAAATTAATAGGAAGAATGAAATGACACAGATCAGAGCAAAAATAAATAGAACAGAGACCAGAAAAGCAACAGGGAAGATCAACACAACCAGGAGCTGTTTTTTTTTTTTTTTTCTGTAAGTGATAAACAAAATTGACAAATCTTTAACTTTACTTACCATGAAAAAAAGATGAAGGACCGAAAATAAATGAAATTATAAGTGAAGGAGGAGACATTACGATGGATACCACAGAAATACAAAGGTTCGTAAGAGCCACTGTGAAAAATTATATGCCAATAAATAAGACAGCATAGAAGAAATGGATAAATGCTTAGAAATATACAATATCCAAATCTGGCTCACGAAGAAGTAGAAAATCTGAACACACCAATGACAAGTAAGAATATTAACTCAACAATCAAAAACCTCCAAACAGGAAAGCCCAGGACCAGATGGTTTCGTGAGTGAATTATGCAAATCCCTTAAAGATTAAGCCAGTATTTCTCAAAGTCTTCCAAAAAACTGATAAAGAGAGGACACTTCCAAACTCATTTTACAAGTCTACTGATACCCGGATGCCAAAGTGAGATAAGAATACCACAATAAAATAAAGTTAGGCCTCTATCTTTGATAAATATAGATGTAAAAACTCTCAACAGAATACTAGGACGCTGCATTCAGCCGTACACTGAAGGTATCATACGTCATGATCGCGTCCTGTATCCCTGAGTCGCAAGGATGGATCACCATGTGCAGGTCAAAAGATGTGACACGCCACATTGGTAGAGTGGAAGATGAAAGTCCTCTCAATAGATGCAGAAAAAGCATCTGATGAAATTCATCATCCCTTCATGATGAAAATTTCCCAAAAATTGGGTGTAGGAGGAACTTACCTGGACATAAGTAAGGCCATGTGTGATAAAAACCCACAGCGAACATCATCTTCAATGGTTAAAAGTTGAAAGTTTTTTTTTTTTCTCAGATCAGGAGCAAAAACAAAAACAAAAACAAAAAAAACCTCTCAGCCACTCTCAACCACTCCTTTTCAACAGAGCACTAGAAGTCCAGCCGGAGCATTTGGCAAGAAAAAGAAATAAAGGGCATCCAAATCCGAACGGAAGTGAAATTGTCTGTACATAATCGGATCTTATACACAGAAAATCCTAAAGCATCCAGCAAAAAAGTTAAACATGATAAATTTGGTAAATTTTCAAGAGAAACAATCAATGTATTAAAATCAGTTGCATTTTTATGCACCAGCAATGAATTATCTGAAAAGAAATAAAGAAAATCCCATTTCCAGTAACATCAAAAACATCCTAATGCATCATATAGAAATAAACTTAACCAATGGTTTGAAAAGATTGATATGCTAGGAACTACCAGGCATTGATGAAAGAAATTAAGGAAATCACAAATAATGGAAAGATATCTTGTGTTAACGGCTTGGACAAGCTAATGTTGTTAGAATACTGTAATACCTAAATCCATTTACAGATTCAGTACAATCAACAAAATTGAAATAACATTTTTTTACAGATAATCAATCTTAAAATCTGTGAGTATCCGAAGCAACCTTGAGGAGGATAGACAAAGCCGGGGGCATCGTAGTTCTTGATTTCAAACTATAAATACAAAGCTTTAGTAATCAAAACAGTATGGTACTGACTTGATGGAAAAACAGACGCGAAGACCAATGGAACGGAATTCAGGGCCCAGAAAGAGACCCAGGAATATACAGTTGAATGATATTTGACAAGGGAGCCAAGAATACTCAATGGGAAGGACAGTCTTTTCAATAAATGATGCCGGGAAAACTGGGCATCCACATGCAGAAGGATGGATTCGGATTCCTCTCTGATATCACTCACAAAAATCAAGTCGAAATTGATTAAAGAAAAAAAAAAAAGAAATGGATTGAGGACTTAAACCTAAGACCTGAAACTATAAAAATTCCAGAAGAAAATTTCCTTGCCTGTGATTTTTTTTGGGGGGGGGGGTGGGGATTTGATGTCAAAAGCAAAGGCAACAAAACCAAAAGCAAAGTAGGACCGCATGGACTTCAAAAGCAAAAGAAACAATCATGTAAATCAAAAGGCGATGTATGGAACAGGAGAAAACATTTGCCATGTATCTGATAAAGGGCTGAGATCCAAAATGGATAAGGAACCCAGATATCTCAATAACAAAAAAAACCAAGTAGAGACTTTCGACAGATCTTCTTCTGAAAGACGCGATGCGTGTGGCCTACAGGTACATGCGAAGGAGCTCGCCGTCACTAATTAGGACGGAAATGCAATCAAAACCACCGTGAGGCGTCCCCCCAGACCCCCGAGAAGGGCTATCTTAAAAAAAATAAGACATAACACATGCCGAGGAGGATGTGGAGGAAAGGGGACCCTCATGCGTGGCTGGGAGAAGCGTCAAGTGGTGCAGCCACCGTGGAAAACAGTGTGGAGGGTCCTCGAAAGACGAATAATAGAGCTACTCTATGATCCAGCAATTCTACTCCAAAGGAGACGGTGGTTGCCAGGGGCTGAGCAGGATGGAAGTGAGAAGGCGCTGGTCAAAGTGTGTAAACACTTAGTTATGAGATGGATTGTTCCAGGGATCTAGCGTAGAGCGTGATGACGAAGGTTGATGAGACCTGTTCGCTTGAAAGCCGCCGTGAGCGTGGACGTCTCACACTCTCACCACGACAACAGCAACAAAATGGTAACTATGAGAGATGAAGGACGGGCCAGCTCACCTTACTGTAGTAGCCTTTTCACAATATATGATATATGCGCATCAAACCATCACATCCCATGCCTTTAAACTTGAGTGTTCTGTCTCAATACAGCTGGAAAAAAAAAAAAAAAGTAAAAAAGAAAAATGAAGCCCAACACCATGTAGAGAAAACCAAAACTAAGGTTTATTTGATTTCCAAGATGGGACAACATATTTCAATAATGAAAACTATAAAAGGAATGGGAAGGGATATGGGCACGTTCGAACAAATAATATTTTAAAAATTTTAGCCAAAAAAAATAAGCAATTAAAATTCATGGGAAGAAGAGGGTAAATGCGTGCCATGGGGGACTATTCTAAAAATACAAAGGACTTGTGTACGTCCAACATCAATGTCCAGAAACAAAACAGACCACGAACATACAAAGAGAAAGAGAACATACAAAAGAGAAAATTCGAAGGGATAATAAACGTATGAATGGTTTTCGGTTTGGTTTGATGTTGCATTTAGAGTAAGCAGAAGAAAGCAATATCCGTGGTGTTTTTTAGCGCTCGCAATGGGGCGGAAAGAGGCGAATGGAAAAGCCCTCCTGGGAGGGGGTGAGTTGCCGGGAACATCCCACAAGGGCTCTGGAATCTCAAAAATGTTCACGTGCTAAAAAGTCAAGGTGCTGAGGCCATCTCCCGGCAAGAGTCTCCCGAGAAACCTGAATGGTCTCCGACAATTTGTAAAATTCTTCACTGGACCTAAATTCCCACTAATGGAAAACGAGAAACCACCGAGAATGCCGCGTCCACGCCACAGCCTGTCACCTGCACGCTCACGAGGGCGCCCAGTGCGTTGTGAAGAGTCTTCAGACGGCACCTGCTGGACAAAGCAAACCCGCAGGACAGGGCCACCGACCGTGGACGGCGTGGAGAGGGGAGGGCACGCGGCCAGGGAGACGGGCCCGCCAGGAAGCCGAGGGCACGAGGCCTTGGGGAAGTCACTCGTGGGAAGGAACGGACTGGAGGATGCCCCGAAGCCCTGCCACTCGGGGCACCTGCCGCATTCCCCGCGTGTCTCCTGTCCTGCTGTGGTGAGCCGAGACCTTGAGATTCACGTCCCACAAGCATTCATTGCCCGCCTGCTGTATGCCTGACCCTACCCGGGTCACGGGCCGGGGACACCGGCCAACGCAGCCCAGCCCCTGCCTCGTGTCCCGGTAAAGAGCGTGTGCCCGGCGTGGGGCCAGCGGGCCGGAGAGCTCCGACCCCCGTTGCCCTTAGTTCGGGGGCTCTTCTCACTTCAACCCCTTCCTCGGTACCGGCCTTTCTTCTCCTTCCTCCGTGTTTGAAAAGAGGCACGTGAGTCTTAGTCGTGCACGGTACCTCCCTCCTCCTTCCTTCCCTCCCTTACCTCCCTTACCTTCCTTTTCTTTCTTTCTTTCTTTCTTTCTTCTTTCTTTCTTTCTTTCTTTCTTTCTTTCTTTCTTTCTTTCTTTCTTTCTTTCTTTCTTTCTTTCTTTCTTTCTTTCTTTCTTTCTTCTCTCTTTCTTCTTTCTTTCTTTCTAGGCTCCATGCCCAGAATGGAGCCCAACACAGGACTTGAACTCACAACCCTGAGATCCACACCTGAGCTGAGATCAAGCATTGGATGCTTTACAGACAGAGCCCCCAGGGGCCCCTGGTGTTCATCACCTTTATGAAAAAAAAGGGAATTCTCCAGGAAAGGCTAAAGTGTCCTTCGGCTTCACCCGGTTCCCTTTTCCCTGGAGTAACCACTAATCATGGGTCTTGTTTATATCTTCCCGACGTTTTCCAGGGCATTCGATACACATGTTTTGCCGAGCGTGTTTAATGGGTTTTACGTGTACACAGGGCGACACCGTTGGTCATGTTCTGAAGCTTGTCTCATGCTCAGCAAAACGTCAGGGCTGCAGCCGTAGGATACAACTTCATCGTGTTCATACAAACGTGAGTCGCGCTTAGGTGGGGCCAGGACACAGGCCGGCCGCGTCCTCACCCGTCCCGATGCTGTCATGTTATGACATTCCGGCTTTTGCTGATGCCATTGAAAATGTGTCCCGTGAGCGCGCACACCGCCCTCGCAGGGCCGCACTGCCTTCCCGCGGCGACCTTGGCATTCGGAGGCTTCCCCGCGACGTGTGTGCCTGTGGGTGGCTGGCTTTCTCTTTCTTTTTCTTTCTTTCTTTCTTTCTTTCTTTCTTTCTTTCTTTCTTTCTTTCTTTCTTTCTTTCTTTCTTTCTTCTTTCTTTCTTTCTTTCTTTCTTTCTTTCTTTCTTTCTTTCTTTCTTTCTTCTTTCTTTCTTCTTTCTTTCTTTGTTTCTTTCTTTTCTTTCTTCTTTCTTTCTTTCTTTCTTTCTTTCTTTCTTTCTTTCTTCTTTCTTTCTTTCTTTCTTTCTTTCTTTCTTTCTTTCTTCTTTCTTTCTTTCTTTTCTTTCTTTCTTTCTTTCTTTCTTTCTTTCTTTCTTTCTTTCTTTTCTTTCTTCTTTCTTTCTTTCTTTCTTTCTTTCTTTCTTTCTTTCTTTCTTTCTTTCTTTCGATAATTCATTTATTTATGAGAGTGAGAGAGAGGGAGTGAGCATGAGTAAGGGGAGCAGCAGCAGGAGAGGGAGAAGCTGGCTCCCCACCAATCAGGGATCCCCACCTGGACCCCCGAGATCACCACCTGAGCTGAGGACAGACACCCAACCCCCTGAGCCAACCCTGTGGTTCCGTGTTTGTGTGTCACGCTTACAAGGCCCGGCCCTGACATTTCAAGGTGAAGGTCATCCACTTACCTCATCCAGAATTTTTGGATGCTTGGATCTCAAGGTTCAAATCTTGCTGGATTTCAGAGACTTGGGAATCCGGTCTCTCCCATTCTTCACTGTAGTCCCCTGAAACCCAGGGCGACGCCTGTTAGACCTGCTCGTGTGTTATCTCTGGACATTGGTTTCTCTTTCATATTTTTAAAACTCGGTTTCCTTTTTGGGCTGCGATTTTGATTTCTTAGGAGAAAGAAATCATAATAATATAATAATTATGAATTATTAAATGAATTATGATAATTTTATTTTAATTTATCGATGACCTCTTCGGCTATGCCTTATCTGGTCTTTAACTACTCATAGCTTCATTTCAATGCTTATAGTTTTATTTATCAAATTTTATTATTTTTTTTTGAAATAGCCATGATATTCATCATCATCATCTCTCATTCTTTCCTGTGGTTTTCAATGACTTATGTTTTGAACATTTTGTACATACTCCTGTTCTGTTTCTGGGAATCAGAATTATCCTTGCTGCTCCTCTCCTACTTCCAGCCATAGCGGCCGGCTCTCCTGGGTTGTGTTTTGTCCTTGGGGATCCCAAGGGCCTGGGTTGAGGGTGAGCTTCTCTAGAGAGGGTTTGCATCTTCCCTTTCTCTGGTGTGAGCCCCCAGGGGTAATGGGATGGTGGTCTAGGAGCTGGGGCTTCTTTCTGGGTTGGGAAAGGCTTTGAGGTTGCCCAGAGGCACTGGCTGGACGGATGCATGGAGGTCCCGAAGCCTCTGGGTTGCATACCTTTAAAGCATGAATTTTACAGCATATGAATTGTATCTCAATAAAACTGAGCCAGGGGAGCTTGGTTCCACTCTCCTTCTTCCAGTATTTCTGCTGGGAGATGTGGGGGGGAACTGGGGTTCAAACTTCCCCCCCAAATGACAATGTATGAAGCCGTCCAGTGGGAAAATACAGCGGTGTCCTCTACTCGTCATTCCAGGGGGCGAGAACATGAAGGCAAATTCCGAGTTCAGGTCCCTTGTCAGCGAGTGAGGTTTTGATTTTCCATTCAGAGTTCACCAGTATCTCTCCTATTAATACCTGCTTCTCCATGTTTTTTTCTAACACAGTTTTACTTTATCTAATACTTTCTAAGATGATAGATTTTTAAAGATTTTATATTTAAGTAATTCCTACCCCCAACGTGGGGCTCGAACTCACAACCCTGAGATCGAGAGTCACATGCTCCACCGACTAAGCCAGCCAGGCACCCCTAAAATGACAGATTTAAAAAAAAATGTACTCTGACTGTTTTTTGAGTTTCTTTGATTACTGTGCCTGAGAGTTTTTCATATTAGCTATCCTCTTTTTATGTTTTGTCTTTTCAAATCTCTATTCATTTTTTCCTAGAAGGCTTTTTCTCTGATTGAGCTCTAAGAGAGCTTCATAAATCAATGACTGTAATCATTTGCCATACATTACGTATTTTACATTACATATATGTATGTTTGCCGTATATATGTGTGCGTTCTATTTAACTTGCTTCTTCCTTTCAATTTTTTTTTATGATGTTTATGACTTCTAGTGTAAGTTCCTGGTAATACTTCTTTATCACAGGAAGTCACCAATGTTTAATTGAATAGGTAAAACCCCTAAACTGTTTCTTTAAATAAGAAATCTAACAGGGATGCCTGGGCGGGGGGGGGGGGGCAGGGTCTGGCGTCTGCCTTTGGCTCAGGGCGTGACCCCGGGGTCCTGGGATCAAATCCTGTATCTGGCTCCCTGCAGGGAACCTGCTTCTCCCTCTGCCTGTGTCTCTGCCTCTCTGTGTCTCTCATGAATAAATAAATAATCTTAAAAAAAGAGACTCTTTTGCTAAAAACAACAAACAAACAGCAACAACAACCACCAAAACACTCAAAGCCCCCTTGCACGGGCAGTTCTGGAAACAAAGGCATATACACCTTTCTTCAGTTGCTGGGCAATGGGCACATTTTTATCCTTCCGACCTCTATTTTTCTCTTTGGGTCCCCAGCCTTCAGCGGGACTATGGCTCCAGGCAGGAGCACTCCCGCGTTGCTGCCAAGAGAAGCTGTGGCCCCGAAGCGCCCTATGGAAAGTCAAGGCAGATCCCAGTCGTCTGGTAGCAGGGGCGGGTCTGGGCACAGCTTGCAAGGAGCGGTCTCAGGAGCATCTTTATTAGAAGTAAAAAGAATCACTTCCCTGCAGTTGCCGTGGGTGAGGGGTGGGCGGGAGTCCCCCCCCTCCCCGGCCCATCCTGGCCCCATCACTTGGGCCACCCTCTTTGGAACGGGCCCCTGATGCCTCTCATGTCCTTCTGGACTTAGGGAGCGAATGTCTCCCACTCGTGTTGAGTAGCTCTCGGGATTTTCACAGCAGAAGCGTCTGACCCTTTGTTTAACCAGAGCCCGAGGCGGCAGTGGGTGGGTGGGAGATGGGTTAGGGCACAACCACATACAGGTTTGCACGGTCACTGATCCAGAAATTTCCAGAAGTGCAGGCTCGTGGGCCTACGTGGCCCTTGGGCTAGAGTTTTGGATACATGCTGGTTTTCCCTGAGACGTGTCCCCGTGTCCCCAGGAGTGGCTGGGCCATCAGGTGGTCTAAACTGTCCACGCTCACCTCGCGAGCAAGTTCCATCGTCTTCAATTCCTCGCCCTCGGGTTTCTGGACCCAGAGAATGCCTGGCTGAGTAACTCAAGATGCTAGAGCATCGCGCCACAGCCAAGAAGGCTTCAGATGCTCATTGGCAGCTGGAGGCCCCTCCGCCCACATAAACGAGGCATCTCTGGCACGTCTGGGTCTCTGGTGTGGCAGTAGATCAGGTCCCAGGTCTGTGGCTGCCTGAGCACTGAGGATCCCAGATTGCAGCCACATGGATGGAGGGAAGTGCCGGGATGGGTTTCTAAGCCGGAGCTCTCCCTGGCAGTGGGCCTCGAGACACTGGGAGCTCCTGTGCACACGCATTAGTGGCCTGGTCCATCCACGCTGGCCCGGCGTGCACGCTCCCGCCGAGGTTCTGGAGGCAGCCCCTGTTGTCGCGCCCCAGGTCACATTGGCCACCAGGGAGGACCCTCCAGGGGTTCAGCTGCTGCTGCTTATTCTGCTCCCGCCCCTTGTGAGTGAGCACCCTTCCCGTGGCCTCCGGCAGCAACGTACAGGCAGCGCGTCCCCAGCACACATGCACCAGCGTGCACTTGGCGTGGCCACGAGAGCCCCTGTGTTCAGGCCGTGTGCACTTAAATGTGAATGTGCCGACTGTAGAAATGTGAAAATACGATAGAAGGAAACTATTTCCCAAATCCCCTTTAGCCATAAAAATCAGAGTTACCATTTTATCAGATTTCCTTTGGGTTCCAAGCACAGCTTTAGATCATAGTTGTCATCACGTTTTAATTGTGTCTTTTGCTTTTCCACTCTGCGCAGAACTAACATCCACTTGGTAAACACCATTTTAATGGGGCGCCTATTTCGTCTTTGACCAATTTCATCACAACAAAATCAGTGAGCCCCTCACTTGGGGGATCTTTTGTCTCCAGAGTGTTATTGCCTGAGCACCTGACCTCGGGTCATGTGTTGGAAATTCATGGCCAAGAGGATAGTATTAGGAGGTGGGGTCGTTGGGAGATGCTTACGGTATGCTTAGGGCATTCACGAGGGTGGAGCCCTCAAGAATGAGATTATGCAATTAACTAAGTAATTAATTAATACAAAAGAACCTCAGCATGTCCATAATCCCTATGAGTATAAATGTCCCTTGGTATTTTGCACCGTAGGGGATTCAGATCCAGATGGCTTGTTTGGGACAAAATGGCTTGCTGAACACTATTTCTTGCCCGGCCCATGCTCCATGGGCCTACGCACAGTTGAGGTAATGCCCAAACCATGGTGACAATGTTACATGTGTTGAAGGCTTGTTTTGTGCCAGGTGCTTGGAGGATACTGACAAAAAAGCATTTGGAGGGTCATGAAGAATGGACAGAGAAAATAAAAATTTTATACAATATGACAACTGCCATTGGATCTGTGAAAAACACCATTCTGAGTAGTAGGCGGTGAGGTACACATGGTTCCCAGTAAAGACAACACCTCAACCAGGCATCAGAGGGACCCCGCTGTATGGGAGGTGGGAAGCAGTGGGTGAGCAGAGCCAGCTCCCAGAGAAGTTGCCAGACAGGACCCTGCCTGCCCTGAGGGCAGGAACTTCCTTGTCAGGGCCCGAGAGCTGGCACACTGAGCCTTTCCACACATGTGAAATGATGCACAGAGAAAGGATAGATAGATAGATAGATAGATAGATAGATAGATAGATGATTGATGGATGGATGGATGGATGGATGGATAATGGATGTATAGATGGATGGATGGATGGGTGGATGGATAGATAATGGATGTATAGATGGATGGATGGATGGGTGGATGGATAGATAATGGATGTATAGATGGATGGATGGATGGGTGGATGGATAGATAATGGATGTATAGATGGATGGATGGATGGGTGGATGGATAGATAATGGATGTATAGATGGATGGATGGATAGGTGGATGGATAGATGGACAGATGGATAGATAGATGATAGATAGATAGATAGATAGATAGATAGATAGATAGATAGATAGATGATAGATAGTGAGGGGACTCAGAACACACCACCCTCAAATATGCCACTTTGTCATATTGATTACCTGGAGCTGAAGGCACTTGAGAAACAGTTGGAGAAGGGTTTTCCTTCCCTCCGTCTCCCCTTTCTCATCTGAATGTAGGTCCTAAGATCTCCCCTGAGGAAGGCACCATCCTCACAGCAGAGACAGGAAGCTGACCCGGAAGTGGACCTGAACTCGCAAAGATCCTGAAGGAAACCTGCTCCTGCACCAGCTCTTGCACCACCTTTCGTACCAGCTCCTGCACTAACTCCTGCACCAGCTCCTGCACCAGTTCCTGCACTAGGTCCTGCACCAGCTCCTGCATCAGTTCTTGCACCAGCTTTTGCGCCAGCTCTTGCACCAGCTCCTGCACTAGCTCCTGCACCAGCTCCTGCACCAACTCCTGCACCAGCTCCTTCACCAGCTCCTGCACTAGCTCCTGCATCAACTCTTGCACCAGCTCCTGCATCAGCTCTTGCACCAGCTCCTGCATCAGTTCTTGCACCAGTTTTTGCACCAGCTCCTGCACCAGCTCCTGCACCACCTTTCGTACCAGCTCTTGCACCAGCTCCTGCACTAACTCCTGCACCAGCTCCTGCATCAGCTCTTGCACCAGCTCCTGCACCAGCTCCTGCACCAGTTCCTGCACTAGGTCCTGCACCAGCTCCTGCATCAGCTCTTGCACCAGCTCCTGCACTAGCTCCTGCACCAGCTCCTGCACCAGCTCCTGCACTAGCTCCTGCATCAACTCTTGCACCAGCTCCTGCACCAGTTCTTGCACCAGTTTTTGCACCAGCTCTTGCACCAGCTCCTGCACCAGCTCTTGCACCAGCTCCTGCACCAGTTCTTGCACCAGTTTTTGCACCAGCTCTTGCACCAGCTCCTGCACCAGCTCCTGCACTAGGTCTCCCAACCCTGGCCCAAGATTCACTGTCTGGCCCAAGCCTGGAGTCTCGTTGCAGCCCCACGATTGATCGTGTTTTGTGCAAGCCCTTGGGGATCGTGTATGTGGAAGCCCTTGGGCCTGGCAGCCCTTGCACATTCCTATTTTCCTTATGAAGACACCCCAGTAAGTGTAAAAGTGGTGAGTAAGCATGTAGGCATTTCTCCTTTTGTTCTGTCTCATGTCGGCTTAATTCTTAGGCCAGTCACAGCACCTGAGAGGCAGGAGGGAGATTTTCCTCCCCTGCGGTGGGATGCAGAGAAATCGAGATATAGGGTAGAAACAGATCAGTATGGGGACCCTGGGTGGCTGGGTCGGTTGAGGGTCATGATCCCAGGGTCCTGGCATCCTTGCATGCGGCTCCCTGCTCCACGGGGCATCTGCCTCTCTCCCCCTCTCTCTTCTCTCTCAAATAAATAAATAAAATATTTTAAAAGAGAGAAACAGATCAGTATGCACACCCATACTTAGACCTGTGAATCAATCGGTTTGTCTACATACGGGAAGTTAGATAAATAGATCGATAGGAAGGTATAGAGGGATCTGTGGATACAGCAAAAGGTGGTGACTTTCTGCTTTGTGTCTTTAAGGCAAAGCTAGAGCATATTGGGTGCTCCACAAAAACCAGTGGGCCTGGACAGTCGAGCGCAAGCTCTGCTTTCTCTCCGCACGGTTTGGGTTTTCTTCTCAATGCAGCCTGATTAGGGATGAGACAAAAACCTGTAATCTTTCCTAACAAGGTAAAGAAGGATGTCCTCTTCACATCCAGGGGCAGAGTGGATTGAAGTCACGAAGAAACACAAGGGACGACCGTATAATTCCTGGGCAATACAATCACCGGGAAACACAATCTCGTTTTCCTCCAGAAACCGAGCTGCTATCTTTTAAAAAGTGCTTGTGTAGGGAAAACTGGCTCATTAAAATTCATAAGGTCAGGCCTGCCTGCCTGTCACCAAGGATCAGAGGGTCTTTACGTGCGGTCCATTCCGCAACCTCCGTTTTGTGTGACAACTGGGCTTCTTCCAAGTTTTGCAAATGTGGAAATCCTGGCCATTGGACGTCTCCATCACTCGCGGGGCTCTCCCTGCCACGCACTCGTGCGGCCCGTCCCGACAGCCACTGTCACCTTCCCTTGTCTCCCCCGTTCTGTTCCTATCAGGCCATCGGCCTCCCACCCAGGCAGGCACTGACTGGGGGAGGGATAAACCTCAAGAAGCATCCAGAAGCTTTCCTCGGCAAGCCGGCGAAATACACTGAGTTTCTTTGTTCCTATTCCGTTCTCTCTGCGTGTCACTTGAGATGGGACACCACGTTCTCCCTCCCGAGCCCTGCCTGCGCTGACTCTTAATCTGCATTGATTTTCCTCCGACACTCTCACCCCCAGAGACTTGCAGAAAGACAGAAAACGATTAGAGATTTCGGAACAAATCTCCATGTCTCCAGTCACTTGAGCTCTTGCTTCCTGACACAGTCCACTGGGCCAGAGAGAAGCTCGAGGCTCAGAAACGTTCGGAAAGGATGCGTCGGGAGTGACGGTCTGAATTGCAGCCCGCGGGGAGTTGCTTCCGTGCCAAGTCAGTCCTTTATAACAGCAACTGCGCGGACACTCGTGATCGTCAAATCCGTGATCGTCAAATCCGTGATCGTTTTTTCTCTGAACACAAGATTGGAGTATCTCCACGGGTGAAACGAAAATGAGACAACTTTCCCCAAACCCACTGCATGTGCGGACGGAGGCAGACTTTGTTGGCGGGCCCTCTCAGGTCAGCTGTCGCTGGACTGCCGGACGGTGCCCCGACCCGGGATCTGGAAAGCTGCTTTCAGCCGGATGGGGTGGATTGTTGAAGAGACCCACGAGGGAGGGGGAGAGGGGAGGGGAGGGTGGCTCATGACATTGTACTTTTCGGTGGATTTTGCTAGGTCCACTTTGTATTTAGGAGGTGGGTCTGTCCCAAGAGTGCTTCTTCTATTCTTTTTTGCTTTTCAGTAGTGATAAAGTAAAACAAAACAAAACAAAAAGTGAATTTCCCAAACCACATTGACACCTGGTTTATTTTGGAAGACCCATCCGACCAGAGCTGACAATGCACATGGATACGTGCACATATGTCTGATTTTATTTTTTTAAATATTTTATTTATTTATTCATGAGAGACAGAGAGAGAGAGGCAGAGACACAGGCAGAGGGAGAAGCAGGCTCCATGCATGGAGCCCGATGTGGGACTCGATCCTGGGACCCCAGGATCATGCCCTGGGCTGAAGGCAGGTGCCAAACCGCTGCGCCACCCAGGGATCCCCATATGTCCGATTTTAAAAAGCGGCATGTTTATAGAAAAGTAAAGAAATGCCTAGAATATAATGTTGAACGTGACCCCATCATTGGTGACAAACCACTGTTATTATTTTTAAGATTTGTTCACCACCTTTTAAGGGGCAGCTGGGTGGCTCAGTAGGTTACGCGTCGGGCTCTTGGTTTAGGCTCAGGTCGTGATCTCTGGGGCGATGGATGGAGCCTCGCGTTGGGCTCCGTGCTGAGCGGGCAGGCTGCTTGAGAGTCTCTAAAAAAAAGTAATTAACTAGTTAATTAAAGGTATTTGCCATCTTTCAAAGGAAATTCCTCCGATCCTGATTTCACCTAATAATAATGGTATGTCCCTCCCATGGCATCAATATATTTAAATGCAGTTTTACTGGATATATTTGATCCTATGGGGAGGGGTCATGATAACTTACATAAGGATTTTCTGGCCACAGGGCATCTGGTGCATTTTCTGATTTTCATAATTGTGGAAATGTTCTCATCACACATGCCGGACTCCTAAGGATGATCAAGGGAGAGCGAGTGGCGCGACCGGTGTGGTCATTTTGAAGGAGCTGGTGATTGCCAGCAAAACCACCCTGAAGTCTACACAGCTACCCCGTGAGCCACAGGCAGCAGTGTGCTCATCACTCCATCCTGAGCTGTAGACGTTTGTGGACAAACGTGACATCCACTCCTCCTGGCTCTTAGCTGTGGCCTTAACCAAGTCCTTGGAATATTCTAGAGAAAGGTCTCAAAGGGGGAAAATCAATGCACGTCAGAAAAATGGACTTTTTGCGGTGTGACACAAACCCTACAATGGTTGGTGGCCGCGGAGGGAGACCCGGGGCAGGGAGGAGGAGGGTGTCTTCCCGGTGAGCTGTCTGCTGGCAGGTGCCGCGGGGGCCAGGGAGGACCGACGGTCAAAATGTGGGACCAGCGAATCCCAACGGACGAGGCCCTGGATGGGTGGGCTGGTCGTGGGGCAGGAGATGGGGATTTCAGTGGCGCGGGGTCCGTTTGGATGGGGAGCAGTTCGTCTGCAGGCGGGGACACCTCGATGTGCGGCCAGCAGCCTGGAGGCCTGTCGGCCCAGGGTGCCCACGGGGACCGACACTGGAGCCCCCAAGGTGCGCGGGATGCCCGCAGGTAGCCCGAAACCTGCGCAGCTGCGGCCTCACCAGCAGGACGGCGGTTACCAGCGCCTCCGTCACCGCAGCCCCCAGAGCGAGGCCGGGCCCGGTGTCCCGCGTGGCTCCCAGCACCCCAGCCCCAGGCCTGCAGCTGCTGGCTGGCCCGGCGCCCCTGAGTCCGAGTCTCTCACGCCGGGGGAACCGCAGGAGCCGGGCTCGTGCCCCCACGACACGCACCCTCCAAGCCCCCTGCGGGGGCAGCGCATGGCAGGGCACTGAGCGGCCGGTGAGCACCTGAAGGGCCACACTCCAGGTGCCTTCCTCATCCTCGCGACTTGCAGGCTGTGGAGACTCGAGACCTCCAGGATCTCATCCAGCAGCCCTGGCCCTGGGAGGATACTGACATTTTATCTAATTAAAATGCAATTACAGGGTGGACCGGGGGGCCCAGTGGTTAGTGCCACCTTCAGCCCAGGGTGTGACCCCAGGGTCCCGGGATCGAGTCCCACGTCGGGCTCCCCGCGTGGAGCCTGCTTCTCCCTCTGCCCGTGTCTCTGCCTCTCTCTCTCTCTCTCTGTGTGTCTCTATGAATAAATAAATAAAATCTTTTAAGAAAATGCAATCACAGACTGAGTCCCACCGTCGCAGCCGCCACACTCCGCTGGCCACAGCCCCGGGCCGGGGTCTGTGTCGCCGCCAGCAGCCCACCCCCCTCCCCAGCCCTGCCTCCCTGGGGACCCATTGTTCCAGCAGCGCGGTGGCTTCACGAGGTCGCGGGGAGGGGCTCAAGGGGAACACGTAGAACTGCCACAAGAAGGTATAAATAATTTTTTTAAAAAGCAACAAATGTCTCTGAAGCCACCTGTTAGGTCTTTAAGAAGAATGGATCTAGACGGCGTGTGGTCGTCGGGGGGCTCTCGGGCCTTTAGGAGAAAAGAAAACGATTCTAGAAGGGATCTGTGGGTCAGACGTGGCAACTGGTGCCCGTGGCCTCCCCCCTCTCGCTCCGGAGCACACGGCCCTCCCCAGAGCAGAGGACTGCGCCCTCACTGTGCCCCGGCCCCCGTCACGCCTTCCCCTCTCCTGTCCCACGGAGCCGGGTGCGGTCCATGGAGGTCCCCTCGCAGTGGGGGTCAGATGACACCAGTGGATCAGGACACGGTCGCCGTGGAGAAGATGGCGTGGTGCCCTCACGGCTCCCGAGGGGAGTGAGCAGGGCCGCTCGGGGTGCAGAGGGCACGACGGGCACCCGGGTGGGGGCCTTTACTATGGCTTCCATGGGAAGGGGCAGACGGCGCAGGGCGGGATGGCGGGGCAGAGGCCAGTTTGAGTAATTCGGGTGAGTTCTGGGCAGAGGGGGGCCGTTCCTACCCGTGGGAAGATGACTAAGCCGGGGGGTGGGTGGCCCAGAGGGTGCCGTCAGCTGAGGACGGGCTTGCAGGGCTGGGCTCTGGATGCGAAGGCACCGGCTGGCTGCTGCTGCTCCACTTGCGATGTCTGGAAGAGCAGCAGCCCCGCTGTGCCATGAGGTCGTGTGGACAAGGAGGAGAGACAGGACAGTGACAGGTGGCATGTTTGAGAGGCTGAATCAACGTCGGGGAGAACCTACCTCTTTCTTGTTTATCGTGTCGGGGAAACAAGCCTATTTCTTCCCGTCACATTGCGCAGGGTGTTGGGTACTCCCGCGTACTGCGGTGCTGCCGTGGTGCTACTCCAGCGGGACCCCCGCTTGTCCCCACCTGGCACTCCCCGGTGCCCCTCCCGCTCCCCTCCCCGCCCCACCCCCACCCCCAGAGCACGTTGTGTTTTATACTTATCTGTTGATTCTCTTCCTGGGCCCCCGGAACGTCAGCTCCAGGAGCAAAGGCCTTTGGCCACTTTCATGCCCCTGCAGGTGCCGGGAGCATGGCAGGCCCTCAGCAGGCATCTCAGGGAGGAAATGCTTGCCCACTCACGTCAGGAAATGCTGGTAATGGGGAAAGGGGCGTGGGGCCTCCCAGGTAGATGCCCTTCCTGCGGGGGGATGAGTGAAGGGGGTTCTGGAACCTCAGAGCCCAAGCAAGAAGCAAGAAGCAGGGAGCCAGCACCTTCCACCGGGGTTCCCGGGGCCTCGAGATTGGCGACCAGCGGGTGCACAGGGCCTCTGGTGCACAGGGCCACGGCTCCCCCCGCCCCCCGAGTCCACGCACAGCACCACGGGCCCATGGGTCCCTCGATTTCCGCAGTCTTACCAGCTTCCAGAATATCTGGGCGCAGGAACTTCCGGGTGGTGCCCCCTGGCACGTGTCGATCTTCGACCATTTCTTTTTTTTTTTTTTTAATTTTTATTTATTTATGATAGTCACACACAGAGAGAGAGAGAGAGGCAGAGACACAGGCAGAGGGAGAAGCAGGCTCCATGCACCGGGAGCCCGACGTGGGATTCGATCCCGGTCTCCAGGATCGTGCCCTGGGCCAAAGGCAGGCGCTAAACCGCTGCACCACCCAGGGATCCCCGATCTTCGACCATTTCTGACTCAACGATCTCAGTCCTCTGTGGCTCCTCCTTATACGCTGTGGCTTCATGACGTTCTCTTTGATCAACATTTTGAAAACAATTCTTCATTTAAAAAAGCCCTTGAATATTTGAAGTCTATTGTATTTACCTTCTTTGAAAACCAGTCTTTATTTTTTTTAAGATTTTATTTATTTAGTCGACAGAGAGAGAGACAGAGAGAGAGAACGAGCCAGGGAGAGGGGCAGAGGCAGAGGGAGAAGCAGACGCCCCGCTGAGCAGGGAGCCTGATGTGGGACTCGATCCCGGGACCCTGAGGTCATGAGCTGAGCCTAAGGCAGGTGCTTCACCCACCGAGCCCCCCAGGCGTCCCCATAGTCTTTATTTTTATTTAAAAAAATTTTTTTTAAAGATTTATTTATTCATGATAGACATAGAGAGAGAGAGAGAGGCAGAGACAGGCAGAGGGAGAAGCAGGCTCCATGCACCGGAAGCCCGACGTGGGACTCGATCCCGGACCTCCAGGATCGCGCCCTGGGCCAAAGGCAGGTGCCAAACCACTGAGCCACCCAGGGATCCCCTTTAGTCTTTATTTTTAAATAAAGCACATCATTTAAAAATATATAAGCTCTCTCTGTCTCTCATGAATAAACAAATAAAATTTAAAAAATAAAATAAAATGGCAGAGAAAAAATACATAAGCTGAAATTTTCACGATTAAAAATGATTGATTGAGAAATAAGTCCGTGTCTTTGGTCCAGAAATTGGACTTAGACTTTGTTTCCTTCCACTAATTGAAAGTCTGAAATTCAATTTCAAAATAACACATACCTTAAGACGCTGGTAATTTTGTAAAACTATGTTGGATACTTATTATAAATAAACATCATGGACTAAGTAATTTTTTTTTAAATTTTTATTTATTTATGATAGTCACACACAGAGAGAGAGAGAGAGAGGCAGAGACATAGGCAGAGGGAGAAGCAGGCTCCATGCACCGGGAGCCCGATGTGGGATTCGATCCCGGGTCTCCAGGATCGCGCCCTGGGCCAAAGGCAGGCGCCAAACCGCTGCGCCACCCAGGGATCCCCTAAGTAATTTTTTAAAACAATTTCAAGACCGTTTGGTTTCTCAAGCCATTGAACCGCAGTCGTGTAATTATGCAAGGACGTTAACGAGGCCAGAGGGGGGTCCGGCCTGATATCTGGGTGCATGTTCTTATATTTCCCAAGGAAACTATGTATTAAAATTCCATAGTAACATCATGCGCTTTTCTCACTGGTGCTGACATTTAAGGTTTTCGCTAACTCGCCGGGTATTCCGTGTCACAAAATCCTCCCTTAAGGAATAAATCTTGTGTTTCCTTGCCAAGTTATCCAACAGAAGCTGCACGGGGGTCCGGCCTCGGGGTGGGGAGGGGGTGGCTGGTGACGTGATGAGCCCCGAAAGAAACAACTGATCTTCTCATTTGACGGTTTGATTTAAAATATGAACCAGGGGGCAGCCCGGGTCACTCAGTGGTTAGCGCCGCCTTCAGCCCAGGGCGTGACCCCGGGGTCCTGGGATCGAGTCCCACGTCGGGGTCCCAGCATGGAGCCTGCTTCTCCCTCTGCCTGTGTCTCTGCTTCTCTCTGTATAAGTAAAATAAAAAAATAAATAAATAAAAGTATGCACGAGGCTCGGGGACTCCGGGTCCTGGGTGCAAAGGTGTCCCACATTTCCTTGGTTCTTGGTTCCGCTGGAAGACAGCTGTGGGGGGAGGCAGCCCCTGCAGCGGCTGTTACTCTGCAGGACCCCGGGACACCCGGTGGTGGGAGCGAGGCTCCTGGCAGGCCGCTGGCCTCCCCAGCCGCCAGGACACATGCACTCAGGGATGATGTGTGTCTGGAGTGTCCGGGCCCAGGGGAGGCCACAGGGAGACCCAGGCCCATGGGAGGGATGCGGGGCTGTGACAGAGGGCCCGGGGACACGGACGGAAGGCTGCTCGGAAGAGGCCATGGCCTGGATGTGTGCTCTTGGTGGGGGGACCAAAGCCTGCCTCTGGGCTTCCCGGGGTGGAGGAGT
Source organism: Urocyon cinereoargenteus (assembly GCA_032313775.1). Lineage (NCBI taxonomy): Eukaryota > Metazoa > Chordata > Mammalia > Carnivora > Canidae > Urocyon > Urocyon cinereoargenteus. Next base: position 47,385,535 of record JAVLSZ010000009.1, read on the forward strand.
CCGCCCGTGTTCACCTGAAGCCGCCTGAGGGGCACCTGCGTGTGCAGGGAGCCCTCCCCCCCAACCACACCGTGGGTCGGTGCATCCCGGGAGGCCCGGGGATTGGGACTCACCTGGCTGGGCACGAATCCTCGGCGGCCACGACCTCCTCCCATCAGCAGGTGAGCCCACCGGGCCCGACGTCCGACCCGGGGCTCCGGGGATGCTCGTCCACCAGGAGCACCTGTGCGGGGCTGCGCCCCAAGGTGTGCGGCCGGGAAGCAGGGGACCAGCAGGGGAGGCGGCCCGGCAGGGGCTGGGGGACCGCTCACCATCTGGCCGGGGGCCCCCCTCAGCGCCCCGCAGCCCCTGCAGCCCCTGCACTGCCTTGGTGGGACGGGCCGTGGCTGCCCAGGAGCCGGGGTGCTGGGATCCCTGGGCTCACAGGTCCCAGCGCAGGTGCAGGCGCGGGTCCAGTGTAGGTGCGGCCCCACGCAGGTCTGTCCCGGACCCGGGGCCCTGCACTGGGGGGCGTGGAGGGGTCTCCACCGCCCTGGGTCCCCTCGGCTTCAAGACCGAAGCTTCACCACAGCGAAGTGATGTGTAGGGCAGCGCGTGGTGTGACCCCGCTTCTGCAGAGATGTGCAGTGGAGACGCGGTGGCTGGGGGTGGGATGGGAGCAGGTCTGGGGGAGGCGGGGGCGGAGGGGGGCAGGTGCCGCTGGACACGGGGCGCCATCGTCCCCCCCTTGGGCTCGCTCCTGCCCCGAGCTCTTCCACCGTTAAAACCCGGGTCCTGGGCAGCCCCGGTGGCCCTGCAGTTAGTGCTGCCTTCAGCCCAGGGCATGACCCTGGGGTCGCGGGATCGAGTCCCACTTCGGGCTCCCTGCATGGAGCCTGCTTCTCCCTCTGCCTGTGTCTTGGCCTCTCTCTCTCTGTCTCTAATAAATAAATAAAATCTTAAAAAAAAAAAAAAAAAACCTGGTCTGCAGTGACTCAATGCTCCTTAAACATCTGGAAACAAATACATGAACTTCTAAAATAAAAGGACACTCTGACTGGGGTTTTACTTACAAAATTCAGGAAATGAAGAAGCCGTTCTGCGGGTGTCAGGTGCCCGGGGGCATGTGCACTGGTTTCCTGGGTCACGTGTCCAGAAAAATGAGCTCTGTTACTATTTCTGTGCTGTGATGACTTAACACCTTTCACGTATGGCACCTCCGTCCCCCACACCTGTCCCCTCCGTCTCCCTCACCTTTCCCCCTTCTCTCCCCCACACCTGTGCCCCCTCCTCCCCCACACATGTCTCGTCTCCATCCCCCACACCTAACCCATCTGTCCCCCACATGTGTCCCCCTCCTCCCCCACACCTGTCCCTTATCCTCTCCTACAACTGTCACCCTCTATCCTCCACACCTGTCCCCTCCTCCCCCCACCTGTCCCCCTCCCTGCCCTGCACACCTGTACTTCCTCTTTCCCCTCCAAACCACCCAAATGAGCCTCTTTGTGAAGCCCGGGTCGGTGGGAAACGGCCAGGGGTTCCACATCCTGCTTGGGGGCCTGAGTGGCAGGAGCCGCCCGGTTCTGCCCCCCGCGAGCAGGACGTGGAGCCGGTGCCCCTTGGCCTGGGAGGCTCGGGGCGGGGCGGTGGGCCGCAGGCTTTAGTGTCAGGGATCGAAGCCACTGACCCCGCACGTCCTCTGCTCTTTGCAGAACAAGGCAAAGCTACGGCGTGTCTGTCTCGGGAACAGATAGTTTGAAGGAAAAACAGCTCGCGTTTCCCGCGTGACAACGCCTCTCAGGCTTCGCAGGAGCCCTGGGCTGTGTGCGCCTCCAGGAGCGCGGCCGCAAATGTGCGTCTTACCTGGGGTGCCGGGGCGGGGGCTGCAGCTTCTCTGAGGGCCCGGGACCGCCCTGCAGGTGCGGGACCCTGAGCTGCAGCCCAGCCTCGATGCTAGGACCCCGGGGACCGCCCTGCAGGTGCGGGACCCTGAGCCGCAGCCCAGCCTCGATGCTAGGACCCCGGGGACCGCCCTGCAGGTGCGGGACCCTGAGCTGCAGCCCAGCCTCGATGCTAGGACCCCGGGGACCGCCCTGCAGGTGCAGGACCCTGAGCCGCAGCCCGGCCTCGACGCTAGGACCCCGCGTGGCTCGTGGGGCTTTACCCACCGCAGCCCTACCCCACGGCGCCCCGTGTCCGTGGTTGAGGGCACCTTGTCCCGGGGACTCAGCCATGGCCTCGGCTGGCGCGGTGGATGGAGCGGCTGCTCAGAGCCGCACACATGAAGAGGGACCCAGGGTCCCAGACCTGCGCTTTCAAGGGTGAGGCCCGGGCGGAGGGCGGGTCGGGAAGGGCCAGAGACCCCGGGGGGCCGTGGGGAGGTCGGGGCAGCCGCCAGCTCCCGCGGCCCCAGGTGGTGCCCTGTCGTCGGTGCAGGCCGCAGAGAGCCTGGAGGCCGACATCCGCGCCGCGGAACGTTCCGGAGCCACCTGAGGGGAATCTCCATGTGATCATCCACCCAGAGAGTTTCCCACCCAGAACTGCCAGGAAAATAGCAAAATCGCCACATTGTGAGCAGTGCCGCGTTCTTGGCGTCCCTTCTCCACGTTTTAAACCCATCAGCTAAGGAGCCGTCGGGGTATAATCGGCTGTTTTGTTGTCCCCGGACTGTTAGTGGCTCCTAAAACCATGGCTCCTGCAGCAGAGAGCAGAGCGGGAGCTTCTGGGGCCGCTGTGCAAGAGGCAAAGCACAAGAACAAAAGCCAAAAAAAAAAAAAAGAGCAAAGAAATCCCATCTCTGCAAGCGCAGGTGCCACCGAGCCCCTGGGCCCCGCAGACGCCGCTGCAGAGCTGGGGGAGAGCCCGGCAGGGACACCCCAGGACCCGGCCTCGCCCTCGCCCCTCGGGGACAGAGCACAGGTGGCTCCGGGCTCCACTGTCTCCCTAAAGCCACGCTCCCCCCACCTGCCCGCCCATCCTGCGGACAGCGGCTCCCTCCAGGCTGGAGCAGTGGGGGGTGCCCGGGCTCTGGAGGTCCCGCCTCGCGCCTCGCAGGCTCCATCCACAGCTTCCCACCTTCAGAGTCTCTGTGAGCTGTGGCTCTGCCTGTTGGCGGTGACCTGGAGAGGCACAGGTGCGTGCACGCGGACACACGCACACCTGCACAAGCACACACAGGCACGCGCACACACATACCTGCACATGAACACACACCCCTACACACCCCTGCACACACACACCCCTGCAAATACACACACCTGCACATGCACACACCTGCACATTCACACACCTGCACACCCACACATGCCTGCAAATACACACACCTGCACATGCACACACATGCACGTGCACACGCATGCACACGCATGCACATGTCTGCAAACACACACCTACACATGCATGCACACACCTGACACACACGCACACACCTGCACTCGCACGCACACACCTGCACACACACCTGTACATGCATGCGCATACCTGACACATGTACACATCTGCACACACCTACACTCGCACGCACACACCTGCACACACACCCGCACATGCATACACACACCTGACACAACCCCCACACACAAGCACACATCTGCTCATACCTGCAAACACACACACACCTGCACATGCATGCACACACCTGCCACACACACACACACCTGCACACACCCACAGTCGCACCCATACACCTGCACACACACACACCTGTCACTCACACACCTGCACATGCACACACCTGCATAAACCTGGGTCTGACTCTCTTCCTCTTCCTCCTGGATCGAAAGCTTATAGCTCTTGTGTCTTCGCCTATTTGCACATTTTCCTTTAAGTGGAGGGAAGCTTTGCATTCAGTTTCCTCCCTATTCAATGCCATTGACTCTGGTCCTGAAAGTTCGACAACCGTGTGTTCCATCCGGAAGCAATCTTTCCTCCCGGCCAGTCGTTCTCACTGAGTAGCTGCTCTCCCTCTTTGAGAGCCTGGAGAATTGGGACCGGAGCTCTTTGAAACCTATAAAATACCATTTTTTCTCACAGCACGCGCTGGTCGGTCCAGTCACGGTGACTCTGGGTCCTCCGGGCGCTCTTTGGCCCTCGAGGCCCCCAGATGTGTGACATAGCTTCGGTTGCTGCCGTCCGCCCAGCAGGGGGATGTGGGACCCGCCTGTGCCTCCCAGGAGTCCAGCAGGTGCCTGCGTGAGGCACACAGTCCCGACTGCTTCCGACGGCTCCGTCCGGCTGGTTGGGGGCCAGTGACGGCAAGGGAGGCTGTCACTGTGGCGACACCGTCTTCTCTCCTCCTTCGCCCCGGTCTGCCCGTCGTACTGGCTGCCAGGAGGGTGGCCTGAGCAGCAGAGCTCCTCCAGGGAGACAGGCCGCTGCCTTCCCTTCAGATAACGGGTCGTGGACAGAGACGATTCACCTGCGCACAGTTCGCTCTCTTCCTTGAGCCTCCCCAGAAGGTCCTCAAGATGCTTCTTCGGCTTTTTGAAGGGAGAGGTGGGGTCTTAGCTAGCGCGGAGGCAGGAAATTAATGCTGTGTTTTGGTGGGGGGACTGTCTTAGGAATGAATGAGTGAATGAATGAATGAAGCAGCAACCAGATGATCGGGGGCGGGGGGGGCGCTCCCAGAACCCTGCTCACCTGCTTTCTTTCTCACCGTGTCCCTCGCCAGGACAGCTGCACTGGGCAGTGGCCCTGGTCCCCCCTCCCTGCCCCGTCCTCCCTGCCCGTCCAGTCCATCCAGCCCGTCCAGCCTCAGCGGGGCCACACACCAGGGGAGGCAATGCCTCTGACCTGCGGGTAAAATCAGTGGGTAGGTGACTTGGGCAAGTCGTCCCTCCTCGTCTGGGCCTGTGTCCCTCTGTGGGTCCCAGACACTGGGCTGGATGACCCAGAGGTCCTCCTGGGTTCCCTTACTCAGCAAACTGCGCCAGTCCCACCCGTGGTCTGGGCACTGGGCTCATATAGCCTCCAGGCGGGCTCTGCGCTAACCTGGGATCTCCACACCAACAGAACCGAAGGCTTCTTTACGCCTGTGGGAGCAGCTCACACGATCATGTTTGGAAGCTGAGCCGTCCCAGGTCTGCGAGCTGGGGACCCAGCAGAACCAGTGGTATGGCTCCAGTTCAGTGTGGAGCCAGTGGTGCCATCAGCACCAGCGCATGCGCAGAAGAAGACTGCTCGTCCCGCCTCATCAGGCAGGGAGCAGATTCTCTCTTTCTCCACCTATTTGTTCTATTCAGGCCCTCTGTGGATTGGCTGAGGCCACCCACACCCGGGACGACCCTCTGCTTTTCTCAGTGATTCAAATCTCAGTTGATTCAAATCCCAGTGTCTCCTGAGACCACCCTTCCCCACATGCACCACCCCCCCAACCTGGATAACGTTGAGCTGAATATCTGGGTGCCTTGTGGTGCAGTGAAGGTGAAAGATGGGTGTGAACGTGACTTTCCTCTGTCCCAGAACTGAGTTCCTGGTTCCAGGAGCTCCCCCTTGCCTGTGGGCCTTCCACAGAGAACAGACCATCCAGGCGTGAGTGTGCAACAGGAGCGCTGCCTGCAGCTGGCCCCAGGCCTCAGCTCGGTGTGCAAAGGGCCGGCCGGCTGGACACCACCCGCTTCCGTGAATCCCGGAGTGCTGGTCTACCTTGCGGGTCAGTGGGCGGCAAGGATTCCGCAGAGGTAGGTGGGTGCTGTGAGCTGTGTGGTGGGCCCTGGGGCGCCGCTGCCCCAAAGGGAGCTGATGCAGGACAGAGCAGGCCAGGGCTTGTCTGCATGTGCGAGCACCAGCCCATCCTCCACGTGAGTCCCGCTTCCTGTGAGGCTCCTGGCACAGCATTAAGAACTCCGAGCTGCTGCACTTGAACCAAGTCTGATCACGTTGCTCACGACTCAGGGTGTAGAGAGGCAACAAAGCTGGCAACAGTGAGCCGGTGCCCGAGGGGAAAAGCCTCACTTCCAGGTAACATCTGCTTGAAGGGCCCGGGGCCCCCCCGAAATCACTTTTCGAGGAGGCCATTAAACATAGAAACGGTCTCCAAACTCCAGCGCCGGCTGTCACTTTAGCGAGCGGGGGCACCAGATGCTCCTACTGCTCAACAGCCCTGGTCATGGAGGCAGGTAAACACCAAATTGGCCGATGATTACGCCAAAGAATAAACCCGTACAGAGAAGTCCAATCGATACCTTTGTGGAGTTTTCTATTCTTTGGGCGAGGGTTCATTCACAATACAGAAAATATATTTTCCTTACATTTTTGAAGGATGCTAGTTTCATTTACGTGGCAGTTCCATGAAAGATGAATCGTTTTCTCGTACATTCCCCCATAGAAACATGGACAAATTACAGAACAGCCATTCAACTTAGAATAGGGCAATTTCAAAATAAACTTCAAGATCCAGAATCCAGAATTTTTGCACTGCATGTGAATTAACTATTTTTATCCTAAACATAAGATTTATATTTAGAGGCTGAAGTCAGCTGACGTAGCCGTATTTATGGTGTGACCCAGCTGAAATGTGAAGTTGGCTGTGATTATGGATACAGACACACCAATTTTAACTTAGTTTAATATCCGGGGTGCCTGATGACCAAAGGAAACGTTGTCTTGGGTTTTTCAGGCCTCACCAAAGATTTTCCCTTTATTAACTGCTTTTAAACTTGAAGACAGACTTAGATTAAATCTCCTCTGCCCCAAACTGGAAATATCTCTTCTAATTCGGCAGCTAACTTTCACTTAAAATGATCTGGTGTCTTATCCAGTTCACTAAAGGGAGCTCGGAAGTCACTCTGGAAAACCTCTTTCAGGTCCTCACTCATGTGACATGCAAAAGTTGTCTCAATTAGCTTTTATTTGGATTTTATAAACTCTGGCTAATTTCACCAGGAAGGCTTCCAGCAGAATTAACAAGCTTCTTTTTGGGGGGGGAACATACTGTACTAATTGATGTCAACGTGGGATTAGAACCAAGTATTCTTCTCAGCACAGTGAAGGTCCAGGATTCACTTTATTTTATTTATTTTTATTTCACTTAGATCCTTGTCACTGTGCTGATTCTCATCTGCGGGGAGAGTAAGCCGAGAGGACTCTAGACCCGTCCAATAAGGACGCAGATGCCCGGTCGGGGTCACGGTCACCCTGGTTTATATCAGTGCAATTTAACACTGCCCCAGCTCAATGACATTTCAAGTATTTGGTGTTTTTCCCTTCTTTGCTTGTGAGAGCAACTTCAAGGTGTGGGGAGGCATCAATAGACATGGCGGGAAACAGTAAAAGTGGGGATGACTGAAATCACAGGCTCCCACTTCGATTCTTTCCTGATGTCTCTGGCGGGTATGCAGGAGCTGATACCTTCACTACTTAGATCAAGTTAATCACTTTATCACAAAAGATGGTTTCTAGTTAATTTCTCACTGTGAATCTTCAAGTTTATGAAAAATATACAGTTCTAAAATCTCTCTCTTTTTTTTTTTTACTCTTTTTTCCCTAGCCGCATTCTCCTTACAAAGTCTATATTTCCCCTAAAGAATGACCCAGGAGGGATCCCTGGGTTGCTCAGTGGTTGAGTGCCTGCCTTCGGCCCAGGGCATGACCCCGGGGTCCCAGGATTGAGTCCCGCATGGGGCTCCCTGCATGGAGCCTGCTTCTCCCTCTGCCTCTGTCTCTGCCTCTCTCTCTCTGTCTATCGTGAATAAATAAATAAAATCTTAAAAAAAAAAAAAAAAAAAAAGAATAACCCAGGAGCCTCGGTGGTTCAGTTGGTTCAGCATCTGACTCTTTTGATTTTGGCTCCGGTCGTGATCTCAGGGTTGTGAGATGGAGCCTCACTCGAGTCAGGCTCTGCACGGGGCATGGCGTCTACTTGAGATTCTCTCTCTCCCTCTCCCTCTCCCTCTCCCTATGCCACCCCCGCCCCCGCCACACTCGTATGTATGCATGCACACTCTTTCTCTAAATAAATAAATATTTTTAAAAAAGAATGAGTATGGCCCAAATTCATTATTATTGTATTTCTATAATTCAGAGCATATTGGATTTAGTCTAACCTTGGTGTAATCACTGCTCTGCCATTTGCTGGTTGAGTGAACTGGGGTAACAATCTCCGCTTCACAGAATTTGCTGAGTTGCAGATACAAAGTACATGAAATTCCTAGCATGCATGACATCTGGTAGTTGGCTGTCCTTCATAAATATGTGTTGATTTGGAAAATCTCTTCATGAAATCTTTGAAGGATCATATATGCAAAGGATATGGACCAAGATCACATCATTAGGTGGTAGAGACAGGATATGAAACCACTGCCCTTGGTGTTGCTCCAGCCACCTTGACAGACCCAAAGATGCCCAGCTAAGAAAATGAAATATATATGATAAGCTGTCATGTATGTATATAATAATTATGTCATATATAGAGTGTATTCATGTATCGGGCACCGCACTGAGTCCTGAGGAGCTTTTGCCTCCAAGTGAGGGATGAGGTGACCAGGGAGCATCAGCTATAAGTCGCCAAGCCAGAAAATGATTCATTGGCCAAAGTCTGCCTTCCAGTCCAAACCACGGACACTACAGTCTGTACAGTTTAAGAAGCGAGGTTCTTGGTCCTGGAATTCTCTCTTTAACCATTTTTCTCCTCCCATTGTTCTAATATTTTTTATCTTCCACAAAACAAATGCATAATATATCTAAAGAGCAAACGAACCATCAGGCTCTGCTTATTCCAGTTAATCCAACTTTGGCAAAAAGAATCATAGGAAAGAACCTTATGTGTCTTTGGCAAAATGTATTTATTTGTAGCGAATCATGTAGAATCAGTACTTTTGACAAATGCATAGTCATAAAAACCCTCATTTTTAAATTGTTTAATTTTATTTCCTTTGATTTTACTCTCAACCTGACAGCATTTAAGAATCTCCTTCAGTTCTTGGGCATGATTAGACTCCAGAGGGAGGAGGTTTGGAACCCACTGAATTTGGATGCTTGGTGGCTGGGAAAGAGCAGACATGCAGTGTAATTAGATCGATTTGGTCTAGACATTGAGATTGAGAAGTTGTGGGGACAAGTTCTCTGGGTTGATGATGGGCCTTGGTAGCTCTCGTAAGAACCCATAAGATAAAACTATGATCATGGGATGAGACAGTTCTCCAGCCTTGGGGACAAATGCTTCTCAAAAGACACAAAGACATTCTCCTTCCTTCTCCTGTCGTGATGAGCTCCTGAATTATTGTGGGATATGAAGAACAACCACAAGGGATGAGACAAGATTCTGGTTCTTACACTTCGGAAATAGCAAATTCGGAAAAATCATCTAACTCTCCTTAATGGCCACGGGCCTACATGGAATGTGGGGAGGTGAAAGACAGTGAATTGCAGAATAAAAGTAAGGCACGGGGTCTCTCTCAGTTAAAGAGAGGGATCCAGGCTAGCCAAGGGGGGCAAGAAGGCCACGGAAGGCGGAGCCTCGGGCATGCAGATGGTCGCAATCAGCCAGACGTTTGCTCGGTAAGGCAATGGACCCCCGTACTTTGATTTCACACGCTTTAATCAAATTCTTGCTTTTAATTCATCTTCTTCATGATGCAGAGAACATGCATCGGGCACAGGCATCCGTTTAACAACTACGTTCTTCACACCTCTTGGAAACACTGGCATTGTGGTGCATTCATGCCCCGTGCCCAGCATGGGGCATGACCTTAGATGGGATTTTTTTTTTTCAAATTTGGAAAATAGAGGACTCTCCTTAAGAGAGGACAGACCGCAGTTGACTTTTATGAATTATAATGTACTCAACATATTCAGATGCAAATCTCTGTGTAAACTACTTAGGCTTACGGTTCTAATACACCTGCAAAGTCAACACGCATCCACCGACAGAATTGGAATTCCAATTTGCATTAATTAAATACCGTGTGTTATGATTTTCTGAAGTTAAACTGCTAGTCATAGTGGAGCGTGAATTCCCTCTGGGGTGGGCTCTTCGGAGTTTTGTGTATCTGCCACATGCAGCATGACCTGATGCCCACACCTATTTACTCAATTTGAACTACGGCCATTCTTCTCTTCTGACATATTGACAAAGTCCAAAGTCTGGTTCAAACCAATCACTCAACTCTTCTCCACCTCCCAGAACCGCTAACCTCACTGGAAGAAAACACACACGCTTGCCGTCAGATTTTACTTCATATCCGTGCTCATAATCTCAAGTGGGAATGAAACACCATCCCCAAATCTTATTACATGTTCTTCATATATTAATTTTTCTATCCTCCAGAACTTCCATTCCACAATTTCTTCTCTCCTCACAACCCTGTCTACACTGCCACCCAGTCACAGGTGCACGCACATGCACACACACACTGATGTTCTCAGCTGTCCTGTTCACATGACGTAGCGACGTTAGAGGGTGCTTCATCTTCCCACAACCATCACTACCACGTCACTTGCCTCTCTTTCTATATTGTATAGATTTTCATCATAAATTACCTGGATGAAATATCCCAATTCCTATCAAAAGTCATCCCTTCTACTTGTGTCTAGATTTCAAATACTCTCACATTATTAGGATTTGGCTTCTTCAATTTCCGTCTGTCATGCAGTGTGAATTTCTCCCTCAACTCTGGACCATTCCCATCAGGCTGCCTACTTGTTCTATACCTCCCAGTTTAAAAGGAAAAGCCCTTTTATAGTCCATATCCTTCCACCCTTTGGGGGGTGCCTCACCACAACTTTCCCACAGAAAGACTTCTTAGCAGTTACCTACATTTTCTGTTTCATCGCCTCATCTTTGATCCTCAGCCTCCTCTGTGCAGCTGTGTCCCCTCTGACACCATTCCTATGAAGACTGTCAATGACACTGGTGTTGTCAAATCCTACGATCATGCACATCTTTATCTAACTCAGTCTTCTCTCAATTTATGGAAACACTTTCTCTTCTTAACTTCAGGGACATCGGAATCTGAATAATTTCCTTTCCATATGTCTAGAGTCTCCTTTTTGGATCAGTACGGCCTTCTTGGCATCTTGACTTCAAAATGTAAGAGTGCTCCAGGGTTCTTCTTCGTTCTTTCTCTCCCTGCATCATATTACTGAACCTGATGGATTTTCACATGATCTGTACATTCTTTATGTCTTGGAACCTTCAGACTCATATACTATCAACTTCTTGACATGAGAACTTGGATACCTAATTGATATTTTAAAATAAATATGGATAAAACAGAACTCTTGATTCCTTTTTCCACAAGATTACTGTTTCCCCAGTCTTCTCTGTCTCAATAAACAGTAGCGGCTCTTTTCCCTCATTGCTTAAAACAAAAATTCAAGGTCTCTAAAAACTACAGAACACTTCTGAAAGAAAGTGAGGAAGACACAAGAGATGGAAAAATATTCCATGCTCATGGATTGGCAGAATTAATATTGTGAAAATGTCAATGTTACCCAGGGCAATGTACACGTTTAATGCAATCCCTATCAAAATACCATGGACTTTCTTCAGAGAGTTGGAAAAATTATCTTAAGATTTGTGTGGAATCAGAAAAGACCCCGAGTAGCCAGGGGAATTTTAAAAAAGAAAACCTTATCTGGGGGCATCACAATGACAGATTTCAGGTTGTACTACAAAGCTGTGGTCATCAAGACAGTGTGGGACTGGCACAAAAACAGACACATGGATCAATGGAACAGAAGAGAGAACCCAGAAGTGGACCCTGAACTTTATGGTCAACTAATATTCGATAAGGGCAGAAAGACTATCCACTGGAAGAAAGACAGTCTCTTCAATAAATGGTGCTGGGAACATTGGACATACACATGCAGAAGAATGAAACTGGACCACTCTCTTGCACCAGACACAAAGATAAACTCAAAATGGATGAAAGATCTAAATGTGAGACAAGATTCCATCAAAATCCTAGAGGAGAACACAGGCAACACCCTTTTTGAACTTGGCCACAGTAACTTCTTGCAAGATACATCCACGAAAGCAAAAGAAACAAAAGCAAAAATGAACTATTGGGACTTCATCAAGATAAGAAGCTTCTGCACAGCAAAGGATACAGTCAACAAAACTAAAAGACAACCTACAGAATGGGAGAAGATATTTGCAAATAACATATCAGATAAAGGGCTAGTTTCTAAGATCTATAAAGAACTTCTTAAACTCAACACCAAAGAAACAAACAAGCCAATCATGAAATGGGCAAAAGACATGAACAGAAATCTCACAGAGGAAGACATAGACATGGCCAACATGCACATGAGAAAATGCTCTGCATCACTGGCCATCAGGGAAATACAAATCAAAACCACAATGAGATCCCACCTCACACCAGTGAGAATGGGGAAAATTAACAAGGCAGGAAACCACAAATGTTGGAGAGGATGCGGAGAAAGGGGAACCCTCCTGCACTGTTGGTGGGAATGTGAACTGGTGCAGCCACTCTGGAAAACTGTGTGGAGGTTCCTCAAAGAGTTAAAAATAGACCTGCCCTACGAACCAGCAATTGCACTGTTGGGGATTTATCCCAAAAGATTCAGATGCAATGAGACGCCGGGACACCTGCACCCCGATGTTTCTAGCAGCAATGGCCACAATAGCCAAACTGTGGAAGGAGCCTCGGTGTCCATCCAAAGATGAATGGATAGAGAAGCTGTGGTTTATGTATACAATGGAATATTCCTCAGCCATTAGAAACGACAAATACCCACCATTTGCTTCAACGTGGATGGACCTGGAGGGTATTAGGCTGAGTGAAGTCAGTCAATCGGAGAAGGACAAACATTATATGGTCTCATTCATTTGGGGAATATAAATAATAGTGAAAGAGATTAAAGGGGAAAGGAGAGAAAACGAGTGGGAAATATCAGAAAGGGAGACAGAACATGAAAGACACCTAACTCTGGGAAACGAACTAGTGGTAGTGGAAGGGGAGGTGGGTGGGAGATGGGGGTGATGGGCACTGTGGGGGGCACTTGACGGGATGAGCACTGGGTGTTATTCTATATGTTGGCAAATCGAACACCAATAAAAAATAAATTAAAAAAATATCCAAGGTCAATTTTGACTTTTTTCTTTTGAAGCTCTTAGAGAGTCTTTAGCAGCAGTACTTCTAGTACATATCCTGAATTATTTCACTTCTTCCCACTGCCACCTCTGTCACATTTCTGTCTCACTTCATTCTTCTAGGTCACAATAGCCACCTGACCATTTATTCATGTATTTTGTCTCCTGACTCCTTATGCCATTTGTCTCTACAATAGCCTGAGTTGTTATTTATGAGTGAAAATTGATTTGCAACATTTCCATCCATCCATTTATTTATTTATTTTTTATTTATTTATTTATTTATTTATTTATTTATTTTTTAAAGATTTTATTTATTTATTCATGATCGACACACACACAGAGAGAGGCAGAGACACAGGCAGAGGGAGAAGCAGGCTCCATGCAGGGAGCCCGACGTGGGACTCGATCCCGGGACTCCAGGATCATGCCCTGGGCTGAAGGCAGGTGCTAAACCTCTGAGTCACCCACAGATCCCCTTTTTCCATCCATTTATTATCATCCAGGGTTTCAGTCCAAGATGGGACACGAGAACCTCCCGAAGTCACTGCCTCCCATGGACACACTGAAGCTACAGCTTCACACAGAGCAATTTCCTCTAAAATAAGCCCTCAAATCAGCTGAGTGACTCCTACATGGAAGGAAAATCAGAAAATAACTGCATCTCCATCATTAAAATGGGAAAGAAAGTTTGTGACATTCTCACCATCAGCCCCATCCCTGCCATAGCACCACATGATCAGAAGGATACTCCCACTTAACACAACTCAAGAGCAAACACCAAAGAATCCAATTAAGAAATGTGCAGAGGATCTGAATAAACATTTTTTTTTCCTAAGGAAGACATCTCGATGGCCAGCAGGTACATGAAATGTCCTCAACATTGTTTATCATTGGAGAAATGCAAATTGAAACCACAATGGGGGGAAAAAAAAGAAAAAAAGAAACCACAATGGGATATCACCTTACACTTTATACTTGACACACCTTTTTATGAGATACCATAAAAAATATGAGAAAATAAGTGTGGAGTGAGGATACGCACTGTTAGTGGGGATGTAAATTGGTGCAGCCACTATGGAAAACACTATGGGGGTTCCTCAAAAAAATTAAAAATAGAACCAGCCTATGATCCAGCAATCTCACCCCTGGGTATATACCAAATGAAATAAAAGCCAGATATGGAAGAGATATCTGCACTGCCGTGCCCGTCGCAGTGTTATTCACAATAGCCAAGATATGGAAATAAAGTAAATGTCTGTTAATGGATGAATAGAAAAAGAGATGTCATATACGCACACACAGACAGATCAATAAATAGATCGATAGTTATTCACAATATTTCTACATACTGAATATATGGATTATATATGTATTTTGAATGTTTATGTTTTAAAAGATTTATCTCATTTTAGAGAGACAGGGAGACCACAAGCAAGGGGAGGGGTGGAGGGAGAGAAAGCTCAAGCAGACTCCCTCTGAGCACAGAGTGTGGAGCCTGATTCTGGGATTTATCAGAGCAGAAATCGAGAGGCGGATGCTTAACTGACTGGGCCACCCGGGTGCCCTGGAATTATATACTTTATATGTGTATAATGTGATATTATTCGGCCACGAGAAGGAAGAAAATCCTGCCATCCATGGATCCCTGGTGATGCCATGGATGCCCCTTGAGGGCATTCTGCTAATGAGATCAATCAGACAGAGTGAAGGGTATCATTTTTTTTTTAAGATTTTCTTTATCTATCATGAGAGACACAGAGAGAGAGAGTCAGAGACACGGGCAGACGGAGAAGCAGGCTCCATGCAGGGAGCCCAATGCGGGGCTCGATCCCGGGTCCCAGGATCACACCCTGGGCTGAAGGTGGTGCTAAACTGCTGAGCCACCCGGACATCGTGAAGGGTATCATTTATATACAGAATCTAAAAGAAGCCAAAGTCTTAGATACGGACAGAGAAAAATGGATGCTAGGTGCTAGGGGGTCAGGGAAGTAAGCAGAGGTTGGTAAAGGGTGTAGACTTTCAGCTACAAGGTGAATAAGGTCTGAGGACTGAGCGCATAACACGGTGACTCTAGTTAATGACACTGTTCATATACTTGAAATTTGATGGGTGTGTCAAGTGACTAGGCTGGGGACCCTCTCCCGATGTACACATGGATCACATGGCTGCGCTGCACACTTTCAGTACCTTACACTCTGTTATATTGTTCATTATACATCAATGAAGCTTTAAAAAATTAAAAAAACAACACTATATGCAGCCATCCAAATGCTTCCCATCACGCTCAGCGTAAGTCCTCTCTCCTTACCATGCCTTGCACACTTCTGCATGGTCCGCCACAGGTGCTGGGCCAGCCTCCTTCCGCCAGCCGCGGGTAGCTACCTGTCTCCAGCAGAGGCGCTTGCACGTGTGTCTGGAACCGTGCATTTCTGACTTCGGGGACCCGGACCAGGAGGCGTTCCCAGCCCGGGACCCTCTTTCCAACATGCGCCCTGACTTTCCTTCAGATCGGAGACAGCTTTCTGACCGCGCAGCGTTAGCTCACTGGCCAGGCGTGTCTACGGCACCGCATTCCCTTCTCAGCACAGTGTCACGATCCCCCCGTTTTCCGATGAATGAATGAAGGCGTTGGTATCAGTTCATTGGCTTCCTCTCCGTCTGACTCATGAGGATGCATGTCCCCGAGAGTGTGTTTTCTCATTCGAGACTATGTCTCCAGTGCGAGGGACGGAGGGGGGCCTGCCTGACGCGGAGAGCCCACTCCAACTCCAAAACTGCCTGCGGAACTAACGCAAGTGTGACGTTCATTCGAACAGCACCCATCAAAGAAATGTAATACAAACGCACAATTTGCATGTGAACCTACCTTAATTCTTTACTGATGATTATATTAAAATTAAAATAATGACTGCAATGCGTGTGATCAAAAACGCACACAAAGGTCAACTATATAATTACATAAGAGGACAGCACTGTCCAAGTGGCACCATGTAATGGTGGTGTCACCTGCTTTCCGGACATCTTTTTTTTTTTTTTAATATTCTATTTATTTATTTGTGAGAGACACAGAGAGAGAGGCAGAGACACAGGCAGAGGGAGAAGCAGGCTCCACGCAGGGAGCCCGATGTGGGACTCGATGCTGGGACTGCAGGATCATGACCTGAGCCAAAGGGAGATGCTCAACCTCTGAGCCACCCGGGTGCCCCTTGAGGTCATCTTTGATTATCATCCTCAAAATGGAAACACAAAACTAAACAGTTCTCGTGGGCAACTCACAGACGTTGGGAGGCTGTGTATGGATTCCAGTATTTTTAACACACTGGACACGTATTAAAGGAGGCACCCCAGGAAGCACAAGTTCACAGCGCCCTGGACCCCGACTCCGCAACAAGTGCCAGTCTTGGGAACTCCTGACTCCTCGAGAGGCCTGAGCCCAGGAGCAGATCTTCTCGTCCTTCGACATGTGAACGGCAGCATCCGGTGCCACGTCACCCCCTTGTCTGAGAGCAGAGTTTAGTGCAGGTAATAAACGGATGAGTTGCCGAGAGGGAGGCCCGTGGTCCTGCCTCGATCACTAAGGGTCTCCGCCGGTAAGTTCCTTTGGAATGAAAGCAGACGGCTGGGTTGCCGTGTTTTCTTTTATTTTCACTTTATTCCGCTTATTGTAATCAGCCTGGGCTGATTGGCTCTTAGGTGCCATTGCTCCCCCCCGAGCTAGAGAAAGCCGCGCTTCCAGAGAAGGGTGCGCTTTCCAGCATCGGATGAGCGGTACGTGGCCTTGACCTGCACGGGCCACCTGATGCCTGCAGCAGAGCCGGCCACCGCGTGGGGACCGAGCCCCGGCAAGGACCAGCAAGTGCCGTCCTTCCCAGCTGCCCGAGGCGGATGCGCGTCGTAGGTGTGAGCCACAGCTGGTTCCCAGTTCGGTCGTCCGCACCTGCTGGGACTGCAAGGTGACTGTGTTCACCGGAGGAAAGGAGATGCTAAGGCACCGTGGAACCCAGGCTCCAGGTTATCATTATGAACAGACCGCCTCCGCGCTCGCTCCCCCTTTTTCTTTTTTTTAAATTTTTAAAATTTTTTCACCCTTTTCCTTATATTGATCTTATTGATCTTCTTATATTAATCTTATATTGATCAAGATCTTATATTGATCTTTAGATCTTTAGATTGATCTTTTCTTATACTGATCTTATATTGATCTTTAGGAAGTTATAGCTAGTTGTTGCTGTTTTTTAAATACAGGGGTTTTTTTTTTTGTATTTCCTTTTTTTTTTTTTTTTTTTTTTGAAAGTTTTTTTTTTAATTTTTTTTATTTATTTATGATAGTCACAGAGAGAGAGAGAGAGACAGAGAGAGAGGCAGAGACACAGGCAGAGGGAGAAGCAGGCTCCATGCACCGGGAGCCCGACGTGGGATTCGATCCCGGGTCTCCAGGATCACGCCCTGGGCCAAAGGCAGGCGCCAAACCGCTGCGCCACCCAGGGATCCCTGTATTTCCTTTTTTAAAAAAAGATTTTATTTATGTACTTGATAGAGAGAAAGCGAGGGAGCCAGAGAGCACAGCGGGAGGAGCCGCAGAGGCAGGCTTTCCGTGGAGCCGGGGGCCCGAGGCAGGACTCGATCCCAGGACTTGAGATCACGACCTGCGCTGAAGGTAGCCACTTCCCCCACGGAGCCCCCCAGATGCTCCATTTGTGTGGGCATTTTTTTTAATATATAAAAGGATAATAGAACTATCAGGCTTCCATCGTGCCTCATTTTTTAAAAGGCTTGAGATGCCCTGGCCCGAGAAGAGATGAGCTCCCGGGGGCGGGGGGGGCATTGCCCGAACCCGCCCTCCTGGCCTGAATCTGCACCTATTCCCCGGGGGCTGAGGCCGGCCCACAGAGGGAAGTAGCCACAGAGGAGTCCCCGGAGCTGCTGCCCACCTGTCACCAAGGGCACCTGCCCCGGGGCTCTAATACCAAACCCGCCTTCCAGTGGGGCCTCTCCAAAGGCCAGGGTCGCAAAGCTGCCTTGAACTCAATCTCCAAGGGCACAGCAAGCTCTGGAGTCATGCTTGGGCCCGTGGCCAGGGTGGCAGGTCTGTAGGCTCCGGGGGTGCAGAAGCGTGTGGTCCGGGGGTCCCGGCGGGTGGGCAGGTGTGTGGGGTGCAGGGGAGTCGCGGGCGTTAGGAGGCACAGCTTTGGGTTGCACGGGGAGCCCTGGAGAGGGGTTCCTGTCCAGGACATTGCCTATGAGTGGGGGGGCGGTGGACGGAGGGAGAGGGCTGAGCCGCTTGTCACACTCGTGAGCTTGTCAATAGTAAGTGGCCAAATCCTTGCTCAAATCAGAAATCGCACGAGTCTTAGGGGCTCCGTTTCTGGGATTCTCGGGTCCACAAAGCCGGAGGGAGCCGGGCCAGCCCTGACTTCACATAAACCCCATTAACTGCCTGCCTTCCTTCCTTCCTTCCTTCCTTCCTTCCTTCCTTCCTTCTTTCCTTCCTTCCTCCCTTCCCTCCCTTCCCTCCCTTCCCTTTCTTCCCTTCCTTCCTTCCTCCCTTCCCTTCCTTCCTTCCTTCCTTCCTTCCTTCCTTCCTTCCTTCCTTCCTTCCTTCCTTCCTTCTTCTTTCCTGCCTGCCTCCTGCTTCAATGTCCAGAAACAGCAGACCCTCGGCCGGGAGGAGTGAGCAGTTTGCTTCTGGGCCTCAGGGGCCGTGTGTTGGGTTGTCCCCCGAGGTCGGAGACCCCGTGCAGCTGCCACCTCCAGGAAGGGCCCAGTTGTCTTTATGGGAGGAGGGCGCTTTGCTCCTACATCCCCAGTGCACCCCCTCACCCCCGGCTCGGGGCACTCTTGCTTCCACTTCCCTAAGTGTCCTGTTGGCGACATGGCCCCCCCACCCCCCGCTCACCCCTTAGCTCCCCTGGGGGACTCTGTCCACGGCTCCCCTCTTCCCATATGATCCATCGGCTGTTTTGCTCCTGCCACAGGGTCACTAAATATTTCCCCTTTTCTGTATTACTTATCTGTGCGGTAGGAAATCCCCAAACAGGCTTCGTTAGTTTCCCTGTCATTAATTTTTCACGAGGCAGGACAGGCTGGCTCATGTCGGATTGACTGCGTTTTCTCTTCCTAAAATCTATACTTTCGTTGGGCTAATTCTCCAAGGTAACGCGTGCTTCTCCGGCTTCTGCTAAATTATAAATCACCTATGCAAGTTTCATGCATTGGCATTTACAGCGTTGCTTTTATTGTTTGCTCCACCACAAAGCCCATTTTAGGTTAAATTTAACTCTTTGAGGGGAGTTGGAGTTTGTTAATAAATCATAGCTCCCTGATTGCTTCATTAAGTAACCATGGATCTGCACTTAGGGACAGTTTCTTGCTTTTCCGTAGATTCTCCGGACCCAGAGAAGGGTGATCGACCCCCCTAGTCAACACCCGTGTGTAATGCTTAACCGCCTGCCAGTGTTTGGCCAAGCTGTAGCCCGTCCTTTCGATCATTTTGAACACTTTCAGTGACTGGAGGTAAAAAATCATCCTATTCTGTCTTTGGTCCTTTTTTTTCTGATACAAAATTCTTTCTGAACTGAAGCCAAGATCCTCCTAACTTCCCTGCTGTGGTCTTTGCCATAGACACGAGGAAAAGAAAAACCAGTATCCTGTCTCTGTTACAGACTTGAAATTCTTCTTGAATATGTCTATTTTTCCACTGAGTATTTTTTTTTAATTCAGTGGAATTCAGGGACCACTCACCTGTGTCTCCTGAGGGGGCTGGCTTGTTACCGACTGGGCCAAGTGATGCCACGTGTAGGACGGGACTATTGCTTATTCTGAAGGCGCGCTTTCTGAGCAGCTTGAGGGTCATGGTCAGGATTTTTAAAATTATATCACCCTGTTGAGTAACACAGGGCTTCCAAGTAAAGTTCTTATTTTTTAAATGCATGACTTTATTTGTCCCCTGAAACAGAGCCACACAGGAGCCCCTGGAGCTCCCTGGAGAATTGGGTGAGTATGGACTGACTGGCCCTCAGATCTCTTACAGTCTAGGGTGGAAGAAGGTCTGTTAACTAAGCAGTGTGGCTGTAGGAGGAACAACAATAGGAACAGCATGGGGAGCTCTTGAGCCCCAGGGAAGAAGTACTTACTTTGGATGAGAAACCAGGTATGCTACAGGCACCGGGTAGGGGTGCTCTTCCTGGATGGAGATAGTGGGTCTCCCACAGAGGCTGGTGGTTGGACAGAGAGAAGAACCTCAAGTGCTTGTTTAGCACCCAGTGACCGATGAGATGTGGAGTCTGAGTGAGAAGGAAAATCCCAGATGAGGTCGCGTTTCTGCTTTAAGCATCTGCATAGTCAATGAGACCATTCAGGGACAAAAGGGTGGAGAGTAGAGAGGCAGCCTTGAGGGTAGGGATGATTTTGGCTTTAGATGGTTACTGAGATCACGCATGGATCTAGAGAATGACAGTAGAGACAACTTGGGGCACAGACTCACACAACACAGAAAGGACGGCCCCTAGATGGACAGTCAGTGATGCTAATACATTTGCTAGACATGCAGGGAGGAGAGCTCTGGTACTAAGAAACTCAAGAGTAAAGAAGTTCTACACAAAGAGGAAGGGTCAGTGGTGGTAGAAAATACACAAAGTTCACAGACGTTAAAGTTATAAAATCTGTTTAGTTCAATAAGAAAGCCTCCAGTGACTTAACAACAACAACAACAAAATCTGACAAAATGGTGGAGCTGAAGGTGGCCTGGGATACACTTAGAATCAGATGAGAAGAGGTAGGGACCCACGGGAGGAGAAGGGTATTTTTGAGTTAGAGAGACCGAGTTTTGATCAAATACTGGTAGTGGAGACACCAGCAGCTGGGAGAGAAGAGCAAGTCTGTGGAATTCCCATAAGGCAGACTTCCTCTGAAAAGTTCTTGTAAAAAAATAAAAAATACATACGGCTTTACTAAAATATATTTTACACGTCATCAAATCACCTTCTTGTGTGTATATGATTCAACGACTTTGGTCCACTGACAGAGCTGGGGGCTGTCTCTGAAATCCACTTCACACCCTCCAAGGGCTCCTCGTGTGTGTTGACAGCTACTCCCTGATCCTGCCATCACCGCCAACAATCCTTCTGTCCTCCATAAGGCTCCTGCGCTAGACATTTTATGTAAATAGAGTAAATGGAATCATGTTGGGGCAGTGCTTACGTCTGGATAATATCATTATGGATAACTCCCATAATGAGTGTATAGGTTTGTTCGCGGTGTGGCATGTGTCTTTCTAAATGACGAATAGTATTCTATTAAATGGCTGTGCGGCCACTCTGTTAACCTATTATTCCCCATAGGGTGGACACTTGAATGGTCTGGAGGTTTCAGCGAGGATGGAGAGCACGGCCGCAGGCGTTCCGTGCATATCTTCATGAGGACCTACGCTCCCTTTTCTCAGCTGGATTCCCAGGAACATAATCTCGAGGTCATAAGTTGATGTTTCCTGTTTTAAGAAAATGCCAAACTGTTTGCCAGGCGGGTGGGTGTATGGCTTTGCGTTCTCATCCACCATGTGCTCAGCTCCCTGCCTCTGACCACACTTGGTTTTTGTCTCTCCTTTTTATGATGGCTTCTCCAGTGGGTGTCAGGGGTTTGTGGTTCAGCTTTAATCTGCACTTTCCCAGTGACTAATGACGTGGAGTGCCTTTTTATTTGCTGATTTACCATCTGTATACCATTTTTGATGCAATGTCCATTCAAATCTTTTGCCTGTTTTTAAATTGAGTTGTTATTGAAGAATCAAGAGTCCTTTGCCATCTCTCTCTGCCGAACATATGATTTGCAAGTATTTCCTGCTATCTGCTAGTTGGTGGCTTGCCTTTCTATTTTCTTAATGATGTCTTTCTTTTCTTCTTCTTCTTCTTCTTCTTCTTCTTCTTCTTCTTCTTCTTCTTTCTTTTTTTGTTTAGTGTCCAACAGTTTGAAGCACAGAGTTTTAATTTTTTGGATGAATTCAAGTTTTCAATTTGTTCTTTTGTGCATGATGCATTTTCTGTCAAGCCTGAGAACTTCTTGCTTGATCCAAATTTATGAAGATTTTCTCTAAAAGTTTTATGGTTTGGAGGCACTTGAATGGTAGTCGGTTAAGTGTCCAACTCTTGATTTTGGCTCAGGTCATGATCTCAGGGTTGTGAGATGGAGCCCCGTGCCAGGCTCTGTGCTCAGTGGGGAGTCTGCTTTAGAGTCTCTCTGTCTCTCTCCCTCTGCCCCTCCCCACTATGCTCTCTCTCTCTCTCAAATAAATAAATAAAATCTTTTAAAAAAGATTTTATTTATTTATTCATGAGAGACACGGGGAGGGGGGCAAAATTACAGGCAGAGGGAGAAGCAGGCCTCATGCAAGGAGCCCAATGCGGGACTCGATCCCAGGTCTCCAGGCCCATGCCCTGGGCTGAAGGCAGGCGCCAAACCTCTGAGCCACCCAGGGATCCCCCAATAAATAAATCTTTAAAAACTTAAATAAAAGTTTCATGATTTAGTTCTTACATTTCCTTTTATGATCCATTTTGAGTTAATTTTCATTTCAGTTAATTTTAGGGTAATATGTCAGGTAGAGGTCTAAGTACATTACTTTGCTTCTGAATAACCATTACTCTGGCATCACTTATTGAAAAAGAAAAACAAAAAAACTATCTTTTACCCACCAAATTGCCTTGGAATCTTTGTCAGAAAGCAAAAAAACACATATGTACCTCCCTATAGCTTTGACCCAATTAAAACAACTAATTGCATCCTTTAACACCTATCACTGATAAATTTTATCATAATTGAAGCCCACTGTTTAAGAACTAAATTTTAACATGTTGGAAATAGAGGGTTTTTAAAAAATTCTTGAAATAAAATATGAATAGATTTGAAGAATACGTTATCTTTAAATTTGATATACATCCACAGAGATTTTTAAAAATACATGGAAGGTCTTTCAAACAACCAAATCATCTATAGCTAATGTTATACCGTTAAGTATAGAGACAGAAAAATGATTAGAGGATAGATAGATAGATAGATAGATAGATAGATAGATAGATAGATGATAGGAGAAAAGAAAGAAAATCTCTTGAGGCAAAAACCTAGGAACTCAGACATCAGCAGAGGTCAGGAGAACCACATATTCCCCTGAAGGCACAAGATCTAGGGTGCAGAGGGCAGCGGGGAGTTAAGACCACCGCTTCTTCAGCTGGGGACCTTACTCCTTACAAGTAGGTGGCAGCTTCTCAGGACGCCTTGTGCCTGGTGGGTGAGTGAGTCCGTGATCTGTCACGGAGCCAAATAATAGAGCCAAGGATAAAAGGAGGGGAAATTGAGGGGGAAATTGAACAGAATCAATTGGGGCAAAAACTCAGATTTATTTTTTTAATATTTCATTTTTATTTGTTTGTCAGGGAGAGAGAGAGAATGAGCACTAGCAGGGAGCCCCATGTGGGACTTGATCCCTGGACCCTGGGGTCACACCCTGAGCCAAAGGCAGATGCTTCACTGACTGAGTCATCAAGATTCCCCCAAAATTCAGATTTATTTTATTATTTTTTAAAGATTTTATTTATTTATTCATGATAGAGAGACAGAGAGAGGCAGAGACACAGGCAGGGGGAGAAGCAGGCTCCATGCAGGGAGCCTGATGTGGGACTCGATCCCAGGACTCCAGGATCATGGCCTGGGCTGAAGGCAGGTGCCAAACCACTGAGCCACCGAGGGATCCCCTAAAATTCAGATGTAAAGACCAAACCAAGCAGTCCTCTCACGTGGGCCTTCCCTATGTTTTAAGATCTGAGTAAGTGAGGATAGCTTTTGACAAAAATGCGGACCATTGAATGATAATATGCTGTCATATAAACCCAAAATAGGACATGGAAAACGTTTCTCCCAAGTGCCTACCACGGCAGGCTCTGTGCTGGGTGTTTTCTCATATATTTCTTTATTTTTGGTTTTAGGCTCCATTTGAAAGATAATTTTTGGAAAGATGAAGGGAAAGAAACTTGTTCGAGGCACAGAGGACCCGAGGTCAGATCGATGACTCGTCCTCTCACTTTGTGTCTGTTGCAACCTGGAAGCTAATGTTAAAGAAATAGGCAGGGGGATTATTTTGCCCAGTCTGGTAGCTTCCAGGGGCTACCGTGCAGCCTGAGAGATGCAGTCGCCGTCACCATGAGATAGCTGGTTCATTCCGGCTCTGAGTTTGGCCATAAAGCATCATTGACACGTACGCAGCTCCCGGGGCCCGGCCATTTCTGCTGAGTGCGCATCACTAGGAACGTGTGGCCAGGTTTCTTTGCGCCAAAACTATTTTTCCTTTGTTTTATCCTTGTCACCTCCAGCTTAACCTAAAGAAATTATGGTTCCCGATCCCACAGGCTGAGTCTCAAGTGTCTGAGCACGGCGAGCACAGTGAGGGTGGCAGGTTGAGCTTCTTCTCACCAGAGTGGTTGAATCAGGGTGTATCGGGTCACTGATGAACATTTCGTGCACATTCTCTGGTTTCCGCTGGCCCTGTGTCCCCGTAACCCCGTGTAGGACAGGTCTTCTCAGACCCTGGTGTGTGTCAACGTCAACCCGGGGAGTCTAAAAATGCAGTTTCCTCGTGAGTCCAGCCACCAAAGCCTCTGAGTGGATCAGGGCTGGGGCCCCATAGTTTCATTGAAACAAAACAAACTCCAGGTGGTTTGACGCGGGTGACCGCAGAGGAAATCTTGGGATTCCCTCTGGGTCTTTGGGTCTGCTTTGTGTGCAGGTGATGGCGGACACCAGGCCTTGTTCTAGGACCAGGATGGCCTGGTTCTGG
This sequence comes from Urocyon cinereoargenteus, assembly GCA_032313775.1. Classification (NCBI taxonomy): domain Eukaryota; kingdom Metazoa; phylum Chordata; class Mammalia; order Carnivora; family Canidae; genus Urocyon; species Urocyon cinereoargenteus. The sequence continues at coordinate 47,410,392 of JAVLSZ010000009.1, forward strand.
TTGCAGGTGTCGCAGCTAACATCAAGGGAGGCCCAGAAAGGGAAGTGGTAAGATTCAGAGAAGACAGGTCAGACCAGACAGCGGTGAGGTGTCGGAGCCCAGACACAGCTCTCGTCTCCCTATGTCCTGCAGAGGAAGGGCTTAAAGCTGCTGGCTTGCCATCTGCCAGAGGACAGGTCACCTGGTCCCATCTCTGAAAAAATGACTTGAGGAGCACCGGGGTGGTGCTGTCGACTGAGTGTCCCACTCTTGGCCTCGGCTCAGGTGGTGATCTCAGGGTCGTGAGAAGCCCCACATCAGGCTCAGCAGGGAGCCTGCTTGAGATGCTCTCTCTTTCTCCTTCAGCACCCCCCCCTTGGCACTCTCTTTCTCTCTCTCTCTCTCTCTCTCTCTCTCTCTCTCTCTCTCTCAAATAAATAAATCTTAAAAAAAAAAATAACTTGGTAATCTGACCCTTTGGCACCCAGAGGAATGGTACTGGTCCAAAGAAAACCCTTGTCTACAGAATGTTAGTAGTTGGTGTCTCTGGCTCGACGTCGTCATGGAAAAGCAACCAACAACCTGTGGATATTGGAGAGCTGACCCCCCAGGGCTCGGGGGACGTAGGTACCCAACTCTCCGGGTCGATACAAGGGAGACAATTCACTCTACAAACACTCGCCACTGTGGGAGGTGAGCCCCCATTTGTGCCAGGTCGGGCGTGCGTGTCCAAGGTGGGACGGGGGCTCGGGGAAGCCGGGCAGGACGGCCCGGCCCTCTTGCTGCTCTGTTGGAACTTGGCAATTGCATTTCTGAAATTGTCAGGAAATTGGTTCCTGGTTAAGGTTTCTGATGTCCTTTGATCTGGTTTGACAGCCCCGCCCGTTGGGTTAGATCCCTTCATCCTCAGACTCTGTCAGGGTCCGAGTCCTTGCTGAAAGCTCGTAGCGGCTCCATGGACCTGTTAGTTGCTCCGTGGGACGGACGCATACTTCTCTGCAGCTTCAAAAGCGTCTTGGATTAGAGGAAACACTTGACACACTTGCAGAAACTGGGTTCCCACTCTCCATCAAAATTGTTAGTTGTAAGAAGGTGAACCGAATTGGTCACTTCGACCGTCCCGAATATCACAGCGAAAATTGAACATTTAAGTACTTTGCATGTTTTTATTTCTCAAGTACATTTGCTATGAGAAAAAGAAGTCAGGTGTTTTCCAGCGTAGACTTTGACGCAAAGTGGATGCTTCGAAAATCGGCCGCGAGAACAGAAAATACTTGAAAACCATCGGCCTCCTAAGTGCTGTGCAAAGCCACACTCCGCGTGCTCCGTACCAATGGATTTGCGTATATAAATAAATGCATTTCATTATTCGTATTCAGAGGACAAACCTCCAGAGGCTTATGCATCAGGGAGATGCTAAGGTCCGTCCTCCAGCAAATTATTAGGTAAGGCAGCAAGTGACATCAGCATTTCTTTTTAGTATTGTGGTGGCTAGTTTTCCTAATAAACGGGGGCAAGTATGTCCCCCAAACCTCTAGATTACTAAAACCCACGGAAGTGAGAGCTCGTGATCGTGTTGGGAAATAATTAAAAGAAAAGTCTCCTGCCCTCTCCCAGGATACGTCTTTGCAGATGTAGCGGAGACCAGTTTTCTCAGCAGGGAGGCGCCGGGCCGGGCGGGGCCCAGGGGGGACTGCGGCTGGGGCTCGGGTGGCAGGTGGCTGCCGCGCGTGGGTCACCTGGGCGCCGAGGTTCAGGGGCCCCTGCTTCCCTGGGCTGCCCTCACCTGGAGGGCCCAGGCTCCTCGGCCAAGCGCAGGCAGGTGCTGTGTCCCCGCGGCAGGGCCTGGCCCCAGGACCCCGGGACCCCGGGACCCCTGGGGACCCCCCCGCCGGAGGAGGGGACAGCACCGACTTTTGATGTTTACATTTCAAAGCGCCCAGGACTTTAGGAAAAACATTCCTTGATTGTCAGACAGGGAAGCTTCTTTAGCTTCTCAAAGGCTTCCGTGGGTCTCAGAGGCACGCGGCCAGGTGGCAGTGCTTTCGCGGGGACGCGGGGCGGTCCCTGTCCTCTGTTCCAGGGGGTGGGGAGAGCTTCACATTTCCTTTAAGGTTTGTATGTGCCCGCACAGGAGCTAACTTTTCTAACAAAAAGGAGATTTTACTAGAACACAGACTGGAGCGTATGTTGTACACGAGGCCGCCGCCCAGTCACCATTTCCTCCCGGCTCGTGTGCTCCGAGCAGCTTTCCGTCCCACGGGGGCTCAGTAATGAATCTCAGGGCAACCATTGGCCTGGGTCAGCCAAGTGTCTCTGTCGCGAGTCACACGTGTGCACACTCACATCCGCGCTCACATGCGTGCCCACACTCACATGTGCAGGCACACGCTCCCTCACGTGCACACACCCAGGCCTACATCCGTACACACTCACACACATGCGTGCACACACCCACAGCCACCACCATGTGTCACAGGCACACATGTACACACGGGCGGCTGCACTCACAAGCATGCTTATGCACACATGCATGCACAAACTCACCTGTGTGCGTGCACCCACACATTTGCACACACAGGCGCACACTCACACAGCTGTCTCCTTAAGGGCTTCACACTCCTACCTCTTCCATCTGAGCCAGTCTACAGGTTGTTAAGCGTGACAGCTGCAGACCTGTGACCACTTCCTGTTTTATTTTTGGCAGGAAATTACCCACCTTCAAAATGATGCATCTCTGGAAAACGACTGCTGTGGAGGAGGTGACCCTGAGGTGACACAACCGGGGGGCTTCGGCACTGGGCAGGGAGAGGTCCAAGGTCAGGGTCATCCGTGAGCTCGCGGGCCCCCCTGTGCTGACGCTGGGATCGCAGCTTTATTCCCTGGCGCCTTCCTTGGCCGCAGTTGGCTCGGTCGTGTGCCAGGCCGTGTGCCAGGCCGTGTGCCAACCCCTGGCTGTGCAGAGGCTCTAGAAGAGCTCAGTGCTCTCCCGTCCCAGGGTCGGTGCTGGGGGCCCCACTTCGGCAGGTCACACAGATTTTGAGTCATAGATAGGCCTCTCCGGGGGCGGATCCGGCGCTCCTCGCTCGCTGGAGGCCAGCGGACCTGGAAAGGGAATCCAGCCGCGATCGTTGTCTCTGCTGATGGTGCAGCTACACACGTGGAGAACCCGAACCCGGCTAGAGTGTGAGCTGGGGGAGGGGCCTTCCACAACATTCCGGGCGCTAAGGCACTCGTGTCGTCCGGAAGGCGCTGACTGCAGGCCCTCAGCAGGGATGCACGTAGATGTATGACTGTAATAAAGGGTTTCTTCTTTTCTTTTCTTTTCTTTTCTTTTTTTTCTTTTCTTTTCTTTTTTCTTTTCTTTTCTTTTCTTTTCTTTTCTTTTCTTTTCTTTTCTTTTCTTTCCTTTTCTTTTCTTTCTTTTCTTTTCTTTCTTTTCTTTTCTTTTCTTTTTTTCTTTTCTTTTTTCTTTTCTTTTCTTTTCTTCTTTTCTTTCCTTTTCTTTTCTTTTCTTTTCTTTTCTTTTCTTTTTTCTTTTCTTTTCTTTCTTTTCTTTTCTTTCTTTTCTTTTTTCTTTTCTTTTTCTTTCTTCTTTTCTTCTTTTCTTTTCTTTTCTTTCTTTTCTTTTCTTCTTTTTTTTTTAGAGAGAGAGTGAGCATGAGCAGGTGAGAAGCAAAGGCAGGGGCAGAAAGAGATGCTCCAGCAGACCCTGCAGAGCAGGGAGCCTGGCCTGGGGCTGGGTGTCACCGCCCTGAATTTAGAATCTGAGCTGAAACCAAGAGTTGGAAATCTAACTGAGCCACCCAGGTGTCCAAAAGAGGGACTTCCATCAAGATGGCTCACAACTGGATTAGGAAGGAGCAGGAAGGTCCGAAGGAAGGTTCTGGCAATGCCGGAGTGTCGGGATGGCAGCAGTGGAGCTGCTGGCGGAGGGATAGACGGGGATGGAATTCAGCCGGTCAGAGGTGAGAGAGCGACAGCGACATCTGGGGATTTGTCTTCCAGCTGTGGATGTGGCCACAAGTAAGCGAAAATAGGGCCGCTTCCTACTGAAGCGTGTGCTACTGAGCGACAGACGTCCTTCGGTGCTTCTTGTAAGTTAAAGGAAAATCAGCGCATGTTTGCTAACCAGCCTCGTCCCCGGGTTATCCCCGTCTCTGGCCGCCACGTGGGCCCCAAGAGTCCTTTAGTGAAAGTCAACTCCGGCGCCAGAGGCTGCGGGCAAAGGCAGCGGCTCTCCTCATGCCTCCACCTCACGGTAACTTCAGACCACAGTCTCCACGACGTCCAGCTTCAAATCCCCCAAAACGCAGAAGGTGGGTAGACAGTCACCGAAGATGCAGCGGGTCCTCACACTCTTAGGACTCTTGACTAGTTCGGAGCTCATGGCCTAGTTTTCAATTTAAAATTCTCCTATTTGGGTTCTCATAAGAAAATCTTTTCTTACTTTAAAAAGAAAATCCCTGTTCCCACTTGCTTTATGTGAATGAATTTATATATATATATATATATATATATGTATATATATATATATATATACATATATATATATATATATATATCAGGATACTTTTCCTCCCCATTTTTTACAATAATCTTTTTCATGTTTAAAAAAGTAATCAAAAGTGATTCTTTTTTTTTAAGATTTTATTTTATTTACTCATGAGAGATACAGAGCGAGAGAGAGAGAGGCAGAGACATAGGCAGAGAGAGAAGCAGGCTCCATGCAGGGAGCCTGACGCGGGACTCGATCCCGGGTCTCCAGGATCATGCCCTGGGCCGAAGGAGGCGCTAAACCGCTGAGCCACCGGGGCTGCCCTCAAAAGTGATTCTTGTCTGTGGAATGGAAATGTTATTATGAAAGCATTCTGGAGAATCAAAAGAAAGGACATCATGTGACTTCACCTAGCTGGTAAGAGGATGGTTTGCGGTGGCACCAGAAGGAGTCCATAGGGACAGCTTCAGCCTCCTCACACTGTGCTTCCGATGGCACCATTGGAATACTCTGATTTATGTTTTCAACACTAATTAGGAGTTGTTCAATTTCCCCCAATTACACAGGGAGAAACTGTATGTCCCTGTGAAGGGAGATCTCCGTTGCCAGTTCGGTTTACTGAAGTCCAGAGGCAGATGATCCCCTGAAGGAGAGTTCCTCGAGGAAGATGTGGGACAGAGAAGGAACTCAATGCTCACGACCCCTGCTGTGTGCTAGACGGTGTGAGGGAGCCTTACTTAACAGTTATTTCCAAATCATAACATTTCCTCAAGTATTCCGTCCCTGGATGGGAAGCAGAATTGCATAAAATGGGTTAACCCGTCCCAGATCACATCATTGGCAGAAACAGAAAATCTGGGAACTGGGATTGTGACAACTGGATTTGAGTTGATGTCTCGAGCCTTCCCCCTACACCTCACTTGTGTCCAAAACTAGACGACCCGTCCCCCTCCCTAGAAGCAACACCATGAAAGGCGGAGCAGTTTCCGCTAAGTCAGCAAGGGAAGACTATCTTTCGAGGAATGGATCAACTCTGTTAAGGAACTGGGACGCTGCGTTCTTCTAGACTCTCACGTTCACCATCAGATTTAATCAGCAAAATAATCCGCCGTGAAGCAAATACCATCACCATCACTCCCACAGGTGAGCAAACCAACCGACCAACCGCCACCACCACCAAAACCCACCTGCATCTCAGGTGAGGAGAGTTGGAATCGAACGTGTGTGTGCTCAGCTCTGAAGCCACCTCCACAGCTGGAATGGCTTTCGGAGTCGGGATCCGGGGAACTGTGGCTGCAAATAACCCTCTGTGTTAATGTCACATCTTTACCCCTGCTTGAGGACACGGAGGTGTTGGGACAGTGTGCATCCCAACCGCACTTACAGAGTTTGAACGTGCAAAGTGGAGATGCAAACCCAGATCTGCAGCTCTTCCCTGGTGAGAGGTCATTACCTGATCCCTGAAGCCACTTGGAGCATGACAACCATCTCTGCACATCTATTTAGGATTTTCTCTCTACCCAAAATGCCTGTCCCTCCATGTTAGCAAACTTCATCTCCAGCATCCTGGGCATTTTAATAATGGAAACCAAGACGTTTCAGGATTCCTCAGGGTTCCCAGACATTGTGCCAGGAGGTAGAGAAACTTCGCAAGAAAAATCACTTGCTGTGGTTAATCTGACAGAGAATTCCCTTCAATCTGGGCCACATCTCATTACTTTGTAAGAAGCGTCCAGGGGAGGCCATGTCTACCTTTCCGTCTGTCTGTCACCCTCCTTGCTGCTTCCCTGTGGCCCTGTTATGATATTTATCAAAGACGCTCTTTGATTATATGTATGTATAGGCCTGTGATGGCTGCTAAAATCTGAGTTCTGAAGGACAAAAAATGTTATCCTTCTTTATTCTTTTTTTAAGATTTTATTTATTTGAGAGAGTGAGAGGACTGGAGAGACAGAGCAGGCATGAGTAGGGGGGCAGGGGGAGAAAGAAGCAGACTCCCCACTGAGCATGGGGCCTGATGCAGGGCTTGGTCCCAGGATCCTGGGATCATGACCCAAGGTAAAGGCAGACGCTTAACCGACTAAGCCTCCCAGGTGCCCTCCCTTCTCTACTCTCTATGGTCCCCTCCATAGGGCTCATTAAGTATTTGCTCAATTTGGGGAGTTGAGTAGAAATGTCCCCAGATAGAGTAGACAGGAAGGAAAAGCCTCATTAACCGGAGAGACTCATCCATGGCTGATCATCCGGCGTTGCGTAATGACTGAACAAAGCCAGATGGCACTTGGGAAGGCACGTGTTAAACGTTTGGCCCAGTAATGCTTTCCTTGTGCTTCTCCCTCGTCACCTTTCCAGGCAAAATTTTCATAAAAACAGCTTGGAAGCTCAGATGCTTTCCGGCTGTCCTCCTGTCGCTGTGATAATTACTGAGCTAATCACCAACACCTTGCAGATTAGTGGAGATTAGCGGTGGGCTGGAGGAGTGGGAAAGCAGACTGGCTTGAAAGCAGGGTTTGCAAGAACCCCAGAGGATGCCGGGTGAGTAGACTGGCAGAGGAGAGTAAACACGGCATCTTGGCGTGTTGTCAGCAGGATCTGTGTGGGCCAGGTGCTCTGTGGGTTAGGAGGGTCCTAAGACCGACTCCCTTAGCCTTGCAAGGAGTGACTCAACAGAGGAAAACTGGCACATCTTTTAACCAGAGAATAAGGAAAATTAGCTGAGAAAACAAAACCAAAACCAAAAACAGTTCGGCTCCTAATTGGTTGTGGTTCTCAGGAATAAATGGAGATTGGGATTTTGACACCTGAGACTTTCCAGAGCCCTCAATGTGTCAACAAGAGATGTGAGCCTTCAGGCTCAAGTTCAGATTTCTAGCAGTGCCCAGATGTTTCCACCGTAGAATTGTGTCTCCTCCCTGCCATTTCATGGGGTGGGTGTTCTGTGGAACACGCTACAAAATCCCGACCCAGAAACGGAATTTGAGGAAGGGAAGGTAAATTATCTTTCTTTCAGGAGCAACTTGATGCCAGCTGCGAGTAGTAGGTGATTTACATGCACGTCCTCATTGAATCGACCCAAACCAGCCATGCAGAGAACACTGTTTTCTTTACATACATGTAACAGTAAAAGCTCAAGGAGCTAAAGTGGAACCCTCAAGCTCAATGGAGCTGCGTTTGGGGTCCAAGTCTGGTGGATTATGGCCTTGCTGTGATCGGGGTGGTGCATATCCTTGACAGGGATTGGGGGAGCCCTACACAGTGTGGGGACAACACAGGAGCTCCACTGTGACCAGGTTCTGTGGCTGGATGAGGAGGCAGGTGGAAAACAGCCGTTGGCTTTAGTAATTACTGAAATCACGTTAAAACCAGATGTAGGATTAAGTCCAAGATTGGGCAATGGATCTAGGAAACTGGAATGCTGTTCTAGAAAGCTATGGCTCACTGTTAGGTGCCTGAAGGGAGTATTTGCACAGAAGACAATGAGCAATGAAAGGAGAGGTCCGCATAGAAATCTAGTGAGTGAGGCAGGACCTTAGGGAAGCTTGTTTCCTGAGTAAAATCAAAAGACAAAGCAAAACAGAAACCACTTCTCCTCAAGGCCCTTGAGAGGGTTATTCAACCCAAAGTCTATAGGATAAGACAATAGTCTCTTGATTTACCTCGTCAGCTAAGGGAAGTAGGGAGCAGTCCTTCTGATCTTTCTTCTCCTGGGTCCCCGTGTTGCGTTGCAAGGGCGGTGTCTGTGGGCTGACATTCGATTGCATGAGGCTTTTGTTTTTATTTATTATTATTTATTTATTTTATTAAATATTATTTATTTTATTAAATGTTGTTTATTTTATTTATTATTATTATTTTATTTAATTTTTTAAAATATTTTATTTTATTTTATTTTTATTCATGAGAGAGAGGGAGAGAGAGAGAGAGAGAGGCAGAGACACAGGCAGAGGGAGAAGCAGGCTCCATGCAGGGAGCTCGATGTGAGACTCGATCTCGAGGCCCCTAAACTGCTTGGCCCCCCAGGGATCCCCGCATGAGGCTTTTAGATCCGAGTTAGCACTCTGGGCCCATTAAAGCGCTTCTGCATTGCTCTCTGCTAATCTCTGGTGTACAATGGAGTTGCAGGCAGGGGTGGTCATGGCATTTCCCTGAACCCAAAGTTTCCAGGAGGAAGTGCTGGACAGACTCTAAAGGGTTGTATATGTTGAGCCTTAAAAGTAACGTGGGACACAAAAATAGAATGGTTTAGTTTTTCTAAAGGTGGAGTAATGGCATTTCACATTACCTCGTCCACTGCTTGAAAACAGAAAAAAAAAGATTTAAAAAAAATTTATTTGAGGGATGCCTGGGCGGCCCAGCGGTTGGGTGCCTGCCTGCTGTTCAGGTCGTGATCCCAGGATCTGGGATAGAGTCCTGCATCGAGCTCCCTGCATGGAGTCTGCTTCTCCCTCTGCCTATGTCTCTGCCTCTCTCTCTGTGTCTCTCATGAATAAATAAATAAAATCTTAAAAAGATAAAGGAAATGCATATTTAGGGATGCCCGGGTGGCTCAGTGGTTGAGCATCTACCGTTAGCTCAGGTCCTGATCCCAGGATCGGAGATCGAGTCCTACATTGGGCTCCCTGCATGGAGCCTGCTTCTCCCTCTGCCTGTGTCTCTGCCTCTCTCTCTCTCTCTTTGTGTCTTTCACGAATAAATAAATTAAACAAAATTATTTAATAAATTAAACAGAGGGAGACAGAGAGGATCTCGAGCAGAATCCATGCCCAGCAGAGCCCGACATGGGGCTTGATCTCATGACGCTGAACTCATGAGTCAGACACTCAACCGACTAAGGCACTCCAGTGCTGTGCAACCACAAGTCCTTGATGGGAAGCATAAAACAATAATCTGAGGGCAGTATGTTTCATGTGATGATGTGTGTGTGCGTGTGGTGTGCGATGTGTGTCTTGGTGTGTGTATATGTGTGTGTATCTGTTATGTGTGGTGTGTGTGGGCACATGTGTACCTGTATGTGTATCTGCCGTGCATGTATATATGCTTATTTGTGTGTCTATATATTTGTGTTGTATGTGGCTGTGTGTATGTGTGTTTGTGTGCGATGTGTGCATGTATGTTTAATGTTTGTGTGGTGTGAACGCGTGGCGTGTGTTGTACGTATGTGGTATATTGCATATATGTGTGTGGTGTGTGGGTGTGCATGGATACACGTATGTGTCTGTGGTGTATTGTGCATATATATAATGTAAGTGTAGTGTGGTGCGTGTGTGTGTGTGTGTGTGTGTGTGTGTGTGTGTGGTACATGCACGTGTAGCATGTGGTGTGCGTGTGTTTTCCTTCCCAAATCTCTTAAAAGAGATCCTGGGCAGCCCAAGCCCCTGACTGTTCAAGAGGCAGGAACAGAGAAGCTCCAGGATAAACCCTCTCTTTTGTCTCAAGCACCGGGTCCCCTAAGGAGTGGACAAGGAAAGCCCCTATTTTGTCGATTTCTCTATTATATTTTATTTTCATTTTCTCCCACACCAGCCCCTAAGTAAGTCTCAATCTCAGAGACTTCCCATGTATCCTTCTAGAGTTGGTGGCAGTAGCTGTTGCTAAGACACCTAACACTGGCAGAAATCCTTCTTTTTTTTTAAAAAAAATATATTTTATTTATTTATTCACGAGAGACACAGAGAGGCAGAGACACAGGCAGAGGGAGAAGCAGGCTCCATGCAGGGAGCCTGACGCGGGACTCGATCCCAGGACCCCGGGGTCACGCCCTAGGCTGCAGGCAGGTGCTCAACCGCTGAGCCCCCCTGGGCGGCCCCAGAAAATCCTTCTGGATGAAACCGAGCGGGAGAGCATCTCCGCCGTCTGAACAGTGGAGGATCCTTGCTACATTTCTCTGTCCTCCTGCTGCTTTTTCGAGATACAGACACAGTCTCAGGAAGTACGTGATGGCATGAGGACATTTGGGGGGACAAATCCATTATTTTACAGTGGGAAGGGCAGAAAGGGAAGCCGCTGCGTGCCACTGAGAGAAGGGGGCTCAAGACGGAGATCCTGCAAGGCTGTGTGTGAAATCCTGGCCCAGCCGAGAGCTGCAGGTGCATAGAATTCACCCGACGAAGTGTACACCCACCCAGCCGGGAGAGGAACCGTGATGCACGTGTGGAGCAGGACACCGGCTCAGTCCTGGAAGGAGCGCACAGAGCAGATTTGGGGATCCCTGCACACGTTTTGAAAACTAGACTCACTTTATCACTACAGAAGGTGAGTCAGACTTGCAACCTGATGCCAGCTGCGATCAAAGATACAATAAAAATAAAATAGTACTATCTTTTGGCAAATCGAACGCCAATAAAAATATGTATATATTTAAAAAAAAAGTAAAAAAATAAAATAAAATAATAGCCAACAAAACAAAACAAAACAACAAACAAACAAAAGTACCAGGCAAACACTAATCAATAGAAAGCTGTGATGAAAAAAAAAAAAAGAGCTGTGATGAGGGGCTCCCTGGGGGGCTCAGTGGTTTAGCGCCTGCCTTTGGCCCAGGGCATGACCAGGATCGAGTCCCGCGTTGGGCTCCCTGCATGGAGCCTGCTTCTCCCTCTGCCTGTGTCTCTGCCTCTCGTGAATAAATAAATAAAATATCTTAAAAATATATAGAATTATAAATCTTAACGATTGAAATTTACTGAATGTAAATCAAAAGGAGAAAAATATTCTGAACACCGTCAAAATTACGCTATGGGACCTCTCCACGTGCTACGGAGGAGTCCCAAAGCCCCTGCGCGCTTCCCCTCGCCTCTCAGCCCCTGGTTATACAAGTGACGAAAGTGAAGGGCACCTTCTGAGTTATTAGAAGAAATCAAGAGGTCTAAAGGGTTTTGGAATATATTAAAATTGGAAATAACGGATACTGTTGGAAAATAACGGATAAAGGTTGGAAAAAACGGATACCAACCGTGAGGGATTGATAAATCTAGGAGTGAGGCAGCAGGGGAAAAAGGGATTCCAACAGGCATCCACGGCCCCTGTATATTTGTAGGATAGTTTGTATTTTCACCCCACGCACGTCCTCCCGTTGGAAGCGCCCGTGGCCCGGGGCCCCGCACCTCGAGTGTATCTGCAGAGAGCACATCTCCAGCCCCCACGGGGAAGCTGCTGCTCCACATACCCTCCTCTTCCCCACGACGGCTTCTCCTAAATTATGCACAGATATTAACTTATCCTAAATCGAACTTGTGAAAGAGAGACAACTGGCGTACGGTACTACCTGCTCCAAGAGAAATTAAACGGCATGCTTTGCCGAATAAAAGCTAATTAATTGCATTTATAGTCTATTTTCTGGTTACTAGTCTCCCAATTCCTCCCAATTATACGGTAGCCCTGCATAATTATATTTTAAGATGATTTACTCATTGGATCTACCCAGACAGCAACGGTTAATTTTAAAATTGATTAAATATACTCCAGGCACGAGCTTATGAACTATATTTCAAAGGATAAATCATCATTTTAACGAACAGAGTCTAGTTTAATTAATTACATTGAAGCAAAAATGTCGTCCGTGATCTTCCTGGCACCCAGACGTCGTCACCGGGGCCATCAGGGCAGCGCATTTGCACTCGCCGACGTTACAGACGT